>CM074719.1:251181289-251728789 GCA_037306005.1 Rhinophrynus dorsalis | reverse complement strand
ATTTTGTACAAGATACATAATGCTTAGATTTCTGTGATGCACATACTTGGTGAATGCTTTTTCAATTTCAGAGCTATCGCTTGCCGCCTCCATCAAATCATCAACAGTAGTTAAATTAACCTTTTTAGGGGGGAACAAATCATCATCATTAAAAGTGTTTGGTAGCCCCTCTATAAAACAAATATGCGGTAATGTGCGTAATAAATCATCATAAAGGGGCTGCCAGCAAGCATAAAACCAAACAATATTATCAGGCCTTTGTGACAATAATGTTTTAGCATTGTGAATTATTTGCTTAACAAAATAACTTTTACCGGAATTAGATGGCCCTGCTAATATACATGAGAAAGGGTGTTGAAATCTAATATCCATTTTAAACAATCAGTAGCCGTATGGTGTGGTTGTAAAGTCGCTTGTCAGCTGCTGCTTAGTGTATACACACTTCTAAGTTTTCTGTAACTGTCGTGTCTCTATATCCCAACAATGCTTATTTCTCACAATACCCGCTTGACGTACAACAATTTTTTTCTGGTTCTCAGCATCAGAGTGTAATGGATAGTCCAATACCAGATCTTTTAAGCTGTCAAAGTTAATCAGCTGAGTATTGCAGGTATTCAGCGTTATCCCCTTAACTTTTAAAACGGTTTTACCAGTCGATAGTTTGTAGCAGTAAGTTTTGGGTCCAGCAGACACAAACTCTGTAATGTATGTACCGTTTGGTATCTCACTCGTCAGTTCACCTAGATAGTCACCCAAAGGCGGAATCCAGTCACCCTCTTTGCTGACAAAAATAACAGAATCAGTGTCATGGTAGAGACATCTCTCTTTCAAACGGTCCATAATATTGTACAACTCAAATTGTGCATAGGCAGTAGTAAAACAAGCAATAACATTGTTGGTGTTACGTGCTAGAGTATAACAATCTTTTGCATACTTCCAACTGACCATGGCGGTTTCATCATCTATGAAGTCTAAGGAAGACACCTCATATTGAGGTAAAAATGCACAGCCAAATAGTTTATCAGGGTCTGTGACAATACTAGTGTTCTGTAAATTAGATTTCTGGCCAAATTTACCCCACAAAGAATTTATAAATAATTTGGCAATCTGTCTTTTTGCTGGGTTGACAGAAATGTTTTCTGCACGCAACATAACATCCTCTTTAGAATGATAATCAGCAATGTACTTTTGTTTTTTTGTAGCATCTGTACACCAATCGGGGTAACCTGAAGCCTCTTCTTTATCCCTTAGATGAACTTTTATATATTTTTCAAACAGTGTGTCTGTACACTTGTGAAAGTGCCAAATTTCTGAGATTTCAGTCTGTAACCTTTCTTTAAGGCCAGTTGAATTTCAACTGTACACCATGTGCCTGACAGCGCTCGCTCTTCATTAGTGTGCTCGCAAGGTGCTGCCTGGTTGTTGACAGCGCATGTGCGACATAATGCGAATACAAGCTTGTTATTCAATTTAACAGGTAGGACTGGAAAAAATAAGCCTCTAGGGGGATAGATTTTTACTTTAGCAATGCCAAAGTAGGTGTCAAAGGACTTAAATTTATCATGAATGATTACAGGGTGACCTTTGGGGTATGTTTTAGTTTTGTTGACAAATGGGTATAGGCTGGTGAAATCATAGTAGTGGATAGTCTCACCGGGGGCCACTTTGTGGTACAGCTTAATAGCATTTGTGCGGCCACTGTACAGAGCATCACGTGGATCCATAGGCTGAGGGAACCCTCTTTCATGAAGAAAAGCCTGAAGATCCTTGTCCATCTCTAATAGGACTCGCCAATCATGTTCCCACAACTCACGAACCTCGTACCCACATGTTTTTAGAAAGTTTGTTTTTATTGTTGTTTTGTGATGCAGCTGACCATAGGTGGAATGTGTAACTCTGTTAAAATCGTTTTCATTGTAACAGATGGTACAACCATGGAAAAAACAACCCTGGAATTCAAAAGCTGTAGGTTAACCATCCAAAAAATATTTACCAACAGACTTTTCACCACCCTGTAGAGCGTGCTGTATGGTGATATTTTCCTTGTGTGCTACATACAATAACCACTGTATAGCTGGTGTAGAAAACCGTTTTTGTTTTTGTGGTAATTGTCAGGCGGGAGGATAGCTATGGTATTTTGCGGTAAAAATTTGTGTCTGTACATAGCCATGCACACAGATGCGAGCGTTGTGAGCTGAAAAGGGTCAATCTCCTGTATGATTTCAATGGGCTCATCATCATCAGGATCATCAGACCACTTAATTACCGATTTCTTTGTCACCTCTATCACATTTTCTCTAAAACAGATACAGGCTTATTTTAGAATTTTAACATCCTCAATGCAATATTTTTTAAGCTCAACCATAAAATTGAATTTGTGGTGTTGATTTTCAGCATACCAAGCCAAGAATTCAGCCTGCTCATCAGGCATCATGGTCTCAAAACCATAATGCTCCATAGCGGGCATATTGCCGACATAATTTTGATTATGAGCGGTGTTAAAAAAATGTGGAAAATGACCTTTACAGCCTGTGAATCCCAGGGCATGTGGCAGCTTGCTGAGCTTCATGGGTAGGAAATTTAAGGAATCGATAAATCTGATGTTTAACTCTTTCACCGTTACACAGAGTAATTTACCTCCCTGAGCTAGTAATTTTATCTCAATTTTCTCCTTAATCAGTTGCTTAACCACAAAGTAAGAGTCATACCGGCCTGCATTATGAGCTATAAAAGTGTAGCCTGTAAAAGGTTTGTCTATGAACTTTTTTACAAAGTCAGCTAGACATGATCCACCCTGAAATTCCCAGTGGTCATTGCCCTCTAATGGCATAGCATGCACATAATTGGGTATATGCACCCCCGTTTCCTGCATACACTCAAAGTCATAAAAAATGTACCGGTTTGTTAGCTCATCTGGGGTGTAATTTCTCATATAGCAAACGTGACCATCAAATGTGTCAAGGTTTGCATAGCAAACCTGGCATTTTAAACCTCTGCACTTGTGTGAGTCCATAACTATGTACATGCCACAGCTGTCACAATATTGTTTAAGGAGGCATTGTATCACACCCGAGAGTGCAAGTGCCTTGTGCCTCTTTAAACAATCTTGTGAGCGACAAAATGCTCTGCAACTGGGGCAGCGGGGGAGTTCAGTTATCACCTCAACACAGTCTTGCATATGGCATAACCTACAAAAATAACGGCATGAATGGTTGTTTTTGTGATAGAATGGTGTGTTGCAATAATTACAAAAATAATTATGGCCCATGAATGCTTTTATATTTTTAATGCCATAGTAATGATTGTCCTGATGGTAAATATATAAAATTTTGTTTTTGCATGGTTCATCAGTATGGTAATACTGCCACTCACCACGATTGTGATAAACCACCTTAATGGTAATTTGCAGATACCTTTCAAAAGCAGGGATATCGCTAAAGCTGACAAGTCTGTCATCGGGTATACCCAGAGCTGTGTGAATAGACTGTGCTTTCGCCAGCAACAGGGAATCGGATGATCCTTTAGCATCCAAAAGGGCACACAGACTGGCTGAAAAGCATAAGTTATTATTATCATTGTTTAAATCAAATAGCCAGCGTCTTTTTTTATCCACAATCAGACTGTAAGGCGTGGATTTTATACGCCTGCGCGTTATTACACCACCAACTCTGTTCCTATCAATGATAACCACAAGCCTTAAAGACCCATTCCCAATAAGCTCAGCATTACTTTGCACCAAATTTTCTACATCATTTAAAAAGGATTCAGCGTTTAAGGCGTCTTTAGACCATCTAATGGAATATAATGGTCTAGTGAGACCGTCGCCATCCAGTCTTAATTGTACCAAATCATTGGGACCTATGTCAGGCATTAGTCTGTTTAATAAATCCTGTATAGTACCATGTACAGAATGGATTGCAGCAGCAAATGACGGTAATCTGTCTAAATTTGCAAATCTGAACTGTTCATGATACTCAACAGCATTAAAATTGCTGAATCTGCCACCTGTCAGATGGTCTCGTTAACCCACGACCAGACATGCCTAGTCACGCAGGTTTTAACGCAGACCAGTGCGAAAGTCTTCAATAGCACTGTCAAGTCTCACCTTTAAAGCCGTAACCTATTGAGCTCTGATGGTGTTATCAGTTATACTAATAAAAGTTTGAGCATCAGACAGTACAGAGTGTATAGCCTGATTTAAGTGTTGCCAGAAATTAAATTCACAACCGAGCCACAGATATAAATCTGTCCCTCGGGACTTTGGAAATATTTCGTAGGTCTCATGAGTGTACCAGCTAAAGATTTCACCTAAACCGAGCACAGGCGTGGGTTTAACCATTGGTTGTTGAGTTTTTGTTAGTATGTCGTTATTGTTTACAGTCCGCGTTATGTCCTGTAAAGCGGCTCTGAGTTGTTTAGGTGGTGTATGTATTTCAACATCTACATTTACACATTTACGTTTCAGTGGTAACGTTTTGTTATTATTTGATATAGTACAGGGCGGCCACAAGGCTGACATACGTGTTGGTGTTATATTTGCTGACTTACAGGTTGAAATACTCTTTGGCTTTGTGAAAACAGCGGTGGCTGATGTCGATGCCTGGTCGGTGTCGCGTGGAAATTCACAGATGTCATCTATATCATCAGAATCATGTTTTCTTAATAGGCTTGAAACTGTGTGTAAAATAAAACAAACAGTCATTATATACCAATAGACAGATATGATTGTCTCTGAACCCAATGAGCGTAAGCATTGGTTGGGATGAGCGACACATGACGCTCATAACGTTAAAACATAGTGTGGATTATTACTCACCGGTCTTTGAGTTGTATACTTTGTGCTTGTGTTTTTGCACGCTGTTTGTTGATGAGTGCGGGGGCCTACAGGGTACCAATGCTGCAAGGCTGTTTTTACCACTTATGCTGTCAATGGAGTTACCTGGACATTTGTAATTTTCAAGTGTTTTTGAGTCTGAAAGAGCATAAAAGATTATCAGATGCATAACTAATAATGCTGTACATAGGCTTCTTTGTTGCAAAACAAAATGTTAGAAATGAACAATGTTTATTTAATTTTGTTTGTTTTTAACTATTCACCTGAATTTAGTGTCGTTGCTGCAGGGTTTTCCAGAGCTGGTCTTTCTAATTCATTATATTCCAGTTTTAAATCATACGGTGGGTGCTTATAGCTTTTAATCTTTTGATTAATAGCTTTTACCAGTGCATCAACATCATCATAAAATCCGGCTTTCAAATATATTTCTTTAAGGGGGCCACCCGGTAGACCGACATATATTAAACCTTCATCCTGTTCAAATGTATCCCATGTGTGAGGGTATTGAATTTCCGTTAGCGCTACCTCCCAATCGCCTTTTAAAATGATTGGCTTTGCAAGTTTAGTTGTATAATTTGCAATTTGATTTTGTGGATAAATAGCCATTGAAGCGTTACTCGGCAATGTTATATAAAATGCAGCATCCTCCATGTTGGTTGCTATAAACTGGTTAATTGACTTTTTTCAATCCAACTATTAAATGAATCAGGGTAGCCCAACCATTTAACGTAGTAGCATTTTTTTCATTTCACAGTCTTCTCTTTTAAAACTTTTTCAATTCTGTAAACCCTATTATTATTTTCAGGTATTTTCTGTATTTCTTCAGCATAGAATGAGCCTTCAATTGGTTCGCCGTGACTGTCTTTTAATTTATAAAGTGGTTTAATCCCTTTAGTATTTATATCCGCTACAATGAATATTTCATCTGTGAATGTCTGCTCATAACCTTTACTGAATGTACCTTTGTAGCATGATATTCTGACGTTATCTCCAAGTTTGAATGTTGGTTTAACACGTTTACATTTAAAGTATTTGTTGTAAATATTTTTCCATATGCTGAGCGCGTTTTCCTGAGTCACATCAACCGGTCTTCAACGTATTGAGCTGTGTACAGAGTGGTTGTAACTGTATATTAGGTCATCTAATATATCTATATATCTGAATGTATTGCGCGATGTAAAATACCGCCACATTTTCAATTTTAAAGTTTTATTAAAGCGCTCAACCACCGCTGCTTTAACATTGTTATTTGTTATAAAATGTTGTATTTCATAAGATTTTAGCAGTGTTTTTAGATTCTGGTCCAGGAACTCGCGACCTCTATCGGTTTGTAATTTTTGCGGCTTGCGACCAGTTTCAAATATTGTCTGAAATGCTCTGGTTACACTTAATCCATTTTTACCTTTCAAAACAACCGCCCAAGCATATTTGGATAACAGGTCAATTACTGTTAATATATATTTAACACCATTATTAAATTTTGCATAATCAATCATAGATACAAGATCAGCCTGCCATTGTGAATCGAGCAGAAACACAAATCATATTTCTTTTGAAATTATACCTTGCAGGCTTGTGCAAAGTATACAGATTTTGATCAGTCAACCATTGTTTAATATCTGTTCGCTTTAAATTGTATTTCTTGACTGCTTTATAAAGATTTTCAACACCTCCAAAGCAGCCCGGCTCTTTAGCGTTGTAATATATATTTTTTAATAAACTCTCTTTATTATGTGTTCCTTGTGCCATATTTAATTCAGTTTGCTGCCGTTGCATTACAAAACACCTTTGTTGATTGTCCACAGAGATCACCAACCTGTTGACTTTTCTCTTCATGTGACAAGCCTAAGTGATAGCTCAAAGGTGTTGAATGTTTTTTTTCAATTTCAGTAACCATTGACAGATGCCAAGCTAATTAGTTTTTGTCTTCATGTGACAAATCTCTTAAGTAATAGATGAAATGAGCATGTGTTTGTGGGCAACATGATGCCTTAAACAATATTGTGACAGCTGTGGCTTGTACATAGTTATGGACTCACACATGTGCAAAGGTTTAAAATGCAAGTATGCAAATCTTGACACATTTGGCTGAGGGCTGGAGTGGGTGGGGTTGGCTGTGCACAGTTTTCTACCATAATTATAATACACATCTATGCTCAGTGACAAAACTCTTAAGTAATAGTGGGCAGCATCACCATACACAGCTATGCTCACTATTAAGAAAATTGCAAGACAACCTTGGGGACTGGATTATTCACAAAAAAAGGTAAAAACTACTGTTTCATATATTTTAATTATCTTTATGATTTATGTTGTTGTTATTACCCTTTTATGTACATTTCAGTACAGCAGTTTAATGCCTTTAGTATTTATATCAGCTACAATGAATATTTCATCTGTGAATGTCTGCTCATAACCTTTACTGAATGTACCTTTATATCCTGACGTTTGAATGTTGGATTAACACATTTACATTTAAAGTATATTTTAATTATCTTTATGATTTATGTTGTTGTTATTACTCCTTAATGTACATTTCATTTTTATCTCTTTCTCTCTCAACGCATTATCATACAAATCTATGCTCATTATTCAGAAAAATGTAGACTACCCCGGTTTAACTACATCACACAGTTATTTACTGCCAAAGAAACGTTCTGGGTCATTACTGCAACCTGTGGACTGGCTAAAACTGTAAAAACTATCATGACTTTCATATATTTAAATTTCTTGTTATTTCTCCATTATGTAAGTGTGTGTTTAAAATTTATAAGATACCGTTTATTGTCTATATATACATATGTATATGTGTGTATATATACATATACATATATATATATATATATATATATATATATAGACTTTTTTCTACCAACAGTGCCTATTCTGTGTCTATTAATAAAAACTTTAACAGCTATTTGGACTTGTTCTTTTATTTCAGTGCATGCGCCGTTTGGCGCCATAAGTCAGACATGTCCAACTTCAGAAATAAACATATCCGGACTTGCCCTTGTGCACGGCTGGACATGTCCGCGTGTATTTATAAACACGCCCCTAGCGATTCCAACCCCCAAGGTGCATGTGCCATTTGGCGCCCTTAGTCAGACATGTCCAACTTCAGAAATAAACATGTCCGGACTTGCCCCTTGTGCAGGGCTGGACATGTCCGCGTGTGTTCATAAACACGCCCCCTATCGATTCAACCCCCACCAACACCTAATGTATGCATCAATCACAATGAAACACAATAAAACAATGTTTTATAAATAAATAAAGCGAGCGGGGGGGGCTATGAGCTCGCTGTGGGCAGTATTATACGGCGCAGTAGGCCGGGCTACAAATAGCGCAATGGGCGGGGTTATAAGATCATGTGACACACACAGTGGGCGTGGCTATGATACACAGTGGGCGGAGACTCAAAAATCACAGGGGTGTGGCCACGCCCATAGTGGACGTGGTCACGCCCATAAAGGGGCGGGGCACCTGTCAAAATGAGTTTGACATGATATGGGTCTCCTATCTACTTACACACATATATATATATATATATATATATATATATGTAAAAGAAAGTGGAGGTGGGCACTCTATTACAAATGATAAATATGTTTAATGCCCAGTTGCTACCTCACAATACAATAATGAATAAATGTCCTGTAGTCCAAAGACTAACTAGTAGGAGCACTCCAGGGACTTATTAAAATTTTTTTAAAGGTTTTTTATTAAATCAAAAAAATAATTGACGTTTTGGCCCTCACAGGGGCCTTCCTCAAGACAACAAACACCAAGCAAAAGTAACATAGTAACATAGTAGATAAGGCTGAAAAAAGACATGCGTCCATCAAGTCCAGCCCATGCCAATAAAACCCCTGTTGATCCAGAGGAAGGCAACAAAAAAGCCCTCTGGAGCAATTTCCAGTGTAGGTGTGTGTGTGAGTGTGTCAAATAGTTCCCCGGCTCAATATCCTATTTGCTTTGAAGCCATCTGTCATAACTGTCAATATTGTTCTGTGCTAGATAGGCATCCATTGCTTTTTTGAATGCAGTTACATTATCTGCAAGCACAGCATCCCGAGGCAAAGAATTCCATAGCCTTACCGCCCTTACTGTAAAGAATCCCTGCCTGTGTTTTAGTCGAAAGCGCCTTTCCTCAAGTCTTAATGGATGACCTCTTGTTCTTAGCTCAGCTCTTTGCATAAATAATTCATTGGATAGTTCTTTGTATTGACCTTGAATGTATTTGTAAATGGTAATCATATCACCCCTTAGACGTCTCTTTTCTAATGTAAACAAACCCAGTTTGGCTAGTCTCTCTTTGTAACTCAGATCCTCCAATCCCTTTATCAGTTTTGTTGCACGTCTCTGCACCTTTTCCAGTTCAGTAATGTCTTTTTTTAGAACAGGCGCCCAAAATTGTACTCCATATTCTAGATGAGGCCTAACCAACGATTTATACAGAGGTGACCATTTATACAGTGTAACCGTCAAACTAGGCGCGAAAATTGACCTGAACGTTCAACAGTGACGTCACAAGTGACCTTTACCGTGAACAGTGGCATCCGTGGCTATAATTAACCCTCGGGTTGCCACTCCGATCCACATTACCACACAATCTTAAAATGCTAACAAAACGTCATCTCATACCTAAATGACACAAAACCTACAACCGCTTTTTGTCCGATGGCAGTGTAAAAAATCACCTGTCAAACAAAAAACTGTGAAAATACAAGTAAGCAAACGCATCAAATATTGCAAAATTTAGATTGCACACCTATCTAGAAGTAACCATTGAAGCGCTGATGTAACATACACATATAAAAAACTTCATTTCGTCATGTTAGAAATAAAGAATACTGCATATACAAAACTCGACTGTTAACATACTTTACAGCATCTGTACCGGGTTCCGATTGAAGCTTTGGTAGTCAAATAACGATCAGCCTCCCGATTGAGATGGTATCCGACAGCATTTCCAACCGCCAGATTAGTTCGAACCGCTTATTGTCAAGCAGCTGCGTGATCATGCAAACACAGTGGTTACTAACGCCACAACTGAAAACCCCTGGCTCGACGTCAGCTGTTCCTGTGACAGACTAGACAGAGTCCTAGTCAAGGGTTGAAATACATGACACTTCATTCTTCTGATATAGATCCATATATCATTACTGCATAAGTAGAAAGAAGTATTCTTTATTTCTAACATGACGAAATTAAGTTTTTTATATGTGTATGTTACATCAGCGCCTCAATGGTTACTTCTAGATAGGTGTGCAATCTAAATTTTGCAATGTTTGATGCGTTTGCTTACTTGTATTTTCACAGTTTTTTGTTTGACAGGTGATTTTTTACACTGCCTTCGGACAAAAAGCGGTTGTAGGTTTTGTGTCACTTAGGTATAAGATGACGTTTTGTTAGCATTTTAAGATTGTGTGGTAATGTGGATCGGAGTGGCAACCCAAGGGTTAATTATAGCCAAGGATGCCACTCTGTTCACGGTAAAGGTCACTTGTGACGTCACTGTTGAATGTTCAGGTCAATTTTCGCACCTAGTTTGACGGTTACATTGTATAAATGGTCACTTTTGCTTGGTGTTTGTTGTCTTGAGGAAGGCCTCTGTGAGGGCCGAAACGTCGATTATTTTTTTGATTTAATAAAAAACCTTTAAAAAATTTTAATAAGTCCCTGGAGTGCTCCTACTAGTTAGTCTTTGGACTCAGGACATTTATTCATTATATATATATATATGCATATATGTGTATATATATATATATATATGTGTATATATGTGTATATATATATGTATATGTGTATATATGTGTATATATATGTGTATATGTATATATATATATTTATATATATATATATATATATATATATGTGTATATACAGGGCTTAAAAGTTGAAGTCCTTTGCTACTAGCCAGACCTGAAAAGTTACTCGGTTACTCGCCACTGCAAGCCATAACATACCCACTAGGGCTGAATTTCTACTCACCAGTACTAAATTTTCACTCGCCATTGGCTAGTGGAAATTTTGAGCCCTGGTATATATATATATATATATATATATATATATATATATCTATACTGCTCCAAAAAATAAAGGGAACACTAAGATTACACATCCTAGATCTGAATGAATGAACTGACAACAAAATCACACAACAATTCTCAATGGAAATCAAATTTATCAACCCATGGAGGTCTGGATATGGAGTCACACTCAAAATCAAAATGGAAAACCACACTACAGGCTGATCCAACTTTGATGTAATGTCCTTAAAACAAGTCAAAATGAGGCTCAGTAGTGTGTGTGTGGCCTCCACGTGCCCGTATGACCTCCCTGCAACGCCTGGGCATGCTCCTGATGAGGTTGCGGATGGTCTCCTGAAGGATGTCCTCCCAGACCTGAACTAAAGCATCCGCCAACTCCTGGACAGTCTGTGGTGCAACGTGGCTTTGGTGGATGGAGCGAGACATGATGTCCCAGATGTGCTCAATCGGATTCAGGTCTGGGGAACGGGCGGGCCAGTCCATAGCATCAATACCTTCCTCTTGCAGGAACTGCTGACACACTCCAGCCACATGAGGTCTAGCATTGTCTTGCATTAGGAGGAATCCAGGGCCAACCGCACCAGTATATGGTCTCACAAGGGAGGATCTCATCTCGGTACCTAATGGCAGTCAGGCTACCTCTGGCAAGCACATGGAGGGCTGTGCGGCCCCCCAAAGAAATGCCACCCCACACCATTACTGACCGACCGCCAAACCGGTCATGCTAGAGAATGTTGCAGGCAGCAGAACGTTCTCCACAGCGTCTCCAGACTCGTCTCGTCACGTCTGTCACGTGCTCAGTGTGAACCTGCTTTCATCTGTGAAGAGCACAGGGCGCCAGTAGCGTATTTGCCAATCCTGGTGTTTTCTGGCAAATGCCAAACGTCCTGCATGGTGTTGGGCTGTAAGCACAACCCCCAACTGTGGACGTTGGGTCCTAATACCACCCTCATGGAATCTGTTTCTGACCGTTTGAGTGGACACATGCACATTTGTGGCCTGCTGGAGGTCATTTTGCAGGGCTCTGGCAGTGCTCCTCCTTGCACAAAGGCAGAGATAGCGGTCCTGCTGCTGGGTTGTTGCCCTCCTACGGCCTCCTCCACGTCTCCTGATGTACTGGCCTGTCTCCTGGTTGCGCCTCCATGCTCTGGACACTACGCTGACAGACACAGCAAACCTTCTTCCCACAGCTCGCATTGATGTGCCATCCTGGATGAGCTGCACTACCTGAGCCACTTGTGTGGGTTGTAGACGCCGTCTCATGCTACCACTAGAGTGAAAGCACTGCCAGCATTCAAAAGTGACCAAAACATCAGCCAGGAAGCATAGGAACTGAGAAGTGGTCTGTGGTCACCACCTGCAGAACCACTCCTTTATTGTGGGTGTCTTTCTAATTGCCTATAAGTTCCACCTATTGTCTGTTCCATTTGCACAACAGCATGTGAAATTGATTGTCAATCAGTGTTGCTTCCTGAGTGGATAGTGTGATTTCACAGAAGTGTGATTGACTTCGAGTTACATTGTGTTGTTTAAGTGTTCCGTTTATTTTTTGGAGCAGTTTATATATGTATATGTGTATATATATATGTATATGTGTATATATATATATATATATATATATATGTATATGTGTATATATATATATATATATATATATATATATATATATATAAGAAACAGCTGCACACTCACGGATTTATCAGTTAAAATAAACCAATACTTATTGGTAAACAATGCGGACTGAAACGTTGCATTGTTTACCAATAAATATTGGTTTATTTTAACTGATAAATCCGTGAGTGCGTAGCTGTTTCTTCTATATATTGTTTTTCTGCTGCAGCCAGTGCATTATTTTTTGTAAGCGTGAGTGCATATCCCTTTTCCCCGTTTGTGCATATATATATAAAACAGGGCTCAAAATTTCCACTCGTCTCCTCGCATTCGGCGAGGAAAAATTGAGTGGGGGCGAGTGGAAATTGAAGCCCTGTATGCATAGCTAACACTTGCATGTATCTTCGTGTACAGCGAGCAGTGGTTGTGTGTTTATACATTAGTTTGGTGGTTGTTGTGTATCCCGGCACATAGTGGTGCACTGAACTCTTTATACACGTTAGGATGCCGTTCTCTCCGGCGCTAGTATCACGGTAGACTGAGTTCTAAAGTGGCGTCTGATGGAGAGAGCAATCATGGACTAACCACCCAGCAGAACTAGCGTCTATATCCGTGGAGGCAGTCGCGGACGTGGCAGTTTTTTTTTTTTTTTTACATTAACGTTTAACCCTTTTGAATCCAATAGGTTAATCACCCAACCTTGTGATCTTATGGCATGCATGCAGACTAAACTTATTGGCCGCATGATTCTCACATCATAAAGTACACGCACACAGCACCCATAGCCTGATCACGGTATTATTTTCATTGCTGCAGCGTCTCTCTATCTTTCAGAGTTCAGATAACTAGCGCTTGCGCATCATTTGTAACTGCACGTACTCGCTTATTGAGCACATTCAAGCTTTTAAAACATCTCCATTGCGATTTAACCCTTTGAGTGCCAGAGCGGTGTGTGCCCCTCTGGCACTCAAAAGGTTAACACATATTTTACTAGCCTTGCACAATCCAAGCCAGTGGTTTTCATACAGAATGAATAGCCCCCTTTTTCTATAAAGACTGACAAAAATATGAATACCAAATTTCAAATGACATAGGATTTGAAACTTACCTTTCACATTTTTGTCAGTCTTTATAGAATAAAAGGGGTTACTATGTATAAATATGTATACACAGTATATTTGTTTTTGTGATTCTGATTGTAAGACCTAAAATAACATCTGTACCCTTCTTTACATGCTTAATTACCTATGTTAGATGGTGCCTTGATAAAAACAAAGAACCATTAATCATAACAGTAGCCCCAACAAGAGTTATACAACCAAATTTAACCCTTTGTGTGCCAGAGGGGTGTGCAATGCATTGTACACTTTTCTGCCACTCAAATGGTTAAATGTTACCATTAACAAAGAGTGAGAACAAGGCCCATTAAGCAGCTGATTAAGGAGATGCCCATTGTCTGATCAGAGGGACAGATGGAAGTTTCTTCCAGAATTTCAGGTTGTACATAAGGTTTTTTGTTTTGTTTTTAGAATAAATAATATAAAGTCAGATACTAGAATTGAACTCAATATCTAAGGTCGAGCAATCCAGAGCTGCATCACTGAAGTTAAAATACCCAATAATCTGAACGGAACTTTAACCCCTTCACTGCTAGAAAAGTCTCCAATGCCACAAACAGGAGATCAGACTGTGTAGAAGTGCATCATAGCAGTAAAACTTGCATTAATGTGTATTTAAATGTCAGTATATGTGTTTATTAGTTAGTCTGTGTAAATAAAACACTTTGATCTTGTTCTAACTCACTTGAATTTTCATTAGAAGTACCTCTATAGCCTGAACTTTGACAGTGGCGCTATTGTTAGACCATGAGATGGGTGGGGTTAAAGGTGGGGATATGGGTGGGGTTAAACCCCCACTGCAATGTGTTGCATACCCCTCTGGCAATCCAAGGGGTTAACTCTTTTAATCTCTTCAGTCACCTCACTGTCTGTTTTCAACTGTCACTCCTCCACTTCCTACTTCCCGCACTTTCTCCTTAAAGGGAGAGATATGCTTTGTTGTATGTTAGAGGGCAAGCCTCAAACACCACTTTCTATTTGATCCCTCAGCATATTGTTATGTTGCCTCAACTGAAGAGCCACTGTGTGTTATATTGCTATGTTACCTCAGCTTAAGTAAGGAGTTACTGTTCCCATTGGGTGATTCAATGGAGGAGTGATTTAAATCATTCAGGGAGTTGGCCTGCCCCCACTATCCAGCCCGCCCGCCACTATCCAAGTGACTGAAAAAACAAAATGGCTGCCACTCGCTCCTACACCAAAGACTCACACACAAGCCACACACACACACAAAAAAAAGCCACACACACACAAAAGCCACACACACACAGGGGTCCCTCCACCAACCTGAGGCACACAATGAGCTGATCCAACAAAGAGAGGGCGGGATCGGCTCCAGTGTACCTTAATTTCTGGTATCCACAACACAACAATGCTTTCGGCTCCCGGTGCACAATGTGCTTCTGCTGCAGGAGGCCCAGCTGCTTCGTGTAGCTCGGAGGCAGGCAGGCTCAGTACCAAATCCTTCATGTTCCCCCTTCATGAAGCACAACACTCCACCCAGCAACAGCCCGGTCATGCGGCCCTTCAAGGAGCTCTCTACAAGCAGCAGCTGAATGCGTCTATTACACGTGGCTGAGGGGCTGGAGACAGACCATGCTGGGGACACTCTGTAGTACACACTCTTACACAAGCTTCTTCACCGCCGCTCTCTGCCAGCTGTCACACACCTGCATTGTGTAAGTACCCTGGCACAAAAAATATACATGCCGCATTATAGCTGCTCCAACAGCACACACCATCCCTGCTCCAACCACACACACCATCCCTCCTCAGTTCCTGCTCTCGGTGCCCGGGCTGCGTCCCTAGTAACACTCTTGGCCTAGGCCTGGGGCAGGAGGTGTCTTCCTGGCCAGGGAGCCAGGCTGGCGGTTGTCTGGCAGCCTCTGAGTGTGCATGTACAGAGTCCACTTCAGGGACTGTGGGCTCCATGACTCTTGCTACACACTGGGACAGCTGGTTAACCCTTTCAGTGCCAGAGGATTAAGCAACACAATGAGCAATGCCTTGCCTACCCCTCTGGCACTTACAGGACCGTAATAATATCTGTATGTGTGTGTGTGTTTGTACCCATGTATGTACGTGTGTATGTATGATCAATGTCTGTATATATCACTGTATCTGTGTGTCTATGTATGTGTGCAATATGATTCTTTCTGCTTCACACAGTACACAAAAAAACATCATCAGTCAATACAGCTAAATAAAATGTACAATACAAACAAACACAAAAAATTCTTACAAAATACCTTGAACATGCCACCTACAACATTTCAAACAAAAAATGCTACATAACACATACCCTACTACAATGACGGGCAACACCGTCACATATTGCTAGTATATATATATATATGTGTGTGTGTGTGTGTGTGTGTGTGTATGTATATATATATATATATATATATATATATATATATATATATATATATACATATATATGTGTGTGTGTATATATATATATATATATATATATATATATATATATATATATATATATATATATGCACACATATATATATATATATATATATACATACACACACATATATATATGTGTGCATATATATACTAGCAATGTGGGACGGTGCTGCCCATCAGGATATATAGGGAATTAATGCACACACATGGATGCAAGACAAACACACAGAGACACACACACAAATGCACACGCATGCACTGAGATGCATAAAGAGCGACACAGTCATACACACATACATGCAATACACAACATGCAGACACAGAGTGTGATTCAGACATGCAACACACACAGTGAGGAACACACAAGCACACACAGAGACACACACACACACACACACACACACAGAAGTTAGTCATAAGGGGGTGACTTATGTGTCATTGTAATGAGTTTGTGTTTGTACTTATGCCTCCACTGTGGCATTCATTCATATAGTTGAAATGCATGTGGTAAGTGCACATACTATGGTAGAAGGATCGTGGTGGCTCCCGGGGTGTGAGTGTGAGTGAGACTATGACGGAAGGTGGATCGTGCTGGTTCCCGGGGTGTGAGTGAGTGTGAGTGAGTGTGTGTGAGTGCGAGAATAAGTGATTGCATGTGAGTGATTGCATGAGTGTATTAGTGAGTGTGTGTGATTGAGTGAGAGTGTGTGAGTGAGTGTGAGAGTGTGTGAGTGAGAGGGAGTGATTGAGTGTGAGTGATTGAGTGTGTGTGTGAGTGTGTGTGTGAGTATGTGAGTGAGAGTGTGCATGTGAGAGTGGAAGAGTGTGAATTATTGTGAGTGTGTATGATTGAGTGTGTGTGAGTGTGAGTGAGAGTGTGTGTGTGTGATTGAGTGTGTGTGATTGAGTGTGTGAATGTGAGTGGGAGAGTGTGAGCATGTGAATTATTGTGAGTGTGTATGATTGAGTGTGTGTGTGTGTGTTTTTGTCTGATGTGTTTGTGGTGTAGGAGTGAGTGGCAGCCATTTTGTTTTTTCAGTTACCTGGATAGTGGTGGGCGGGCTGGATAGAGGGGGCAGGCCAACTTCATGCATGATTTAAATCACTCCCCCACTGAATCACCCAATGGGAGCAGTAACTCCTCCTTACTTAACCCTTTGAGTGCCAGAGGGGTACGCAATGCATTGCAAAGCAATGAGTTGCGTACCCCTCTGGCTCTCAAAGGGTTAAGTTATGGTAACACAGCAATATAACACACAGTGGCTCTTCAGTTGAGGCAGCTTAGCAATATGCTGAGGGAAGAAATAGATAGTGGTGTTTGAGGCTTGCCATCTGTAACATACAGCAAAGCATCTCTCTCCCTTTAAGGAGAAAGGGCAGGAATCAGGAAGTGGAGGAGTGACAGTTGAAAACAGACAGATAGTGAAGTTGACTGAAGAGATGAAAAGAGTTAAATAAAAGAGTTGCTATTAAGTTTATTCCTGAGTTTGTATTTTATGGAAACATTACACCCTCGTACTGAAACAGAGTGTTTGGAGGGTTACAGTTATCTGTAGGAGGTGACACAGTGTGTATGGAGGGTTACAGTTATCTGTGGGAGGTGAAACAGAGTGTACGGAGGGTTACAATTATCTGTGGGAGGTGAAACAGTGTGTTTGTGGGGTCATGATCCTGAGTGAGAAGTTACTGATATCCCCTACTTCAGGAGCGAGTGGCAGCTATATTTTTTTTTGTCAGTTAGATAGTGGTGGGCAGGCTGGAGGGGGCGGGCCAACTCCCTGTATGATAAACATGCCCCCATTGAATCACCCAATGGGAGCAGTAAACTCCCCATTGAATCAACCAATAGGAGTTATGTCTCCTAATGAGACATAAATTATGTAATGAGGCATTCTGTTCAATGTGTGTTTGTTTTCTGAGGAGACATAAATTATGTTCTGTGTGTGAGGTACCATAAATTATGCAATGAGGCTTATTCTTTTATATATATATATAGATAGATAGATACACACACACACACACACATATATATACATATATATATATCAGAGAACTGGACATGCACTCAGTGCTTAGATATATAATAGTACCGGGTGCTACAGGTAACAATCAATAAAAATCAAAAAGCTGTGCACTCTCGGATATAAAAATGTATTAAATCAAAAAATCAAGCAACGTTTTGGTCCTCTATGGGACCTTTATCAAGCAAATAAATGCACAAAAGACTCACCTCGTGTAACCCGGTTAGCCCACAGTGAAGACGTAATAGATGACAACGAAAAGAATGAAGAGATAGTATAGCTGACACCAATATATATACATATATATGTATGTATGTGTGTATATATATATATATATATATATATTAAAGGGGAACCACTGTAAACTTCTTCCCTCCTTTTGTTGTGACTGGGACACCTCTTCTGCAGAAAGGCTTTAACCACTCCCCGGGGAGAGTTTTCTGCTACACCTCCAGATCTTCACCCCAGAATACAGGTCTCAAGCACCTGGAGCAGCATTCAAATGAATTGACACCACACAAGTATCAGTATATATACTGGGAGAACTGGGAGGGTCTGCAGAGTGGAAAATTACAAGCTTCATCTAGTATATTCTCTAAAGGTCATACAAATATGGGAAAGAGGAAAATAGGTAGTGAGGGGGTATGGAGCACATACAGTTAATGGTTAACATGCATCTCTTGCTTGTAATTGAAATGTAATTAAGGGCATTCTACAATTATATGCAACAGTAAAAATTATACTTATCTCTTTTCTACATCAAGGCCGCTGGGAAGGGCACTATGTAACCTTCTGAATGTAGAACAAGCTGCTAGTTAAAAGTATAATTTAACCCCTATCACTTTTGTTAGTGTATTAAAGCAATTGCCTACTTATAAATGTCCATTTTAACCCTTTCAGTCCCTCCTTTTGTTCTGAAAAGAACAACACATGGATATCAAAACCTGGCCATACAGTGCACAGCGTACCTGAACAACAGTGGACGTTCATGGCGTGTGGGAGAGTCAGACAGCGTCAGGCAACAGAGCTCACACCCTGATCCAAGAAGGGACTGAAGTCAGTAACATTCATGACATCTTTGACCAATGCTACCCAGACATTTGGGATGTCTGCCTCCTCAGTGTTATTGCTAGCTTCTGACATGTCCTGTCTGTATTTAGTGTGTGAAAATATCCAAGGGTTGTGTGGTGGTGTGCCCCATACCCCAAGTTCTGGGATATTATATATATATATATATATATATATATATATATATATATATATATATATATATATATATATATATATATACACACACACATTAAGATACCAAACATGATTGAAGCAATGCATATGACCATCTTTTTGGTAATGGTGCAGTATAGTTTTTCTCTGGGAGATTTTCCTATGGCCCACAATGGGAGCCATGTCCTCAGATGGGGGATTTCTTCACCCGACTGGTGTGGATCCATGCTGGTGAGTCTTCTGACAATATGGCTGTGCGGGTCACTGAAATCACCGTTGTGGGAGGTCCAAAGGGAGGATCTAGTGTCTTATTTTTGAACAATGGTTTCACCAGCACCTTGTCACCTTGTTGATATAGATGCGTATGATTTCCTGTGGGAAGAGGGAGAGAGAGAGAGAGAAACATCACCATAGATGCCATTCAATTTATGAATCAATTGTGATACACATTTTTTATTTAATAAATTCCAAGTGACCTAGGGACTTGGGGCACCTAGTGCCTTTCCTCAATTTATCTTTAACTATTGTCCTTTTTGATTTTTTTCTACTTGTGTAATTGTGGCTATAAATGGTATACCTCTGTCACTATTTATCATTAGAGGGCATCCAAATCTGGGAATTATTCCTGTACATAGTATATTTGCAACAGTTTTGGCATTTTCCTTGGCCATAGGAAAAAGCTTCAACCCATTTGGAAAACTAATCACAAATAACCAACAGGTATTGCATGCTTCCTGATTTATACATGTGTGTAAAATCTATTTTTAACTGTTGCATTGGTCCCTCAGGGGTTGGCACCTGGTCATGAACAACATGCATTATTTCCTGTTCTTACATATATGAGATATCTATATATCTGATTCTCCACTAGTTCTGTCAAATTCAGAATTACAAACCTGGTCTATATGGGGTTATTAGTCTATTTCTTAAAAATATCTGAAAATTACTGATAAAAAGAATTGGGGCAGCTGTTTTATGGTATCCCTATTCTACCCTCCTTGTCTGACCATAGACCAGTATGGTCTAGTGTCAGACCCTCCTTTTTTCAAAAATGTAGGTTATCTTTTGAGGCTAATACTTGCAACGAATATTAAATTGAGGATGGAAATGAGGAATCATAATCAGCTGTACTATGGTCCTAGCATTTAACTACTGCTATGGTGTATGGCAATAATATAGAAACCAACAGATCAATAACCAATTGGGCATATGATATTCATTTTCTGTCAGCTGTCACAAATCCTCAATTTCTCCATATAATTCCAAAATCAAGTAGCACACCAAAATCATACCTGGAGTTAGTCACAATAGTCACGTCACTGTTTACAAATAGGGAGTATGTGTGTGTTAGAGCTATTAGTTAAGCAGCCTGGGCAAATACAAAAGGGGAGGAGTTAGTTATTAATACCATATCTAGTAATTGGACTACAGAAAATCCTATCAGGTATACCCCATTAGCTGGATTTGTGCATGACTCATCCACATATACTGTCTCACTGGATTCAAGGGGAACAAACTACAGGTCAGGTCTTGCTGAGGTATCCATGTGAATGGTCTGTAAGTAATCATGCACCTCAACCTCTGATATGTCAGAGGGAGAATGTAAAATTAATGTATATAAGGTCACAGAGAGTATTGAGTGTAAAAGGTAATGTTGAATGTGTAAATAGTCTCATAATCAAATTCTCTCTGTGTAGTCATGTGTCTGAACTGTCCCTGCCATCATAACACAGGCTTCCACTCCCCTAAGCATGCAGGCAGGCCCTGAACCACTGATGTTAGTACATTAAAACAACAAACCACTGGTCCACATAGCCAAGCCATTTTCCCTTTACAAGGACACCTGAAAGAGTGGGACCTCCCTCCGTAGAAGACAGATGAAACTGGAGATAGTAGTTGGGCAGTCCCAGAACAGGAACAAAACATAAGGCTGTGTTGTTGTTTTTTTTTTTTCTTTATATGCCGTGTCCATGTCCATAATCCATTGTATTACACCAGGAGCATCTTTCAAGGTACCCTGTCTCAATATGTGATCGTGTTGAGAACAGTCTGCAATCCTTTGCCCACAGTATGTCACTATGCCTAGGAAAGATAACAGTGCAGGTTTAATCTTTGGCTTTGGGAGCAAGATAATTACTTTTACTCATGCAGCAGCCAGCAACCTCTGTCCATATGACAACACAAATCCTAGGTATTTCACAGTCTCTTGACAATACTGTAGCTTAGCAAGAGATACCTTATGACCTTCCTGCAACAAGGAAGATGCATTTTTCATACGAGACTCTTCATCTGGGCTACACATCAACCACAAATCATCCACATACTGAAGCAATGTGGAACCACAATCAGGTGACCAAGACTCTAGGGTTTCCTGACAATAGCAAATAGGCAGTGGGGGAATCAACACACAATCTATTTCACGCATACTGATTCCCTATATACGTGAAAGCATACAGTGGTTGCATGTCAGGGCACCCCGGAATGCCAAAGAAGGTGCTGCACAAAGAAAGTAAGTGGCAGATGATGGTACTGCAGACAAAATAGAGTTTACATCAGGCACTATAAGTGCCAGTAGCTGAATAAACTTATTAACTTCCCTTTTTCACTGGTCTTAAAACAAGGGATTATGCTTAATGTACATGGGGGATGCACCCGGTCTAAACCTGGGTATGTGAAACTTTCAGCCAACAAAGAAATGGGAAGTGTGTGCAATGTGTCAGGTAGAATGTGTAAGAGATGCCATAGTGTAAATTGGGTCTAATGACATGAACACTGATGCCTGAATCAGTATTTCCCCACACATGCATAGAAACATTCCACCATTTGCAACAATGAAAAACTTAGCAGGGGTCACTCATATTCCTTGAATTAAATCATTCTTTCACACATCACTGTCATCCTGCATGCACACTGGGGTCTAAAACCAACCATTAACCCTAACAGTGGGAGCACATACACAAGAAAATATTCCCTTCAAGAATATGCTAATACCCAGGGCTAATTATAAAGGACATGCAGGTATTACAGGGTTAGTCATTGAGGTAGTCATGTGTGAATAAGCAGCAGGTTAACTGGGCAGGTAGGAGTAATTAGAAAGGCATTCCTAAGTACATTCTGTATCATGGTCTAAAGACTACAAACATGTTACATTTTGTAGTCAAAAAGCAAAACAACATTATATTCACACTCCTTTCCTTTTATGCTTATCCATATCTCCCTCAATCACGTCCATTCACCCTTCACCCAATTATTGCTAGCCAAAAATGTCTTAACAAGAAACCCTTTAATATAGCAAAGATAGCCATAACTGCGACCTTGAAATTGCTGCGTTATGCAGAAAGTAAACCAAGGAAGTAAACAAAGAGGAGGATATGGGGGAGTTTAGATAAAAGGGGAGGAGGAACAGCTGTGGGGACAGAAAAGCTATATTTCTCATAGAACTACAATTTTACAAGTATAGCGGTTTTAATCTCTTTTTGCTATCACCATGCAAATACATTATATTACTATCAATGGAAACATCTTCCTGATTCTCTAGTGCCCTAGTTCCATCTACCTTTGTGTTACCCTCTGCCTCAGACTGAAAGTATATTTCCACATTCTCTGTATCTTTCTTAAAACAACCTGTCACATCCATTACTCTTATTGCCATTTCCAAGACTTCACTTTCTAAGCTGTGCCAATTATTAATACACATTCTGACTACTTGAGCCAAATTGTCTGTCTTAACAAGTTCACATACATTTTCCCAACAATCAACAATCACATATCTCTGCTTTCATGCTATTGCCTTTTGAAATGTCTTTTATAGCACCTCCCATGTCAGTCAAAACTTCTGTCATCTGTCTCCATAGTTTTCATATATATATATATATATATATATATATATATATACACATTAGCCTTAATGACAATAGGGAAATCATAGTTTTCACTCAAAGTATCACAATTAACAGTCCATCTGATACCCATGTCTTTTGTACCCGCTTCTAACAAAAACCTGTAATCGGAAGTAGTCAACTGGTGCATATTTTTTTTTTTAGATAAACTATAGCGGTACTAGGGGATTTAATGGGATTAGGACAATACTTAGCCCATACATTCATTATTAATATATCTGGGGGTTTATTAACAACCTGTTCTCCCACAATCATGAGTGGCATTTCTATTTTCATGTCACTTTTGTCAGCCTTTTTCTCCCTGTCTCAAATTTAACAATTTTTCTTCTAGCTCCTGTTAAAAGTAAACTTATTTCTACCTCACTTAAACTGTCTTACCACTAAAATGCTGGATATATTTTACTGATGTGGGGGAGGTGATACTTCATGTTGCACACAGTATTTTACTCATTGATGTTCTTACCAGTTTTACCCTTGATTTTAACCTTAATTTATCTGACCCATTTCCCTATTGTCAAATATATATATATGTTTATACAAATAACAACAGAACAATACAAACAACACCAGACAGTGAATACAGTTGCAAGCAAACTAAGACATTACAAATTCTTACAAATTATGTAATGGGACAACTTACCAAAGTCAGATTATACAAACATAGAAAACACAATGACACACACACATATATACGTATATATATATATATATATATATATAGGTGGGTGGTAGATACAATGCCAAACAAAGATTTGACATGCCAGTCAAGCCATAAGACTTGCTTTTCCCACAGGAATCACACTTTTGCAGTGTTGTTACTACTGCAAGGGATTCTGGGTAGGCATATGCAAAAAAGTTAAGCAAGGAATCACCTTTTTGTCACAAATTCCACTTTATACATGGATTCTCAGATAACCACTCTGAATAAACTTGATCTTTATTTTATTCAATGCTGATCTGTGTTCATCAGAGTCAGTGGTGGTACGTACCACGCTGAGCATCTGAGAGTACGGTAAACCCCTTTTGAGTGGAGCAGGGTGGTGACTGCTGGCGTGTAACAACGTATTTCTGTCCGTATCTTTTTGATAGATCTTGCCATAGATCTTATCATTACTTCTGTAAACTGACATGTCCAAAAACTTTATACTGTCATTATCAAATGTCAATGTGAATCTTATTGTTGACTCAATGTTATTAAGATAATCAATAAATTCCCTTAATAAGTCAGGGCCGCCATTCCATAATAAAAATATATCATCAATAAAAGTTATATATATACCTATGTGTATATATGTGTATATATATATATATATATATATAGTATGTGCATTCTGAATGTGCACCACAAGGGGCAGTGTTTATGAGTGGCTGAGCACACGTGTAATAGCTGCCATTGCAGACATGCATTCTGGGAATTCTGACCACCTGTGCATTAGCTATACCATGTGGCCAGGAACAAAGGAGCCATGTGACTTATTCAAGTAACCAGACTGGACAGTGGTTGGAGTTATTAGGCCTTGGGAGCCATGTTTTTTATTAGAATCCACCATGCAGAGAGAAGGATGAACAATGGCCTTTTGCTGTCCAAGAGTAACATCAAAGAAATGACTTGCAGGGTTCCCTTGGACAAAGAGATATGCTTGCATGTGCTGAATTTTCAGTGTAAACCAAGCTAAGTATAATTGTAACACTGTATTAATCTGTAACTTTGTTGTAATAACCCTTTTTTAGATATATTGCTTTAACAGCAGATGTTATAGTAAAGTATATCATCAAATATTACAACTGTTTCCTGTGTATTCATTCCACATAATTAACTGATATACCGCAAATCAAATAAATATTAATGTTGTGATTAATATCCTAATTAGAATATTCATATTTGTATATTAATATGCATAATTCAGGCCACAAATACAACATTTTGGCGTAGTTGGCAGGGTATCTGTGTGATTATTGGAATAAATACAACAAAATCTGTTATTTCTTGCTTAAAAGTTATAGTTGTGTGTTAAGCTTAGCCATTAAGATGTTTAGTGATAAGAAGCAAGCAGCAGAAGGGGAATAAAGGTCAAAATATGGTTCCATTCCTGGGTGGGCTAGTTTCAGATTCTGGCAGCCCATAGCCAAAGAGTTAATAAAGTACGCTATCCCCGTACACCCTGAATTTGGGACAGAGTTAGGTAGTCAAGCATTGAGATTAGATCTGAGTATGTACAAGAAAATGGAGAGGAAAGCTGCAAGTGAGACGGGATGGATCATTTTGCAGGCGCTTCAGAAAGAGGTACAGCAAAAAGAGGAGCTGCAAAAACAATTGCAGATAATTAAAGGACAGTTAATTATGAGTAACAAATGTATGCAATGTAATGCAGCTAAAGTAGGAGAGTTGGAAGAGAAATGTTCAGCTCCAGCAGTAAAGCAACAGTGTAGAAAGCCTGTACCCTGTAATCAGCTTGTAACTGGATTAGGTGGGGATTCTGTAGATTCTCCCCTATTCTCTGTAGATGAGGAAAAATGTGCAGTTATGTCTGATAGTGTGCATGAAACTGAGCAGAGGAGAGCCCGCCCCATTATTACTGAGCATAGGAAGAGGAGACTGCATAGAGAGCAGGATGTTTTTGGAGTAAGAATGGGGGCACAGGATGAAGTGAATGAGAAAATGAGAAGTTACACACAAACTGAGCTGTTTGAACTTGCCAAAAAATTTAAAAGGATAGTAATACTTCGTTTTAACTTTATTTTATTTTGTAGGCATTAAAAAAATATGAAGAATGATATAAGTCTTATCTCTCAAACCTTTATGGTTTATGAGATATTCACAAGCAAAGTTTCCCCCTCCCCGCCCCTTTTACCTAGTGTAAACCATCTCTTCTCAGATGTGGAATGCAGTTCATAGACCAGACAGATAACAGAAGGGGACACTCTTATTCCTATGAAAACAATGAAATCCCTGCCCCCCTTGACAAGCTTTTCAGGTTTTTCCCTTATATTAATTGAAGATTGTCCCTCTCTGCAGTCTACCTGGGCACCTCCCTTCTGCTCTGGCTGAAGAGTGTGACATCAGTAAAAGGGGAGGGAGGGGGATACTTTGAATTACTCTTGAACTATAACTCTGACAGAATTGAAATAACACTCTCCAAAGTCCAAATACTATGAGGATTAATTAGAGCTGCTTTTATTATGAAACATTACTATCCCTTTAAGCAAACTGTTGGTGAAGGAATTGGTGAATGGTTATTGCGTTTGTGGGATGGGGGTGCAGATACTGTGATGTTAAATGCAGCAGAAGCAGTTCGCATGGGACAGATTACCCTCCATCCACAAATTAGCAGATAATGGGGAAAGTGAGGGAAAATTGTGGTAACTGTCTGTTGCTGGATATGATCAGACATGCGATATTGCAAGTGTACCCTTCATATAGTGATATAGAGTCCACTTCCCCCTGGGTTACTATTAAAGATGCTATTGAAAGAGTAAGAATTATGGGATGTGTAGCTGGACTTAATGCTGATAAGTGGGAGGGACCAGATATGGAAGATTTCACTGCCAGCATGCGTTCGCTGTATTTGAAATCTGCTCCACTGGCCATGAGAGCCTCCCTGTTATCACTAGTAAGTGGATTAGGTAACACAGGAAAAATACACCAATTGACCTCTTTGTTAACTGAAATGGATGTATTGGAAATGGAGGTAGTGTCCATAAAATCAGTACATAAGATAAATCAGGCAAATGCAAAAGATCAATTGACGGGTACAGGTTGTATCAGGATACCTAGAAAGCAAATGTGGTTTGATTTGTTAAAAGCAGGTGTTCCTAGCACAGAAATAGATGGCATTCCCACAGCAAATTTGGCGAAAAAGTGGAAGTCTGTTATAAAAAAGATTTCCAGGGTCTCTGTTCCTGGAGATATGGTTAAATGTACAGAAGGGGCCACAAATCCATAGTTGCAAGCCCAAAATTATGTGGCCAATGCAATTACTGAAAATAAGCTTTCCAAAGCAAAAGGGAAAAACTTCCTGAATTTTGCATCAGTCCGGATCGCTGAGCAATATTATTCAGTTAAATACCAAAAGGAAAAGCTTGAGACTGAAAATTCTAAACTGAAATGTGAAAGAAATGATTTGCTGGAACAGATTGGCTTTCTAAAAACAGAGCTATACAAAATGAAGGAATGAAGGTTGTTTGACCAGGTTTTTGCAATGGAAGATACTAACTGTTCTTTGAAGTTGTTTTGCAGAAACAAAAGGGATGCCTCCTGTGGAGAAGTACAAGCAATTAACATATGTGTTTGTTGCAGGCAATCTATATGTGCCAGATAATAGAGGACCTTATCTATGTTTTTTAAGGGAAAGCCTCTAATTTATTATTTATTTTTTATACAGTCAGGTGGGCCAAATTCCAAATTTATTTCTGTTTTTTCTTATTATAAAATGCCTGCACTGTTAAACAGTTATAGAAACTGTAATAATGAATTCCCCAACTGGTTGAATTGTTGCCTGAGGTGAGGCTAGTATTTTCATCATACTGGGGAAATGATATGTAACTTTCTTTTGGTTACAACAAAAATATAGCTTCATTTTTAATGTATGGCAACAGACATTTTATTTTTATTTGTATATAGATTACATGCTGCAAGTATTGTAAGTACAAGTGGCATCAAATCTATATTTTTAATTTTGTTTCCCCTCTATTTTTTTATGAAAAGGATGGGGTTTAGTACATTTAATGACCTTTAGATGGGATGAAAATAAGTTAGAACTAAGTCATGGCCTGTTATTCCATACCTTGAAATATCCTCCTAGATTAAATGTGCAGAGGATGTAGCAAACAGTAATTAGTACAGGGAATGTGTTAATTAATGTGTTTATGTTCTTTCTACTCTACTACTTTTGTATTGTATTGGATGATAAGTGTAACGGATGTCATCCGTTACTTAGGCCCTTATCTGGACCACGAACAGTTTCCTCAAAAACTATGGCCCTGTGGCCTTATTTGAACTGTGATAGGGGTTTCCCTAGCTTTATGTTAAAAGATTTTATGTCGAATGTTGTACGTTTTGTATATTGTCAAAAGTCGAAGGTTTAATGTATTGTATGGTATAAGGTACGAGGGATACATGAACACCGAAGCTGGTGGTTCCCCGGTTCCTTTGTTCAAGGCATCAATGCTGTCTCGAACGCGGGAAACCGGAGGCAGTGAGTCGACGCCGGATTGGCCAACGTACGACTCACTGCGCACACTGATTGGCCAGGGTTGAAGCCGCATATTCAAACTAGTGTGTACGTGCTTCAACCCCTGGCCCAGTTCTCAGATGTGTATTCCCTCTGATCAACCCATTGTCTTTGTCCAGACAGTAATTAATCAGGTTAATCCTAACATTGTCAATATTGCGTTCAGTTGCTCATCTGTCATTGGTCCATTTCCCTTAGCTACCATTGGTCCTTTTGTTCCCCCTGCCATTGGTCCATTGTTCCCGTCACCATTGGTCTGTTGTGCCCCGTGTCATATGCCCATTGTGTCGGATTGGTCCCTGGGCCAAGCCTGCATTAGAATGCCTGGCCCTTCCCCTCCCTATTGTGGTATCATGTTGTACCTGTATAAAAGATGTGTTGTGTGTTCAATAAAGTGTGTTACTTTTGGAGTGAACCAGAGTCCTGGAGTCGGTTTGTTCCCATGGTAAAAGTGGCCACTCTGCCGCCCATTCTAACCAGGTTCCTGTCCGTTCGTCCGTCTGCTGCCAGGATCCCGCTACCGAACTGTGTATCCTGTCAGGCGGCAACGTGGACTCTGCCCTATGGTTCTTCTGCCTAAAGCTTCAACCTTCGAGTCGAGCACCGGAGTGCTCGAACGGCTGAGGATACAGTCTTTGGTTCCTGCTACACTTTGCCTGATTCGTTCCTGTGCTTGTTCGGCAGTGTTCGAGTGCCGTGACCCCTCCGGTAGCCGCATCCTTCGGAGCAGAGTCGGTCTTCCCGAGGTTCGACGCCACTTTGAGTCGACTCCGGAACGCTGATTTGCTCGACCGGTGCACGTGACGGCGCCAGTCCGGCATTGAGAAGGAGAGACCCGGGAACTAAGACGGAAGGCAAGCGGGCGCCTCCCCGCCTATCCGTTACAATAAGTTATGGAACCATTTGCTAATTATGCTGAGACAAGAGTGAAATACACTACTAGTGATTTGGTAAGATCACACAGCAAACTTTAAGTGTAGTGTATCTTCTAATTTCTAAGCTAATAAGGTAACACATTATGACAAACACTGCGCAGATAACTCCAGATGAATACTTTGAATAAAAACACTACAGATATGCTAACCCTATCATGCCCTCAAGCAATAAACTGTTTTTTCCTTGTGTGGTTTCTTCAATACATCATGAAAGAGAAAAGCAAATGAACTGTCATAAAACATTTCCAAAATATGAAAGTAACACTAGATGCCATGGTCTAATAGAGGAGACAGCCTGCAGCTTGAAAGCAGCCCAGTCCTGACCTCTGAGTGAAGACGTGGATCCGGTGTGGAAGTGACTGACAGATTTTGTGGCTGAAACAGCGTTGGTGGTACAGAAACCTCAAGAGAGATGTGAGTGAGAAATCACAAACAATAGCCAGCTATAAAGCTAAATGACTAATGAGGGTTACATGAGGTCTACAGAGTGACTGCAAGGTGTAATGAATGGTGCACATGATCTCTGTGAGAGCCTTAGCTAAATTATGCTTCACAGTATTCTAAATTTTAAAACATGTGGATGTCAGGTCAATCATGTCTTAGTACAGTGAGGGAAAAAATTATTTGATCCCCTGTTGATTTTGTATGTTTGCCCACTGACAACGAAATGATCAGTCTATAATTTTAATAGTAGGTTTATTTTAACAGTGAGAGACAGAATAACAACAAAAAAATCCAGAAAAATTAATTTAAAAAAAGTTATAAATTGATTTGCATTTTACTGAGTGAAATAAGTATTTGACCCCTTTGCAAAACATGACTTAGTTCTCAGTGGCAAAACCCTTGTTGACAATCACAGAAGTCAGAAGTTTCTTGTAGTTGGCCACCAGGTTTGCACACATCTCAGGAGGGGATTTTGTCCCACTCCTCTTTGCAGATCCTCTCCATGTCAATAAGGTTTTCGAGGCTGACGTTTGGCAACTCGAACCTTCAGCTCCCTCCACAGATTTTCTATGGGATTAAGGTCTGGAGACTGGCTAGGCCACTCCAGGACCTTAATGTGCTTCTTCTTGAGCCACTCCTTTGTTACCTTCGGCGTGTGTTTTGGGTCACTGTCATGCTGGAATACCCATCCACGACCCATTTTCAATGCCCTGGCTGAGGGAAGGAGGTTCTCACCCAAGATTTGATGGTACATGGCCCAGTCCATCATCCCTTTGATGCGGTGAAGTTGTCCTGTGCCCTTAGCAGAAAAACAGCCCCAATGCATAATGTTTCCACCTCCATGTTTGACGGTGGGGATGGTGTTCTTGGGGTCACAGGCAGCATTCCTCCTCCTCCAAACACGGCGAGTTGAGTTGATGCCAAAGACCTCGATTTTGGTCTCATCTGACCACAACACTTTCACCCATTTCTCCTCTGAATCATTCAGATGTTCGCTGGCAAACTTCAGATGGACCTGTACATGTGCTTTCTTGAGCAGGGGGACCTTGCGGGCATAGCAGGATTTCAGTCCTTCGTGGCATAGTGTGTTACCAATTGTTTCTTGGTGACTATGGTCCCAGCTGCCTTGAGATCATTGACAAGATCCTTCAGTGTAGTTTTGGGCTGATTGCTCACCATTCTCATGATCATTGAAACTCCACGAGGTGAGATCTTCCATGGAGCCCCAGAACGAGGGAGATTGACAGTTATTTTGTGTTTCTTCTATTTGCGAATAATCACACCAGCTGTTGTCACCTTCTCACCAAGCTGCTTGGTGATGGTCTTGTAGCCCATTCCAGCCTTGTGTAGGACTACAATCTTGTCCCTGACATCCTTGGACAGTTCTTTGGTCTTGGCCATGGTGGAGAGTTTGGAATCTGATTGATTGATTGCTTCTATGGACAGGTGTCTTTTGTACAGGTAACAAGCTGAGATTAGAAGCAGTCCCTTTAAGAGAGTGATCCTAGTCTCAGCTTGTTACCTGTATAAAAGACACCTGGGAGCCAGAAATCTTGCTGATTGATATGGGGTCAAATACTTATTTCACTCAGTACAATGCAAATCAATTTATAACTTTTATGAAATGTATGTTTCTGGATTTTGTTGTTGTTATTCTGTCTCTCACTGTTCTCACTCCTCTGGGGGGGAGGGACCAATAAATACTGGGATAGATAGTATAGAAAGGGAAGGCGATGTAGTTAATAACCAGGTGGGAGGATCTGGGGGCGGGGTTAGTACAGATGATAGGGAGAAGCCTATAAACCACATCAAAATTAAATCACAAATGAAACATAGCAGTGGCATAAATTGTATGCTTGCAAATGCCAGAAGTTTAACTGGTAAAATAGGGGAACTGGAGCTGGTAGCTGAAATTGAAAACTATGACTTTATAGGCATAACAGAAACATGGTGGGATGACACACATGATTGGTCAATCATTTTGGAGGGCTACATGTTATTTAGAAAAGATAGGTCAAACAAAAGAGGTGGTGGGGTCTGTCTGTATGTCAAACCAGCATTATTGCCTCAATTGCGGGAAGATATATGTGATGACAGTAGTGAACATGTGGAATCCCTGTGGGTTGAAATAGTCACTGGGGGTAAAACTGCCCAAAAAATATTAGTGGGTAATTGTTATAAACCACCAAACATTGGTGACCTTGAGGAATCAAAGCTATTAATGCAAATAGAAAAGGCTTCTCAAATAGGGAGAACTTTAATTATGGGGGATTTTAATTATCCAGAAATAGACTGGAAAAATGGAACAGCTAATTCTGCTAAAAGCAGCAAGTTTCTGAACTTGTTGAATGACAATTTTTTGTCTCAACTAGTGCAGACCTCAACCAGAGGGAATGCATGTCTGGATCTGGTAATAACTGACAATGAAGAACTTATCTCTAACATTCAAGTTAGGGAGCACTTGGGGAATAGTGACCATAACATGGTATCGTTTGAGATAAATTCAAAAAAGCAATTTAGTATGGGTCCCACCAAAACACTGAATTTTAAAAAGGCCAACTTTTGCAGATTTAATTCATCCCTTGGTCTCGTTGACTGGGATAAAATATTTTCAGGAAAAAACACAGAAGGTAAGTGGAATGCATTCAAAATAACATTGCAAAAATACACATATAAATTTATCCTTGTTGGAAACAAATACAAAAGAACAAATTAAAGCCAATGTGGCTAACCAGTAAAGTAATTCATGAAATAAATAACAAGAAAGCGGCATTTAAACATTACAAAGCTGAGGGATCAGCAGAGGCATTTGCAGTATACAAAAAAGTCAACAAAACCTGCAAAAAGGCTATTAAATTAGCTAGACTGGAGAATGAAAAAAATATTGCTAAGGAGAGCAAGAGCAACCCAAAGAAATTCTTTAAATACATTAATGGCAAAAAATTAAAGAGAAGGCAGATATTTTAAATAATTTTTTTTCTTCTGTTTTTACCAAGGAAGACCCAATGGACAAGAATCTGCAGACTATTTTTACAGAACAGTCACAGCAAGCATGGGACTGGCTAACACAAGAAAAAGTGTTAAAACATTTGAATGGTGTTAAGGTATTATTATTATTATTATTCTTTATTTATATAGCGCCAACTAATTCCGCAGCGCTATACAATTGGGGAATAGACATACAGAGGTATTAAATAGTACAATCAGATGTGGAGAACAGGAGGATCAGAGGGCCCTGCTCAGGTAGACAAAGATTCGGGGCCAGATGGTACATGTGTACTTAAAGAGCTAAGCCAGACCCTGTGTCGCGGTTTGTTACGACTCTCAGACAGAAGGTTAGGTAAAAACACAACTTTATTGAGAAAATTTAAAATAATCCCATAGGATTTCATACACGTACATACAACACATAAATAGCAAGTAGAATGGTAATATGGAATCAGACTCTACCGGCCCTTGCCAATATACCGGGCAGGGCAGCCTGAGAATGCAATGGAAAGATGGCTTTACCGGCCCTGCCAATATACCGGGCAAGGCAGCCAGACAATAATGAGGGTGGTACAGGCTCTACCGGCCCTGCCAATATACCAGGCAAGCAGCCTAACGGATAACCAGCTAAACAGACTCTACCGGCCCTGCCAATATACCGGGCAAGGCAGTCTGAAGGAACACGATGGGCTAGGTTCTACCGGCCCTGCCAATACCGGGTAAGGCAACCATAAAATGGAAATGCAATAGGTTCTAACGGCCTTACCAACATACCGGCCAGAGCAACCTAAAGGAAGAGGTGTCAACCCAAGTGGCCCTAATACTGTCAGAAGGTAATGACAGTTTAAGTTGTAAATAATAGTGAGCCCAATACTGCAAATCAATATGACCCTAAGATAGGGTATGGATGGAATAACAGCAGTCTAGACTGGAAGGCACTCTAAGTGCCAACAATATGTGAAGTAGTGAGCCACAAGGCTTTGGAGCGAACCAGCATCCGCACGCTGGGAATCAACAGAGTTTTGTATAATACAGCTGCAAGGCTTTGGAGCGAACCAGCATCCGCACGCTGGGAACCAACAGAGTTTTATATAATACAGCCGCAAGGCTTGGGAGCGAACCAGCGCCCGCACGCTGGGAACCAACAGAGTATTGTATAATACAGCCACAAGGCTTTGGAGCGAACCAGCGTCCGCACGCTGGGAACCAACAGAGTTTTGTATAATACAGCCGCAAGGCTTTGGAGCGAACCAGCGTCCGCACGCTGGGAACCAACAGAGTTTTGTATAATACAGCCGCAATGCTTTGGAGCGAACCAGTGTCCGCACGCTGGGAACCAACAGAGTTCTGTACAACACAGCCACAAGGCTTTGGAGCGAACCAGCGTCCTCACACTGGGAACCTACAGACTGCCAAGGCTGGTGTCGTGAGACAGTGAAGCAAACCAGCGCCCGCGCGCTGGAACCAACTGACTGGAATGTCGCCAAGCGACCGATGAATAATGTCGCCACTGCTGAGGAAACAGACTCAGGAACAACAGGAACCAGCGTCGACGTCCATCCGGATCAGGAACGGTAATGGGGATCAGAGGCAGGAAGCAGCACTACAGGAGACTCAACCGGAACAGGACTGGAACCAGCACAGTGCCCAGGCTAGGTTTAAATAGGCAATATGAGGCGGGCCAAAGGCAAACAGCCAATGGGAGCCCCCTATAGGTGACAGACATAGCAAAGCAGCAATCACGGGCACAGTGATAGTACCCCCCTTTCAAAGACCCCCTCTCCTAGAATAGGGTCTAGGTTTCTGAGGGTATTTAGAATGGAAAATCTGCTGTAGTCTAGGTGCATGAAGGTCCTTACTATCCACCCAAGATCGATCTTCAGGACCATAACCTTTCCAGTGTACCAAATACTGTACCCTTCCTCTAAGCCTTCGGGAATCAATGATACTCTGTACTTTATACTCCCCCTATCCCTCCACCTCGATGGGCCCTGGCACCACAGGGCTAGTAGTATAACGGTTGCATACGAGAGGTTTCAAGAGAGATATATGAAACACATTATAAATGCGCATAGATGCAGGTATGTCCAGAGCATAGGAAACTGGATTAATCTTGCGAATAATTCTATAAGGACCAATGAACCTGGGAGCCAACTTATTAGAAGGAACCTGAAGCTTTAGGTTCCTAGAGGAAAGCCACACTTTGTCCCCAACCTGAAAGGAGAGTGCTGGAAGCCTTCTGCGATTAGCATGGCGCTGATGGTGCTGAAATGACTGACCAAGTGCCCTCTGAACTTGTCTCCATGTGGAACGGAGTTGCTCGATATGCTCGCCCAGAGCTGGAATCTGTTGCTTCTGAAAGGAATCCGGGAGCAGACAGGGCTCAAACCCATAATTAATCAGAAACGGAGAGCTCCCGGAAGAAGAATTGACCACACAGTTCCTGGCGAACTCTGCCCAAGGCAACAAGTCGGCCCAGTTGTCATGATGGTCAGTAATGAAACAGCGCAGGAACTGTTCCAAACCTTGATTAACACGTTCAGCGGCTCCGTTAGTCTGGGGATGGTAGGCAGAGGAAAATGACAACTGCATGCCCATTTGTTCGCAAAATGCCCTCCAGAACCTGGACACGAACTGGCTCCCCCTGTTGGACACCAGCACTCTAGGAACTCCATGCAACCGAAATACCTCCTTGGCAAGCACCACTGCCAATTCTTTAGCCGAGGGAAGGCCACGGAGGGGAACGAAATAAGCCATTTTGGAAAACCTGTCCGCCACCATCAGTATAAAGGAATACCCTCTAGACATAGGCAACTCTCCCATAAAGTCAATAGAAACATGAGACCAAGGGCGTTCAGCATTAGGCACCGGCTGAAGCAAGCCCACAGGGAGGTGTCTAGGAGTTTTAGCATGGGCACAGGTGGTACAGGCATTAGTGAAATCGGCACAATCTGTTCTCATAGAAGGCCACCAAAATATCTGAGAACGGAACCATAACTACTGGTCTCTGCCAATGTGTCCCGCAGCCTTGGAGGAATGGTAAGTTTCAAGTAGCCGGATACGAAATGGCTCAGCAACATAACACTTGCCAGCCGGAGTTTCATGGGGGGCTGCGGCCTGGGAGGCCAAAATCTCTTCCCCTAGTGGAGAAGTAATAGTAGTACGTATAGTAGCCAATATTCGACCGGGTTGAATGATAGGTACTGGTGCCTCCACTCTGTCAATTTCGGTCTCAAATTGTCTTGACAAAGCATCGGCCCTAACATTCTTAGATCCCGGCAAGTAGGATACAATGAAATTGAATCGGGACAGAAACAATGCCCATCTAGCCTGACGAGGGGACAATCTTTGGGCCTCAGAGAGATAAGTCAGATTTTTATGATCAGTCAGGATCAAAACAGGATTCTTTGTGCCTTCAAGTAAATGACGCCATTCCTTAAGAACGAGGATAATGGCTAGTAATTCTCTGTCCCCTATTTCATAACGGCTTTGAGCACTAGTCAGTTTTTTGGAAAACAAAACACAGGGTCTAAGAGTTCCACCTTTAATGGGACGTTGAGAAAGCACTGCCCCAACCCCAATATCCGAGGCATCAACCTCCAAGGTGAACGGAAGTAATGGGTTGGGGTGGGATAACACAGGAGCATTGGCAAAAGCCCATTTCAATTTCTCAAAGGCCTCCTCTGCAACCACTGGCCAAAGAGATGGATTAGCGCCCTTGTATGTAAGGTCAGACAACGGTTTAACAATAGAAGAGAAATTCTTAATAAACTTCCTATAATAGTTAGCGAAGCCCAAAAATCGCTGACTCTTGGGTCGAGGCCATTGTAAGACTGCACATAACTTTTCTTTGTTCATGGCAATGCCTTCTTTGCTAATAATGAAACCCAAGAATGGCACACTGGTTCTGTGAAACTCACATTTCTCCAATTTACAGTACAATTTGTTTTTACGTAACTGTAGCAATACTTCAGACACATCTTTAATGTGTTGTGACAAGTTTTTGGAATGAATAAGTATATCGTCAAGGTAAACCACGACACATGATTGTAGCATATCTCTGAGAATATCATTGATCAATTACTGAAATACTGCTGGTGCATTACACAGACCAAATGGAAAATGGATCAAATTATATTCAGCCCGTAGGTCCAATTTGGTGAAAATCGAGGAGCCCTTGAGTCTGTCAAAAAGCTCAGTGATGAGTGGTATCAGATAAGCATTCTTAGCCATAAGTTTATTCAACCCACGATAGTCAATGCATGGCCTTAGTTCGCCATTTTTCTTTTTTACAAAAAAGAACCCGGCCCCGGATGGAGAGGTGGATTTCCTTATGATTCCTCTAGCAAGGGCATTGGAAATATATTCTTCCATAGCTTGGTTTTCCTCACAAGACAATGGATAAGTGCGACCCCTAGGAGCTTCTCCCTTATTGAAAACGTCACCAAACTGCTGGTATTCGCCTGGTAATGAAGGGAGGGTGCACAATACCTTAAATGGGTGGGTAACGCACTTTTCCATACAATATTGAGACCAAGCGGAAATTTCGCACTTTTGCCAATCAAACTGCGGATTATGCAACTGTAACCAAGGAAATCCCAATATTACGGCATGGTGAGGAGAGTTAATAAGTTGGAACTGCTGCTCTTCTTTATGGAGAGCCCCAATAGTCATAGACACAGGCATAGTTTCGAAAGTTACCTGAGCAGGTTCCAAAGGTCTGCCATCAATTGCTTCAATGGCAAGCAGGGTTTCTCTTTCAATGCGTGGAATCCCATGCAATTCAGCAAAGGTATTATCCATAAAATACCCAGCTGCACCAGAATCAACCAGCGCCAGAACCGCCACAGATCGTTCTGCCCAAGAAAATACCACCTGTAAGGTGGGTTTTAATGTGCCCAACATTGGGGAAGATTGGACACCACCTAGGGCCTCTCCCCCAAGGTACCCTAGGTGTGTTTGTTTCCCGTACGTACTGGACAAGATCTTAGCAAATGCCCATTCTTACCACAATATAGACACAACCCTTGTTTCCTGCGGTATAATTTTTCCTCCTTGGTAACCTAGTGAAACCTACTTGCATTGGTTCACCTGGTTCTCGCAAAGTTTCACTAGGCTTAACTGCCATGGGAGGGATGGGTGGGCAAATTGTACTGTTAGCCGCAACATTTTTTGACCGTATCCTACGATCTCTAGCAGATAGTCTTTCACGTATCCTGGAGTCAATTAGTATAACATACTCAATATAGTCATCTAAATCAGTAGGCAATTCTTTTGCTGCAATCTCATCTTTAATCTGATCACTCAGGCCCTGAGCAAAGGCTGCCAACAATGCCTCATTATTCCACCCCACCTCTGCTGCCAAGGTGCAAAATTCAATGGCATAGTCGCCCACCGTACGCCTGCCCTGTTGTATTTCCATAAGGCATTTTGCAGCAGAGGTAGTTCTACCAGGCGGCTCAAACACTCTCCGAAATGATTGCACAAAATCTCTGAAACGCTTAGTGCAAGGTTTAGCATTCTCCCATAATGGGTTTGCCCAAGCCAATGCTCTGTCAGTTAGTAAGGATATCATGAACCCAATCTTGCTACGATCATTAGGAAACACGTGCCGTCAATTCCATAAATATTTCAAGTTGGTTGATGAACCCTCTGCAAAGATTAGGGTCACCATCATAACGGAGTGGCAAGGGTGCCGAAGCAGTTAACCCTTTAGCTGCGACCCCTGAGGGCATCATATCATTCTCTGGTGTCTGACATGGCACGGTCACCGGGCTACACCCAGACTTATCAGCAAGCATAGTGCGTTCAAGAATAGTTTGGATTGCAACCGCCAACTGATCCAAACGTTGCTCATGCATATCCATCCTCCAGTGGATATTCTGTGTATTACCATCACTCTTATTGTCTGAGGTCATGGCCCTTTCTTACTGTCACGGTTTGTTACGACTCTCAGACAGAAGGTTAGGTAAAAACACAACTTTATTGAGAAAATTTAAAATAATCTCATAGGATTTCATACACGTACATACAACACATAAACAGCAAGTAGAATGGTAATATGGAATCAGACTCTACAGGCCCTTGCCAATATACCGGGCAGGGCAGCCTGAGAATGCAATGGAAAGATGGCTTTACCGGCCCTGCCAATATACTGGGCAAGGCAGTCTGAAGGAACACGATGGGCTAGGTTCTACCGGCCCTGCCAATACCGGGTAAGGCAACCATAAAATGGAAATGCAATAGGTTCTAACGGCCTGACCAACATACCGAGCAGGGCAACCTAAAGGAAGAGGTGTCAACCCAAGTGGCCCTAATACTGTCAGAAGGTAATGACAGTTTAAGTTGTAAATAATAGTGAGCCCAATACTGCAAATCAATATGACCCTAAGATAGGGTATGGATGGAATAACAGCAGTCTAGACTGGAAGGCACTCTAAGTGCCCACAATATACGAAGTAGTGAGCCACAAAGCTTTGGAGCGAACCAGCGTCCGCACGCTGGGAACCAACAGAGTTTTTTATAATACAGCCACAAGGCTTTGGAGAAAACCAGCGTCCGCACGCTGGGAGCCAACAGAGTTTTATATAATACAGCCGCAAGGCTTGGGAGCGAACCAGTGCCCGCACGCTGGGAACCAACAAGTTTTGTAAAATACAGCCACAAGGCTTTGGAGCGAACCAGCACCCGCACTCTGGGAATCAACAGAGTATTGTATAATACAGCCGCAAGGCTTTGGAGCGAACCAGCGTCCGCACGCTGGGAGCCAACAGAGTTTTATATAATACAGCCGCAAGGCTTGGGAGCGAACCAGTGCCCGCACGCTGGGAACCAACAAGTTTTGTAAAATACAGCCACAAGGCTTTGGAGCGAACCAGCACCCGAACGCTGGGAACCAACAGAGTATTGTATAATACAGCCACAAGGCTTTGGAGCGAACCAGCGTCCGCACGCTGGGAACCAACAGAGTTTTGTATAATACAGCCGCAAGACTTTGGAGCGAACCAGCGTCCGCACGCTGGGAACCAACAGAGTTTTGTATAATACAGCCGTAAGGCTTTGGAGCGAACCAGCGTCCACACGCTGGGAACCAACAGACTGGAATGTCGCCAAGCGACCGATGAATAATGTCGCCACTGCTGAGGAAACAGACTCAGGAACAACAGGAACCAGCATCGACGTCCAACCGGATCAGGAACGGTAACGGAAATCAGAGGCAGGAAGCAGCACTACAGGAGACTCAACCGGAACAGGACTGGAACCAGCACAGCAGACCACAATACTGGAACAACACGAACTCAGGAACACAGGTACTCAGTAGCAGCAGAATGGCCAATGAAGCTTTCTGTAGCATGGTGGAAACTAAATACTCAGAGACACCACGAAAGAGCAACTAAAGAGTGCCCATGCTAGGTTTAAATAGGCAATATGAGGCGGGCCAAAGGCAAACAGCCAATGGAAGCCTCCTATAGGTGACAGACATAGCAAAGCAGCAATCACGGGCACAGTGATACCCTGGCCAGACCGTTATATTTGATTTTCAGGGATTCTTTTATTTCAGGTATGGTGCCCATGGATTGGCGTAAAGCAGATGTGGTGCCCATAATGGGTTTGCCCAAGCCAATGCTCTGCCAGTTAGTAAGGATATCATGAACCCAATCTTGCTACGATCATTAGGAAACACATGTGCCGTCAATTCCATAAATATTTCAAGTTGGTTGATGAACCCTCTGCAAAGATTAGGGTCACCATCATAACGGAGTGGCAAGGGTGCCGAAGCAATTAACCCTTTAGCTGCGACCCCTGAAGGGCATCATATCATTCTCTGGTGTCTGACATGGCACGGTCACCGGGCTACACCCAGACTTATCAGCAAGCATAGTGCGTTCAAGAATAGTTTGGATTGCAACCGCCAACTGATCCAAACGTTGCTCATGCATATCCATCCTCCAGTGGATATTCTGTGTATTACCATCACTCTTATTGTCTGAGGTCATGGCCCTTTCGTACTGTCACGGTTTGTTACGACTCTCAGACAGAAGGTTAGGTAAAAACACAACTTTATTGAGAAAATTTAAAATAATCTCATAGGATTTCATACACGTACATACAACACATAAACAGCAAGTAGAATGGTAATATGGAATCAGACTCTACCGGCCCTTGCCAATATACCGGGCAGGGCAGCCTGAGAATGCAATGGAAAGATGGCTTTACCGGCCCTGCCAATATACCGGGCAAGGCAGCCAGACAATAATGAGGGTGGTACAGGCTCTACCGGCCCTGCCAATATACCGGGCAAGGCAGCCTAACGGATAACCAGCTAAACAGACTCTACCAGCCCTGCCAATATACCGGGCAAGGCAGTCTGAAGGAACACGATGGGCTAGGTTCTACCGGCCCTGCCAATACTGAGTAAGGCAACCATAAAATGGAAATGCAATAGGTTCTAACGGCCTGACCAACATACCGAGCAGGGCAACCTAAAGGAAGAGGTGTCAACCCAAGTGGCCCTAATACTGTCAGAAGGTAATGACAGTTTAAGTTGTAAATAATAGTGAGCCCAATACTGCAAATCAATATGACCCTAAGATAGGGTATGGATGGAATAACAGCAGTCTAGACTGGAAGGCACTCTAAGTGCCAACAATATGCGAAGTAGTGAGCCACAAGGCTTTGGAGCGAACCAGCGTCCGCACGCTGGGAACCAACAGAGTTTTATATAATACAGCCGCAAGGCTTGGGAGCGAACCAGTGCCCGCACGCTGGGAACCAACAAGTTTTGTAAAATACAGCCACAAGGCTTTGGAGCGAACCAGCACCCGCACGCTGGGAACCAACAGAGTTTTGTATAATACAGCCGCAAGACTTTGGAGCGAACCAGCGTCCGCACGCTGGGAACCAACAGAGTTTTCTATAATACAGCCGTAAGGCTTTGGAGCGAACCAGCGTCCACACGCTGGGAACCAACAGACTGGAATGTCACCAAGCGACCGATGAATAATGTCGCCACTGCTGAGGAAACAGACTCAGGAACAACAGGAACCAGCGTCGACGTCCAACCGGATCAGGAACGGTAACGGAGATCAGAGGCAGGAAGCAGCACTACAGGAGACTCAACCGGAACAGGACTGGAACCAGCACAGCAGACCACAATACTGGAACAACACGAACTCAGGAACACAGGTACTCAGTAGCAGCAGAATGGCCAATGAAGCTTTCTGTAGCATGGTGGAAACGAAATACTCAGAGACACCACGAAAGGGCAACTAAAGAGTGCCCATGCTAGGTTTAAATAGGCAATATGAGGCGGGCCAAAGGCAAACAGCCAATGGAAGCCTCCTATAGGTGACAGACATAGCAAAGCAGCAATCACGGGCACAGTGATACCCTGGCCAGACCATTATATTTTATTTTCAGGGATTCTTTTATTTCAGGTATGGTGCCCATGGATTGGCGTAAAGCAGATGTGGTGCCCATATTTAAAAAGGGATCAAAGTCACAGCCAGGAAATTACAGACCTGTAAGCTTGACATCTGTGGTAGGGAAGCTGTTTGAAAGGTTGCTAAGGGAATATATTCAAGAATTCTGCTGAAACAGGAATATCATTAGCAATAGCCAACATGGCTTTGTGAAAGACAGGTCTTGTCAAACTAACTCGATCGCATTTTATGAAAAAGTGAGTAATAATATAGATGCGGGAGCGGTGGTTGATGTGATCTATTTAGACTTTGCCAAGGCATTTGATACAGTTCCACACAAAAGGTTACTGTACAAATTGAATGAAATAGGCCTAGGGGAAAATGTTTGTGTGTGGATTGGAAATTGGCTGAAAGATAGAATGCAAAGAATGGTAGTAAATGGCAAGTTCTCCAGTTGGATAAACGTGATAAGTGGAGTACCTCAGGGATCTGTCCTGGGTCCTCTTTTTAATTTGTTTATTAATGACCTCCCAGAGGGCATAGGGAGCCATGTATCAGTGTTTGCCGATGACACAAAATTAAGTAAGGTAATAAAGTCTGAACTGGATGTGTCTTCATTACAAGAGGATTTGGACAAATTGAGTAACTGGGCAGGCAAGTGGCAAATGAGATTCAATATAGACAAGTGTAAAGTTATGCATTTTGGGTATAATAATAAAAACGCAACATATAGTTTAAATGGTGTTTCTCTAGGGAAATCTACAAATGAAAAGGACTTGGGAGTAATGGTAGACAACAGACTTAACAGTAGCATGCAGTGCCAACTGGCAGCTGCAAAGGCCAATAAGATATTGGCATGTATTAAAAGGGGTATTGACTCAAGGCAGGAATATATAATTATGCCTCTTTACAGGTCCATGGTAAGACCCCACTTAGAATATGCTGTTCAATTCTGGGCACCCTTTCTGAAAAAGGACATTGTGGAACTAGAGAAAGTGCAGAGGAGGGCTACAAAACTAGTAAGGGGAATGGAAAGTTTTAGTTATGAAGAAAGGCTAGAAAAGTTAAACTTGTACACATTAGAGAAACGGCGTCTTAGAGGGGATATGATAACACTATATAAATATGTTCAGGGCCCATACAAAGGGCTCTCCAAAGACCTGTTCATTAACAGAACAGTACACAGGACAAGAGGCCACCCGCTTAGACTTGAGGAAAGGAGATTTAATCTACAACAGTGGAAGGGTTTCTTTACAGTAAGGACAATAAAGGTATGGAATTCACTGCCTGAGGAGGTGGTGCTATCGAAAACATTAGATGCCTTTAAAAGGGGCCTGGATACTTATTTAAAAGAGCATAACATAGACGGCTATGTACGTTAGTATTGGGATGAATATTTAGTTGGGGTTTGTTGATCCAGGGAGGAATCTGATTGCCATTTGGAATCAAGAAGGAATTTTTTTTCCCCATTCAAGGCAGAATTTTAAATTGCTAATTGAGGGGGGGGGTTTTGCCTTCTTTTGGATCAACGATGGTAAACAGGAATAGGAAAAGGTTGAACTAGATGGACGCAAGTCTTTTTTCAACCTAAATTACTATGTTACTACTATGTTACTATGTTACAGTTAGTAACAGTCACTCCACCTTTCTAACCTTATTAGGCATTCTTCACACTTTTCTCTTCTCCTCCCACAATCTACAACTGACCAACTTCACAGAAGTGTCACTAGTCCCTTCTATCCCACTTATGATCCTTGGTGTCCAGTATCTACTCTAGACAAACTATCCTCTCTCACAGCTCACCTTCCAGCAGACAGCCCACTTTTTCCTATGACCAACGACCCTCTGGATACATCCACTTTCGTTCATTACATTGGAACACTTTTTCCAAGACTAGGTCTGAACCCCCATCACTACACTGGCCACTCTTTCTGCATTGGTGCTGCCTCCTCACCATCAAAAAATGGAGTCCCTGTACATATTATTAAAAAAATGGGCCGTTGGCAATCATCACGCTTTTCTAGATACATTCCTGATCCTCATTACGAAATTAAGCTCACTCTTTTTTCACTGACTCATTAATCTCCTAATTCTTTTGCCTTTTGTCCTCTAATCAGGCCCGCTGCTGTTCAAACCTGGATTGAGCATCCAGGTTTTTGCCACACTCTCAGAACACGCTCTCATACAATTTATCTATTTATAAATATTACTATCTATGTTTATTTCTCTTTCTACCACCCTCAGTTTTCTATATCTCCCATCTCATTATTCTAGCTATAAGCCTTTACCACATCTGCTCTTATTATTGTGTACTCTGAATACAGAAACTCTCCAGTATGAGCTGCCTTTCTAGCTGCTCTGTCGACAATGTTGTTACCTGTAGTGTTTATGTGTTCCTTCTTTCTGAATGGCCTTAACGTTGATCAAATAAACTCTACCAGGTGATTTCTTTCCCTCATCATAGAGTTTTTGTAAAAAGGTGAGATATTGTAGGGGCTATACTGTGAGTCCACCATTCCTCTCTTATTCCAGACTGGAAAATAAGAGGTTAAAGCTTTAACAACATATGAACTGTAACTCACAATATTTAGTGGTGCTGAAGTAAGCAATGTGGAATTTTGTACTGCTTCTAGCTCAGCCATCTGTGCTGACATGTGGCCTTAGGAGTGTGTACTGTAAATTACAATCCCAGTTCTAAAAGAGCCATTAAAAATGAACCTAGCACCATCAACATACAAACATGTTGCTTGTTCCATGGCAAATGTGATATGGCCTCTGACTGTATTTCAATTATACAGTCATGCTGTTTCCCTTCATATTGCATCAGTTGTGGTAAGATATACTTGCTACTGGTTTCATCCTGCAATTCTTTCCCTAAAGCTTAGTTAGCCACTTGGATATTCTGTGCTGATTAATTGCTATGTGGGTTTGCTTAAATAAAAACATCAGGGTTGTGTGTGTGGTGTTTGCACAATCATTTTCTCAAAACCTTGTTATTTCCACAGTCCAATAGACAGCAAGCAAATGCTTAACACATTTGTACATCCCTTTTTTCACAGGTGTGATAATCCTGTAAAATTATCCCAAGATCCTGACACCAGATCCCTGTTTCTGCACGAGAACAGTTGAGATTGATTCCTTCCCTGCGTGACAGTATATGATAAATGTAACTAATTTATGGGAGCAGCCAAGGTGAGCGCCTGGCCAAGGATGCTTTCAGAGTTTCCCAGGCTTGTTGGGTAACATCTATCCACAATACTGGTTCTTCATTTGCAGGTGATTTCAACAGGTCAAAGAGAGGTTTGGCCTTTACAGCCATATCCTCTATGATCTCCCTGGTGAATTTAATAAATCCTAACGTCAGCAAATCCTTAATAGTAATAGGCATAGGCAATTGCTCTATTGTCTCAGTCCTCTTATTTTTAGATTTCTCCCTTCTGAGGATATGTCAGCTCCTAGGTAGACTACAAATTTCTGTATCAGCTGTACTTTCCTAGTGTTGATCTTCAACCCAGCAGCCTGTAAGGCTGCACATACATCTGACAACATGGCAACATTTTCTTCTGGAGTGATTGGATACTGTAACACCTTACTCCCATACCACAGAGGCTCTAAAATTTGTTCTCGGGCTTTATTGGAATAATCTGAAGAGAAATTGAAGCTTTGGGAGGACCTGGAAAAAGGTATTATTGGTTTCTAAATGTAGTTGCAAACTTATATTGGCAGTCTGGAGTCAAGTGTACACTAAAAAATCAAATGATATGTCTAAAATACTGAAATATTGTGTTTCTCCATTAATCTGAGCCATTATATTAGGACTCAAAGGAGAAAATGCTACTAAATATACAGCAAGTGTATTTATGCATCAGCCTCAAGTCAGCTACAAGTCTCCAAGAATTGTCAGTGTTCTTAACAGGCCAAGTTGGAGAATTACACTTTGAATTTCCTTTCCTTGTAACACCCTGTGACTCCAACGTGTCAATTTTGCAATAGGTTCATCTGCTTCTTCATGGAACCTATATTACCTTACTTGTGGTGGATCTGGTCCTTCAATTTACACCTGAATATCCATTCACCCATATGTTTATCTTTAGCCCAGCAATCTGGATATAATATTTGTAATTATGAGAGAATATCAGCATCACCACTGGGTACTTTTTCTTTGATTGCACACACCAATTACTCATATGAACAGAGTGGATACAGCCTTTAGAAGGGCCTGAAGCTTGCCATTAAATCATATTAATAAGATCCACTAACTATACATATGATGATTACCTTAAGTGAGGGTTGTACCCATAAATCTTACAACATGCTTCTGTTTGAGTGCCATTGAATCCAGCTGAAGTAGCTAAAAAGCATCAGATGGTATCTTGAGAGGTAAACATGTCAAAGATACTGATGCACCTGTATCAATTAAAATATATGTTTCCAACCCACTCTCCCTCACATATGAACCCAGGACAGATTAGCAAGGACAGTCAGAGGAGTGAGGAACACATCACTATTCTTCCTGACTCCCATTTAAAGGGGCTGAAGTAAAGGATAGGGTGGTACTTATTGCAATCATCTTATGTTCTTTACCTTTCAGCATTTTAGCACATTCAGCATAGCAATTTTGTTTTACACTTTTCTCCATCTGCTGGAGGTGCGGAAGGCTGAACAAATTGCTTTACTGTAGAGCAATTGTCCGTCGCTTTAAATTGTGTAACTTTTTAAAGCTTTGAACATTTCCTCCTGATGTGACGTTGAAAAAAATATTTGTGCATTTGATTATTTAGAGTTCTGATTATTTCTTCCGTTTCCCTTATAGGGTCCTGGTGAAAAATCAGAAAACACATTTCTTTCTCTAAATATACCAGGCCCTCTACTGTGCTGGAAACCTCCTCTGTCCCTCTGGATGGCTGCTATTTGTGAAAACCTTACATTAAAACACATTTCCTCTTCAAATTCTGTGAATGCAAACACCTTCATAGCAGAAGCCTTTTTCTGTAAGATATTCTGGCCATCCATTATGACAGACTGTTTCCTGCACAGAAGGAGAATCACATGCTATTAACTTTTTATTCATCTCCCAAACGTTCAATTCTATTTATAGATTCAATAACATTTTCCCTGTTCTCTCTGATCAGGATTACGTATCATCACCAAGGCATAAGCTTTGGCCCACATGCGATTAGCATTTTTATTGATCTTAAAACCTTTTTTGTTTGCTTTTGTAATGTAGACAATATATTATAATTAGATTCTTAACCACCGATTTGTTTAACCCTTTGAGTGCCAGAGGGGTACGGAACGCATTGCTTTGCAATGCGTTCCGTATCCCTCTGGCACTCAAAGGGTTAAGAGCAGTTGCTAATTTTTAATCAACTCTTCATTCTTTGAAACCTGCTCTGCCTAAATACTTCTGGTAGGCATTTCTGATTTTGATTTACATGCTCCTTTAAAGCAGAACTTTCACATGATTAAAAAAGCTCCGCAGAGCATAGTTACATAAGCGATATAGATAGATTTATGCTTCAAAATAAATTGAATTGCTTCATTAATGAAAAAATTACCTTTTAATCAGGCAGGCACCGTCAAGGACCTTACAGGAAGAGTTCTCTGAGCCTGCGCTGCAAGTCCCTTCCCATACCATATGGTTCAGTGGCAGTCAACCGCCAATACTGGATTTGAAGGCGACAAACAGCGCAGACGCAGAGATGCCAACTCTGTAAGATGTATGTGCTGTTCCCCAGTGCCTGCCTAGTTAAAAGGTGATTTTTTTTCATTAATGAAATGATTAATTTTATTTTGAAGCATAAATCTGTCTATATCGCTAATGTGACTATGCTCTGTGGAGCTTTTTCATGTGAAAGTTCCGCTTTAAATTCATATTAGCTTTATGTAATTCATCTAACATATTTTGCACAGACTTAACTGTTTTCTCAGTAATATCCAATTGCAGGGGTACCCTGGGTTACTGCCTTGTTCTCCTTCATCCCAGATTCTCCTGACCACAATCCTCTTTCTTTTGAAATAGTAAAAAAAAAAAAAAAAAAAACACACGATTCTGTGGATCTTTGCACAGACTAGAGTTAAACTCTACCTCCCCTCCTTTTTAGGGAGGCCTGATAGCCTAAAGCAAACTCAAGTCTGTCCCCATATACTCCACCAAGAAATGTTAAAAATACTTTTTCTTCTAGCATTTCCAACTGGAAGCACAACAGGACACTTATTCCTTTTAGAGGTTTATTCTGTGGTATCAGGCAGATACAGCATTGTCTGTCTACAATATAGCAACATTATGTTTGTGTAGACTTGCATCAGGATACAAGTATGAGGACAAACGGAGAATACTTTATACTCTTCCTAGACAAAGGATTGCATTATGGCCACTCCTATCTATATATTCTGAACATACATGGACATATATGGACATCTGTGGACATTAAGGAGCCATACACAAGCCTTTTTAGAGAAATTCCAGCAGTCTGTGCAAACACACACTGAAATATTCCAACCAAAAGGCTTGCATTGCATCCATTTTGTACCACTGCAGCCAAAGTGAATAACACAATTCATCACTCAATACTGCCAAGAGGAATGGTGCTTCTTCCTGGCCAAGAGACTTTTACTGGATGTATCGCAATGTGCCATCCTGCTATATGCAAGTGAAAAATTATATTATCTATGTGTGGTATTGATGTATATTAATAGAGTGGATTTTGTATTTTAACTGATATGATCTTAGCCATTGTTATTTTTAGTTATTCGATATTTATATTTTTTATGTTACTTCAGTGATAAATACACTTTCTGGTATATACCCATGTTTGCGATCTACAGTTTGAGGGTTTGAACTTTGTCGGTTTATTTGTGTTTGTTTCACTGTATTTTGACCTTTACAGCCCTTACCGGCTGGGTTGGTTGTCCTTCCCGAGGTCTTTTCATGTGATACGTTCCTTACAAAATCTGTTGTTTTATACTTGTAATTTTTATTTATTTTTTTGTCAATCAGTACTTGCCAAATTGTACAATATCAGTGTGTTTTCCCTGCCTATGATGTATATGTAGTGTTTTCAAATTTGAACAAGTTAAATATAGGATTTTAATGTTCTTACCTGTTAAATATTTTTTTTCTATAGTCCATATGGAACACAGGTACCATGGGGTTGCGTCCCTCTTTGGAAGCCAGGACACATCTTGTAAACACAGAGTCTTGTGGGTGGAGACTCCCAGCCATTTGTCCAGCTCCCCCCTTCATCTCCAGTTATGATGTGATCAAAACAACACCAACAAGGCAAGCAAGAGATGAAGGAAGCGCCTATGAGAACAAAAACTCTAAACAAAGACTCCCATGTCCAGACAGGCTAGACCAACACATGTCCCTTTCACTGGGTGGGAGACCTGAGTTCCATATGAACTATAGAGAAAAGAATTTAACAGGTAAGACATTAAAATCTTATTTTCTCTTACATCCAATATGGAAAACCGGTACCATGGGCATATACCAACACTAAGCTCCCAGAGGTAGGAGACAGGACCTCATGCCTGTCCTCAAAATGTTGGAGAATGCTGGAGTTCCCTAGGACTATCCAGAACAGCACAAACAAAACCACGTGTCAAAGGACACAGACTTGCACAGCACATAAGAAACAAGAGCCAACAGGGTTCAAACAGCATAACAACAGCAAGGCACAAGGAAAAAAAAGGTCCCTAGACAAGCAGAACAGCCTGAAGGTCATTCTGGCCAAAGCTGGCTTCAGCAGAAGCCAGGACAGCCACAAGCTAGTCCTTCGTGCATACCTTTACTAAGCACTAAGTAGCTACCTTGTACAACTGCTCAGCCGAGGTCTGATTCTTGTAGGCCCAGGAGGCCTCCACAGACATACATAGTAACATAGTAAATTAGGTTGAATAAAGACACAAGTCCATCAAGCTCAACCTTCTCCTCATACCCCAGTAATTTTATAGCTTTCCTGCTACCAAATAAGTTAGTCTTCATCAGACCTTCCTGATCTGCCTACTAATAAATAGTATAACTCTGTATGTTCCCTTTGGAAAGAAATGTATCAAATCTTCACTTGAATGTATCCATTTTATCTGCCATAACCACCTCCTTGGGCAAGGAATTCCACAATTTAACTGACCTCACTGTAAAAAAAACCCTTCCTCTGCTGAAGTCTAAACCTCCTTTCCTCTAATCTCAAGGGGTGTCCCCTGCTCATCTGGTCAGGCCTTGGAATAAATAGCTCACCGTAGAGATCCTTGTATGGACCTCTCATATATTTGTACAATGTGATAAGGTCTCCTCTTAGTCATCTTTTCTCTAGAGTAAATAAACCAAGTTTGTCTAGTCGTCCCTCATACGTCAAGTCCTCCACTCCCTTAATTAATTTTGTTGTTCTTCGCTGCATCATCTCTAGTTCTAGTATATCCTTTTTCAAAACTGGTGCCCAAAACTGCACTGCATACTCAAGGTGAGGTCTTACCAATGATTTGTACAATGGCAAAATAATGTTATCCACTCTTGCTTCAATACCTCTTTTTATGCAAGACAGGATTTTGTTTGCCTTTGCTACTGCTGTTTGACACTGGTCACTGTTTCCAGGTTTGTAGTTGACAAGGATACCGAGGTCTTTCTCTAGCAACGAATCCCCTAAAATGATTCCATTAAGTTTAAAAGTAGCCTTGGGATTATTTCCTCTCAAATGCATGTCTTCCCCACATTAAACCTCATATTCCATTTGTTTGCCCAATCTGCCATTTTATATAAATTCCTCTGTAGAGAGCAATTATCCTGTTCTGAATTAATTACCCTGCATAATTTAGTGTCATCTGCAAATATTGATAATTTGCTTTCTATATCTATTTCTAGATCATTTATAACGATGTTAAAAATCAGTGGACCTAATACTGAACCCTGAGGTACTCCACTCTCCACTTTAACTGTATTGGAGAATTGTCCATTTACAACCATGCATTGTTCCCTATCCTTCAACCAGTTTTGTATCCAATTGCAAAGGTTATCTCCTAGCCCCAATTTCCTTATTTTATAGCCCAGCCTTCTGTGTGGCACTGTATCAAATGCCTTTGCAAAGTCTAGATATACTACATCAACTGCCTTGCCATTATCAAGGTTGCTGCTTACTTCCTCATAGAAGCTGAAAAGGTTAGTTTGGCATGATCTATTCTTCATAAAACCATGTTGATTCCTGCTAATGATCTTATTTTTTGTTTTGTAATCCTGAATGTAGTCCCTTATTATCCTTTCTAGCAGTTTTCCCACTACAGAGGTCAAACTCACAGGTCTATAGTTTCCAGGTTCTGTTTTAGTTCCCTTCTTAGAGGCACTACATTGGCTCTTCACCAATCTTGTGGCACTGAGCCTGTGGTGAGAGAATCTTTAAAGAGTAAATATAGGGGTTTTGCCAACACTGCAATGAGTTCATTAATTCCTCAATTGTGTTGTTTTATTAGTTACTTGTTGAGGCTCTTCTACCATTCCTTGCTCTGTTGTATATACTGATGCAAAGAAAGTGTTTAAAACATTGGCCTTTTTCTTATCCTCACTAATCAACTCACCCATCTCATTTTTGAATAGTCCAATGCACTCCCTCTTACGTTTTTTGCTATTTATATATTTGAAAAACGTTTTTGGATTAGTCTTACTTTCCCTTGCAATTCGAGTTTCATTTTCTATTTTTGCTATCCTAATTGCCTTTTGCAATCTTTGTTGCACTCCCTGTATTTTAAGAAAGAATGTTCAGTTCTTGCAGACTTAAATAGTTTGAATGCTTTTTTTTTTCTTTGCCATTTTACATGCGCACTTAACCACATTAGCTGTGACTTACTTCTTTTGCATTTGTTTCCCATTGGTATATACTGTTGGGTACATTTCCGCAACATAAATTTGAATTCTGACCATTTATCCTCAGTATTTTTGTCTTTAAATAATGTATCCCAGTCTGCGTGTTGCATTGAAGTCCTTAATAATTTGAAGTTAGCTTTTTTAAAATTACGAGTTTTGGTTGAACCTATACAGTTTTGCTTTGCCAAACTGATCTAGTGGAATGCGCTGTGGCTTTGAAGGGAACAGGATTCTATCTGAGCTTGTACACATAATGTATGGTAGACTTAATCTAAGATGCCACAGTGACCTTGGAAGTAGCTTGATATGCCCTGGGACCCTCCTGAATGACAAACAGGGAACCTGTCTTACGAAAAGACTGTGCAGTGTACATAAAACTGAAGGCACCAGACCACATCCAACAAGTGGTGACCCCTATCCTTGTTAGACTTTGGGTCAGGACAAAACAAAGGCACACAATCTCCTGACTGATGTGGAATTCAGAGACCACCTTAGGAAGGAATTCCTGTGAGGTCTGAAGCAACTCCTTGTCATTGTGAAAAAAAAACAGTAAAAAGGTGGCTTGCAAGATAAAGCCTGCAACTCTGTGGACTGAGACTGCTTCCAGGAGAAAAGTCATTGTGAGCATTAACTGCCGGAAAGGGATGGTAGCAAGGGGTTGAAGGTAGGCCTCTGCAAAACACTGAAAACCAGATTAAGGTCCATGGAGGAGTGGAGCCTTGAAGGCAGGGAAAGCATGATCTACCCCTTGACATCAGGAATAGTGGCAATACGTCTCTGGAAAGGTACAGAAAGAGATGGAATTTAAACCTTCTCCTATGTCCTTTGTTCACACCATCCTGGAGAAAAGAGCACCACTGGAAGGTCAAAATCCTGTGAGGACAGAGACCTGTCCACATACCAGGAATGAAAAATAGAATGAAAAAATGTGGCAGGACTTAGAGGAGATAGGCTTCTGAGCCTGAATCATTGTATAAATGACCTCCACGGAGAATACTTTTTCCTCAAGATGTGGGCTTCAGCAGCCATGCAGACAAAGCCAGATTTACACGTCTTCTTTCCAAAAGTAATCCTGGCAAAGGAAGTCCTGCATGGGAGAAAGTGGGAGTGGATCCTGAATGGAAACACTCACCAGAGGCTCGATTCTATTACCAGCGCTAAAAATAAAACAGGCGCTATGCTTTTTTAAGTCAGTTTTTACTATCCTATTACCCAACTTGTGAAAACAAAACCAGCGGTAATTATACTTACCGCCAGTCTAAAAAAGCTCATAGGAAACAACTAAAAACAACGTGCAATTAGTATCCTATTACTCACGCTCAGTATTACTGCCTGTTTTGTGGTTACATTTAAATGATAAATTCTGCGCCTCAGAGGTTGAGGCGTAGAAGCCATAACGACAGTTTAAAAACCATCGTTGTTCGAACAAAAGCAGTGTATAATACAGTATACAGCATAGAATTCCAACATTGAGTGTCCCACTTCGACATATTAACCCCCTTAAAAAAGTTGACTTAAAATGCTTTTTTTCACCACACTAATTCTACTAATATTAATTTTAAACATTTTAACCCCTCCCCCGTGAAAATTCGACTACAGTGCTCCCATGACTTTCTTTCACCATTTAAATTCAACATTTTTCTTCTCCTTTTTTTTCGACATGCCCTCGTATTTTGTTTTGCAAGATTAAACCTATGAGTACCTGAGAGGTAGCAACACATTGCAATGTGTTTCCTACCCCTCTGGTACACATAGGGTTAACACTGATTGAATTTCTTTTTTCTTGCCTCCAGTAGGAATACAGTAATGTATACATCCATATTAAATGTATTTCTGTGCTAATTCAAAAATAATTTACTAATAAGAATAAGCCTGAGCCGAGAGAGAGACGTGTGTGCCCATGTGGTTACAGAATGCTATGCGGAACTCCTTGGCACAGAAAGGGTTAATGTACTGAAAGAATTAATGGTGTATGTGAAATATCAGTAAAGATAAAACCGAATGTTTATATTGTGACATGTATAAAAAAAAGTGAGGTCAGACTCCGGCAACATTCCAGTGCCTGATCTTCTGTATTTTGACTAGATCATTACAGTATACAAATGTACCATATTTACTGCCACAGGATTCAATCAGCTATAGCACAAAAGAATAAGAATGATTTGGGCATTCAGCGGTCTGATGCTGCTTGTGGGTTATTCAGGACAATATATGACCCTTACGTGTGTGTCTATAGATCCAGTAAAGTGGGTACTCAAAACTAGATGAACGCTGTATGTGCTTTTATGGGGCTTTCACCGCGCTAGTTGAAATACAATGTTGCCAATCCCAGTGGCAATCAGTGGGAAATCCCGTTTAATAGCAGGATGTAATGTAGCAGGCTGTGGTAGAGCCCAGGGATCAGCAGAGGACAAGATTCCAGATACATTACATCCTGCTATCAAACGGGAGTTCCAATTTGAACAACCCACAAACAGCATCAGACCACTGAATGCCCAAATCATTCTTATTCTTTTGTGTTAAAGCTGATTGAATCCTGTGGCAGTAAATATGGTACATTTGTATACTGTAATGATCTAGTCAAAAATACCGAAGATCAGGCACTGGAATGTTGCCGGAGTCTGACCTCACATTTTTTTTTAAATACATGTCGCAATATAAACATTCGCTTTTATCTTCACTGATATTTCCCATACACCATTAATTCTTTCAGTACATTAACCTTTTCTGTGCCAAGGAGTTCCGCAAGGCTTTGTTCATAGAACTCTGTAACCACATGGGCACACACGGCTCTCTCTCAGCTCAGGCTTATTCTTATTAGTAAACTATTTTTGAATTAGCATAGAAATACATTTAATATGGATGTATACATTACTGTATTTCTGCTGGAGGCAAGAAAAAAGAAATTCAATCAGTCTTAACCCTCTGTGTACCAGAGGGGTAGGAAACACATTGCAATGCGTTGCTACCTCTCTGGTACTCATAGGGTTACTCTTGCAAACCAAAATACAAGGGCATGTTGAAAAAAACAGGAGAAGAAAAATGTCAAATTTAAATGGTGAAAGAAAGCCATGGGAGCACTGTAGTCGAATTTTCAAGGGGGAGGGGTTAAAATGTTTAATGTGAACAATATTAGTCGAATTAAAGTGGTTAAAAAAAGCATTTGAAGTCGACTTTTATAAGGGGGGGTTAATATGTCGAAAGGGGGCACTCTGTCGCATTTTGTTATGTGGAGAACACATCTAACATTGAACTTGATCTTTCTGTTGTCAAATGTACGCCTATTTCCTTGGACTTTGACATTTTGCACGTTTTTTGTAGGCGGTAGTTGAAAAAAAAGCAGACAGCACCAGTTTTGTTACTACTCTGAAAAGTGCTGTCTATGGCAGTTTTGTTTTACTGTGGTTCTGCAATAGAATACCAACGTAACACGTTTGCAAAATTCACGCTACTTGTTTTTCTTGTATTGCCAGTTTTAGCGCGGGTAATAGAATTGAGCCCCAGGTCTGCAAACCACGCTTGCCTGGTCCAATAAGAAGCAACTAGAACCACAGTCTTGCTGTCCATGCTGATGTTCCTTAGCACCTTGGGAATGAGAGGAATTGGAGGAAAGATAATAAGTGTGGTGGAAGTTCCTTGGACTTGACATTGCAACTGTGGCAAATTCCAGATGGTCCCCCTTGCTGGAAAAGAAGATCGGAACCTTCCTGTTTTCCCGCTTGGCCATTAGATCCATCTTTGGCAATCCTCACTGTTGCACAATCAGGCAGAATGCTTACGGATTGAGTTCCCACACTACCTGAGCCACGCCTTGGTGACTTATAAAGTCTGCCAGCATGTTTTCTACCGAATGTGAAAGGTGGAGATGGCCGGAACGTGGGCTTCTACCCAACCTATAATGTACCTCACCTCGTACCATGAGATGGCACTTCCAGTGCCCCCCTGAGGGTTGATGTAAGCCATGGGAGTAGAGTTGTCTGACTGGACTCGCACTGGATGTCCCTTCAACTGAGAGGTCCAGTATACCAAGGTGAGATGGAGCGTTCTGAGTTCCAGAACATTGATGGACTGAATAAACTCCTCCGCAGTCCACCTGCACTGGACACCTAGATGACCCAGAACCATACCCCATCCTCTTAGGCCAGCATCAGTCATTACTACTGTAGAGTCCATTCCGGGATAACAAAGACCACAACTGCAGGTCCCTTCTGGTGAGAGGAAGAGCTGCCGATCCAGAAGTTCTAGGTTCCCAGACCAAGTCAGGATGACATGTCTCTAGAGCTCCCTGGTGTGCACCTCAGAGTAAGGCACTGCCTATAGTGTCAACACTAGTTTGCCTAGCACTCTCATGTACTCCTTGACAGTGGTAGAGGGCCACTCCAGGGCCCAAGATACCTCCTGCATAACCTGCATGAACATGTCCTCCAGGAAGTAGACTTTCCCTAGGCAAGTGTTGAACCTCATGCCTAGGAACAACAGCTCCTGGGACAGCATGGCGATAACTTCAACATGTTCAAGATCCACCCATGGTGGACAAGGAAACAAGCACAGTCTTGGACATATTGTGCCAAGAGCTCCCTGGTAGGAGTCTTGATCAAACAGTCATCCAGATAGGGTGTCATAGAAATGCCAAGGGGTGAATGTACGCCTCCAAGGCCCCCATAACTCTTGTGATTACCCTAGGAACAGAAGCCAGGCCAAATGGCAGAGAGATGAACTGGTAGTGCTCCGAGCCATAGGCAAAATGCAAATAGCGTTGGCTGTCTGGGTGAACAGGGATGTGTAGGTATGTATCCTGAAGGTCAACAGATGCTAGATACTCCCCTAGGCACATCGCTGCAATGACAGACCACAAGTTTTCCATCTTGAAGTGTGCAGTCTCCACATATTGTTGAGACATTTGAGGTCCAGAATGGGAAGACATCAGCCATCCTTCTTTGAAACCACAAGCAGGTTGGAATAAAAACCTGACCCTTGTTCCTGAGGAGGAACTGGAACCAGAACCTTCTTTTCCAGCAGTGAGTTCACTGCCTCCCGAAACAGCCGCACCTCGTCTAGCTTCTTTGTCTCCCTGGACAAGAAGAAGCAAAACTGAGGAAGGGATCTGAAGTGTATTCTGTACCCTTCTGAAATTACCCACAAAATCCACTGGTCTGAACCTGAGGACTCCCAGGCATCTCGAAAAAAAGCTGAAGACACCCCCCATGTGGATCGGCGGAACAGGATTCCGCGATTCATGTGGAAGCTGGCTTGACAGACTTAGTCCTTGAAGCTGTTCGCTTGGGCTGTCACTGCTGTCTGGGCTTTATGGGGTGGGGTGGCACAATTGTGAGGCCTGCAAGGTTTGTGGCCTTTGTGCCTCTGTTTGGTGGGAGGAATGGAAAAGACGCAGTTTCCTCACCATCATAGGACGTTTAGAATGCATTTGAGGCAACAAGGTTATCTTGCCCCTAGTAGGATCACTAATGTTCTGCTTCAGTTCAAAGGTGCTTTGTGCAGTAACTGAAAAGGCTGAGGCCTTAGCAGACAACCTGACTGCCTCATAAAGAGCCTCAGAAAGTGTTAGCCTCCTTCCTGTTGGCTAATAACACAAACAGATGCTCCTTGGAAGCATCAGTACGGGGAGCCTCCATCAGCTGTTTACACCACGAAGCAGAAGCCATGTTGACCCAGATAGAAGCAAAAATAGGCCTCAGTGAGGCCCCACTGGCAATGAAGTTCTCCCTGAGGATAGAATACAGGCCCACTTCATCTGCCAACAGCAGGGTAGTAGACTTGGCTAGCCTGGAGACTGGGGGATCCACAGTAGGAGGAGAGGCTTACTGGATCACAGTTGCCTCTGAAAAGGGGTATTGTCTAGGAAACCTTTTGGTGACAGACAGCCTCTTATCAGGGGTCTTCCACTCATCCAGAAGGATCTGACCAAGAGTGGCATTAGGGGGAAAAATTGTAGAAGATTTCTTAGGCCTCTGGAAGACATCTGTAGAAGAAGACTTCTCATCCGAGGTGTCAAGGGCCTGAAGGGTCTCCAAGACAACCTTAAAGCAGGACTACCACCTCCACTAAATTCGCCCTGCAATACTTAGGCAGGTGGTGAGTAGCTTACTAATCATTATTTTACCTCTCAAAAGTGCTCACAAATAAAATTATCCTTAGACTTCCGAGACCGGAAGCCAGGCATCACCGCGGACATCTTGAATGCGCGCCTGAGCTGTCAGTCCCCTTCATCCTTCACAGGCACTGCACTAACCCAGAAGGCTCCAGAAGAGACTGACGGCACAGGCACAAAGGCTGCAGTAACCTGGCCGTCAGTCTCGGTAGCTTAAGGATAACTTTATTCGTGGGCACTTTTGAAAGGTAAAATAATGATTATTAAGCTAGTCGCCACATGCGACTTTAGTTGAGGTGGCAGTTCTGCTTTAAAGGGGATGTATCACCTCTATATGTTAGCCTAAATAGTTAGGTTATATATATCGAATAGTAAAATATGAGACCACTCCAGCTTACAGACAGAAAGCCTCTGTCATCGGAGGAGGCTGGATAGAGGGAAGGGAGCAGAGGCAGAGTGACAGACTGTGGTTACAGAGCAGGTAATTGCAGTCTATGCGGAAATAGGTGCCGGGCAGAGTTTATGACTGGAATTTCGACCACATAATGCTTAAAAAAAAAAATGAAGACACTTTTACTCATATTCGATATATAATGTAACAATTTAGGCTAACATATAGAGGTGATACATCCCCTTTAATGAGTCCCTCAGCTGAGGGAAGGGGATTAGTCTCATAAGAGTCCCCAAAGGAGTAGGAAGAATCCATATACTCATATTCCCCTTCCTCATCCTCCCCATCTGAAATTTCATCCTTAGAGGAAGCCCCTAGAAGCGTAGGAACACTGAGATCTGGGGGCCACATATTTAAATACAGTGGGTGGCTTCAAGGATTGGAGGACCTGCTCAAGGGAGAATGGAAGTTGGGCCACTGTAGATAACCGCGATTTCACCCAAGCTCGCTCTTGCTCAGTGCTGGAATGCCCTGGAGTGGTAGAAGGGGGGGGTCACAGTACAGGAGGGGCAGAGAGACTGGAATACTCTCTAGGGAGCCCCATTTGACATGAAGAGTAGTATGCAAGGGGGTAAGTGATGCCTCTGAATCCTTAGTCATAGGTCTAGCACCATGTCCCTAGATTCCAACATCTTTGTTAAAGGACAAGTGTCTAAGAATAGTATAATCTACTAGAAACAGTTCACCAGACTAATAATTCACCTTAGAAAGCCCAAAAAGGTACTTATCTAGCAAACAGAAGGTTAATCTGGAGAAGGAGAACAAGAACAGTCTGCCTCTGCTTAGGATAAGCAAGAGAGAAGTAAAATGGTGACTGTAAAACTAGCAGCCAATTGGAAGAAAGCCTGCAAAATGGGCATTCTAGGAAAAGTAGTCTTCTCTGTTGCTGTTGCCTAGCAACACCTACAACACCATCTGTGGAATCGGGCATGAGGAGATGAGAAGAAAGAGCCCACTCTTCTGGATGTCAAACAGTTGCAGAGATATGCCCCAGATAAGATAGCCCATAGAAGTCAATGGAGCAAAGATTGCAGCAGCGCAGCAAACCCATTCTTAAAGGGACCATGCACCCAAAAAACAAACAATTTACAAAGGTACCCAAAAAACCAAATGACCCCATAGAACATGTGGGGAGGTACCCAACAGACCGCCCCCAATCCGGATAGAATAGGAAGGAAAGGGTTAACTATCCCAAATGCAGCCATCCTTGCCCCATAATCCATGAAAAGTACCGAAAGATATAAGAAAGGTAACATAAGTGCAGGATGGCAAGGGCTCAGAGAAAACCTCTGTATGCAAAGGTACACGGTAGGAGCAACGTGGACCAAGGCACTCAAAGTGTTACTATCTTCTTTCTTCAGGTGACCATTATGAATGAAGCAGAGCTACAAGGGACTCTGCTGGGAGTGAAAACTTGGCCTGCAAGATTACCTCCACAGGGCTGCAAGGTCCACACACCACCTGCACACTGGTCAATCCACTCCAGGGAAAGCCCAGTAATGGTTACCCACCTAATGAGGGAATTTTGACAGAAAATAACAGAAAATAATGCAAAATGTTGCTGGCCATATTTTCACCTCAGCAGACACATCATAGCTGGGGATGCAGGGGGGGAAGGGTTGAGCTGGAGGTGTGGCTGGGAGTCTCCACCCTGGGAGTCTGTCTGTGCTAAATTTACCATATGTTAAGTAGTTGTATGACTGGGACAACAACAGACTCAATAATCTGACTTTGCAGAATGAAAAGAAAATGTTCACTTCTGCAATCTTAAAAATAATATAGCTTATATTATATTATGCATCCATTCTATCTTCTCTCTCATAAATTACACCTCCTAATGTTCCTGTTCATAGCTTTAAGCGGAACTATAATTGAGATGTAAGTGCCAAACAATTCTTAGTATATCGGTAAGCACTGAAATCCTTTTAAAATCTTTATTAAGTGCTGGCATTATTTAGAAATATAAGTTGTTATGAGAGTCACTGCCAGACAATAACACAGACCTCTTGCTGAAAATGGATCTGTGTGCCTGTGCTGTCCATTCCTGTCTCCTCACTGAGTTGCATTGTACCGAATGGTACAGACAGGGATAGACAGTGCAGGCGCACAGATCCCTCTTCGGCAAAATGTCTGAGCTGTCATCTGGCAGTGAGCCTCTTAAGAACTTATATTTCTAAATAATTCTGGCATGTAACAAATATTATAAAAGGATTTCAGTGCTTAATGATATACTAAGAATTAGTTGGGGGACACTTATATCTGATAGTTCTGCTTTTATTATAACAATCAACATTGTACATTTAATTTGGGAAGGAGTTGACCTGCCCATATGCTGGCTGTTCCAGTTCAGGTTACTTTCCTGCTCTACCTGTACATAAAAAATAAGAGTATTGCTCACTTTCCTATTCCTGTATTATTTTTGGGCAAGAAGGAAAGAACTTTTTTGCTTTGGATAGAGGTTTACGGACTGGTCTTCCTTTTCTTGTGCAGCAAATCTTCTGATTCCTAGAATGTGGAAAAGTCCATGAAAAGTGCTGCAGTGTTTGAGAGGAACAGCAACAAATTACAGCATGTGTAGGTAGCTAAAATACCGTTGCACACACATGTATTTTAGTGTACTTGCCTGCATATGCTGATTTCTCTGTACGAGTGTATTAAGATATATCTTGCCATATGTGCATGATTGTGTACATCTTTCTGTCTCCATGTCCCTGTGTGTGCATTTTTATACATTTGTGTTGTCAGACAATTTTACATATACTGTACATGTTATATCTGTAGGTTTTGGAATCTAGTGTATTGTAGTCATACAGAATTGTCTGTTCCTGTAAATTTCACACTTACAAAGTCTGTTTATGTATAGGTCTGCAGTCTTCCTTGTTTGTAAATGGCCACTTGTATCTGAAATTTTATGTACATGTATCAGCTTCCACTTGTCTGCTTTGAATGTACTGTCTGGGTTTTAAGGCCGTTTTCCCTCTCATCTCCATTCCAAGGCACTGCACTACATACTCTTGCTGCATCTTCCTTCTTTTCTAGAAGAGTCTCTGTTGTAACTCAGTCCATTGTTCATTAGCTCAGAACTGTGGCTGACATACAAATGCTGGAATGGGTTTCCTTTTTTTTCTTCTGGTTCCACTTGTATATATTTGGTGGATAAATTACTCTTTCAGACATAACCCATTGAGAGAGGACATCTGTCCTGCCCCCTGGACAATTGCAGACAAGTAACCCAACAATAACAATCAGAGAAAAAAAGGCCAATGCTGTTAGTGTTCTTTGTCCTCTGTATCCTGTGCCAGTATCTCTAGTCCTGGCATTTAAACAAGTTGTTCTCAACCCCCCACCTAGGATGGATATCTGCAGGCACACACGACATTCCTCCCCTGGATGTAGTCGTGTGACATTGTAAGAGTGCAGACCCACAGGAAGTCGTGCTCTCTCCAATTTAGTACCAAGGGTCAAGCACGTCCAGTGGAGACTGCATCCCAGTGCATTAAGTGGTTGGTTCCAGGATATCAATAGGTGTCGCTCTCCCACTTCTCTAACTTGTAGATGCACAGGGTAATTTTTGTCTGGATACAGCTGATTAACTATGAGGCGAACACTTTTGTAATCTGCTCCCACCAGATTCTGTGCTACACAAGTATACAGTCCAGCATGAGCTGATGACACCATAAGTATCTCAAGTGTCCCTTCTTGTACTCTGTAACTCCCCCGCTCTGAAGACACCATTAGCCTTTCCCCTGAGGGAGTGACCCAGTAAATCTTTGGTGCTGGTTCTGCTAGTGCCCTGCAGTGCAGAGCGATGCTTTGTCCTATTGATGCCCGTACACTGGGTTCAAAGGTTGGTACAGGGATAAAAGGCAAACAAAGGTCACTCATATCACGGAAAGGAACCAATCTCAGTTGTATGTGCCTTAACTCTGGGGGTTCAACACAGAGTGTGGATTGTGGCTCTATAAAACGTACATGGGAGGCAGTGGCATTGATCCAGCGGATAACACAGTCACATCTCAGTGGATTCCCATGCATGGCAATCTCCTGGAGGTTGGGCAGTGATTCCACAGTCTCCCTGTATAGAGAGCTTAATGCATTGTTGTTGAGCATCAGTGTTTCCATGCGAGGAAGCTTGTGAAAAGCCTTGGGGTGGATGAATGACAGTTTAGGGTTGTTGGTGACCTCTAACTTTGTCAGCTCTGGCAAGTTTATGAGTGCAAGCTCATCAATGGATATCAGTTCTTCCATACTATTTAATCCAAGCTCCTTCAATTGAGGCATGTCAACAAAATCTTTTTGCTGAACTCTGCTTAGTGGGTTCTTGTTGAGATCCAAGAACTTTAGCCCAGGCACTCTCTGCAGAGCTCTCTTGGGCACTTTAGACAACTTGTTATCATAGAAAGAGAGACTTTCCAAATTTACCAGTCCATCCAGTGCAAAATCAGAAATTTCCTTCAAACCCATTCCAGCAAGAACCAGACTCCTAAGGTTTGAAAGTGGCTTAAAGTTCATGTCTAGGATGAAGTTTACTTTGTTGCCCCCAACCATTAATACCTCAAGAGCTGGCAGCTCCATGAACCAATGGTTATCCAGATAAGTTAGTAAGTTAGAGTTGAGGTGCAGCCGAAGAAGACGATGTAAACCAGTGAAGGCTTGAGAGGAAATGTTACTCAGTTGGTTGTGATTGAGGTACAACTCCTCTAATCTTTCTAACCCAGAAAAACTGTTGTCAGGGAGTTGATCTAGATGGTTCTCTTCAAGATGAAGACTCAAAAGGTGAGGGAGATTCCTGGCACGGAATGCTTGGATTTGGGAGAAGCTGTTCTGTGACAGGTCAAGCTCTGTTAGATTTTCTAGGTAATCTAGTTCCTTCTGCTCCAGGTGGGCAATATTGTTGCTTTGCAGTAGCAGGGTATGCGTCCCTATTGGCAGATCATGTGGCACAGCTGATACTAAAAGGTCATTACAATCTACAGTATTTGCTTCTTTGTAGGCTGACCTGGCAGTGTACCAAGGTCTGATTTGGCAGACGCACTGTAAAGGACACTGTACCTTCCAGGGCACAGCTGGAATTCCTGCTGCAGCCGAGGATACCCACAAGAGGAGCAACTCCACCCTGAATAACCTCATTCTGCTAAAAGATGAAAAGTCCCCTGTATATGTGTCTGATTTCCAGGGCAAAGAGATGAGAATGCTCCAAAAGGATCTTGGGAACTCAGTCAGCAGCTGTTTCTTGTAATTGAGTACTCCAAACAGTGTGCTTGTCCTCTTTGTGTTGGACACAATGGCATAATTTAAAATTATGTGTAGATGTCTGTGAAAAAAAAAAAAAGAATGTCTTATGGTTAGGATAGATATAGCTTTTCTATCAATTTAAAATAGTTAATGCATGATATTATTTTATTTTTAATTTGTTTGCATTGCACTTAGTACCACAGAGTGTGAATGGTATTGTTGCAGATCATTTTCACCCATATCGAACATATATTAAATATAATTTAACTTTCTGAACATGGTGGATGGGTTTTTATTTCTACACACCTGTTTTGTCATATGTTGCTGTTCAGGAAAACAAAATACTGGATGGACTAGTAGCTGTGAACTGAATTAAGCTAAGCTAAGGGATATTTGCTGGACAAATTGAAGGTATATTTTCTGTGTTGTGTGGTAAGGGAGGGATTAAAAACAAAAGCCTCCCCCACCCTTTGCAGTCGTACAAGTGATTGCAGTCTGTGTCTATGGTTGGAGTTGTTTGCTGGGTTGTAATTTTTGCTGTTCTGCTATATAAAGCAGAGGGAAAGTGAGCAGCGTGTGTTAGTGCAGCAGTATGGTAAGTGTTGGGAATTTAAATAGCAGGGGATTCAGATATAGGGGATTACACAGGTGAGGAAATATTTATTAACTTTTTATTGTGCAGATATTTTTTTCTGCATCCCGTTTGTTCTCTTACAGTGCACAGTGGATGGGTAAAATTGATGCCAACATATATGTGGAGGAGCAGCATTGTTATTGTATTATCTAAATAATTGCTTACATAGTGTCTTTTATGACAACTGATCTTTTCTACTGTATTTTTACAATATATAGTGGCTTTTATTAAAATGGGTCTTTTAAATTGAATTGGTATATTGTTTGTCACTCATTATTTGGGTTGTGTAGGCTCATAAATGCCTAAGTACCTTCTTCACTAATGTTAGCAAGTAGCCTATCTGGATGCTTAAATCAGACATCTGGAGAAGCAATTTGTAACACTGACTGAAACAGCCAATCTTGAGAGGGGTTTTCTGCTTACTGAGCATAAGGAAGCTGTTGTAGGAATTTCTGGGGGTGGAGACTGCACAAAGAATGAGCAGAGAGTTAGATAGGTTATAGTTAGCTGTAGCAATGGGGCAGAGGAATAGGGAGGATGCTGCTGGATTTACTAACCTTAATGGATTTGCTACATTGAGTGATGATGATGGGGATGTTGGCACAGGAATGTCTTTGCCGGAGAGAACTGTTCTCGCTAACAGTCAGGATAACAGCCTCTCTAGCACTGATAGGATCGGGGTCTCAGACAGACTTAGACAGGTGGTGATGTTAGGGGATTCCATTATTAGGAAGACAAGACAGGCTAATCTTTCACCAGATTCACTAAAACAGAACTGTTTACTGTCTGCCGGGTGCTCGGACTGGACATGTGACAGATTGGGTTAATATATTCCTGGTAGGGGCTGGGTATGACCCGGCTGTCATGGTACATGTTGGTACCAGTAACAGTCAGTGGAAAATGGAGGTCCTTTAATAGGGATTTCAGGGATTTAGGTTATAAGCTGAAGTAAAGGACCTCTATTGTAGTATTTTCTGAATTAATACTTGTGCCATACTCTACACCAGAAAGGCAACAGGAGGTTAGTGTTACATCTCCTACTTATACCTGACTACTTCAGAAACAGGGATTGGCTAGTGAACAAGTTATAGGTGTGCTACTCCCTTACCTGGGGGGCTGTTAATCAAGCTTGTTTGATTCTGTAGCTGTTATCCTGGATTCCTGTTATTGCTAACCTGTGTTTTTGATATTTGACTATGTTTTTGGATAATCCCTTTGGTACTGCACTATCTTGTCTCCTGGTTTTTGACTCTGGCTTTCTCCCTTTGACTTTGTTTGTGCTTTAGCTTTAAGTACCTTGAATCCTGATTCTCCATTGATGATCCGGCCTGGCCTTGACTCTCCTCCCGTAGCTTCCTTGGAAGCCTTGGCAGTGCTCTGCCCGCTGGACTATTCTTGGTCCGTTCCAGTGGCGATCTTGTGAGTGCTCATACTTCTCCTTCCTCCTTGGCCCATTTCTCATCTCATTGGGCCAATTCATTATTCTCTCAGCCGGTCTTGGCTGCTACGTTTTGGCTTAGCCCGGACCTCCCCTCTCGCATTGTACACTGCTCGTTTACAGCCTCTGGCTGCTACATGGGAGTTGTCTACTGCAGCAGGTATTACACAAAGGTGTTCGGAGCGCCTAGCTCCCGGAGCTATTACTTAACAGATCTGGCTGCCCTTACTATTTTAAGCTCCCATCCTGGCATGGAACCAGCCATGGATTGACAGTCTGGGTCTCTCTAACTGGAGCATTCAGATCCCTGCTGATCTGTATTCCAGTCCCTAGGGGCTGCCCCATTTTCAGTTGATCAGGCTGTTCTTTCTTCTCTGCACTTGAGCTCTTTCCAGCCCTTACTAGAAGAGGTCAGGGTGCTTCTAGGGTTAATACCCTCTTGCTCCCATCTTGGTACAGACCCAGGCATAGAGAGCCGTCCTGGAAGGCTGCTACCAGAGCAGCATTATTCTCTAGCCTTACTGGCTGCTCTATCAGCTCTCTGAGGCTGCTACCTTTTTATTTGGAACACACTTTGTTTCCTGTCCTTTGCCTCAGGTTCAGGTATTATATTCATTGGATCTTTTCTCTTGGATTTCTAGTCTGAGTCTAACATTACCTTCTTACCTTTTTTGCTACCTATTTTTCTTCTTTCATTCAGGGCTTCTCTTGCCAGCACCTTTAACCACAGCGTTAGCTGCTGCAAGGACACTACAATAGGACTCCTATGTTCCTGAGCATCGATCTCTATTCTCCACTCTCTAGCATCACTCCTCATAGGTACCAAATATTCATCTGACGCTTTACACTAGGTGTTAACAGTATTAACAGACCACTATGGACGCTGCAGATCTAGCACGACTGTTTAGTCGCCAAGAACACCAGGAGCAGGTCTTGGCATCCCATGCATTACAACTCAATACTCTTGAACATAAGATCGATGCAGTATAAGAAATGCTTCAATCAGTCACACTGGCTCAAAATCCCCCCGCCCCCCCGGCTGGAGCTACTAGTTCATCTCCAAGTCCAGTACCATCATCTAACGAAGCTACAGGAATACAGAACATCAAACCTCTTATGATGCCGCTACCAGAAAGATAACTCTGAATGCAGGGGTTTTCTAAACCAATATAACTTATATTTTCAAACCCTCGACAGTCCCGTTGGTCTCTTTTTTACCAGGTTTAATTTTAATATCACCTATATACCTGACTCCAAGAACAAGAAGGTCAACGCACCATACAGACAGTTCTCTACAGTAACCAAAGCCCCTCCTGAACCTATCATTCCTTTTCATTGGAGCATATCAGCCATCTCCTCTACCACCATTCATCTGATTAATGAAGCTCAAGCTAACCTCCCTCCCTCTTGCAGTGTACACTGCTTGTTTACAGCCTCTGGCCTCTATGTAGGAGGTGTCTACTGCAGCTGTTATTACTCAAAGTTGATTGGAGCCCCTAGCTCCTGGAGCTGTTACTGAACAGCCGATCCGGCTGCCCTTGCTATTTTGCGCTCCCATCCTGGAACAGACCCAGCCGTGGATTGACGTCTGGGTCTCCATAACCAGAGCGTTCAGATCCCTGCTGATCTGCATTCCAGTCCCTAGGGGCTGCCCTGTTTTCAGCTGATCAGGCTGTTCTTTCTTCTCTGCACTTGAGCTCTTTCCAGCCCTTACCAGAAGAGGTCAGGCTGCTCATAGGGTGAATACCCTCTTGCTCCCATCTTGATGCAGACCCCGGCATAGAGAGATGTCCTGGAAGGCTGCTACCAGAGCACCATTATTTTCTAGCCTTACTGGCTGCTCTATCAGCTCTCTGAGGCTGCTACCATTTTATCTGGAACATACTTTGTTTCCTGTCCTCTGTCTGAGGTTCAGGTATTATATTCATTGGATCCTTTTCTAGTCTGAGTCCACATTACCTTCTTACCTTTCTGGTACCTATTTTTCTTTTTTCATTTGGGGCTTCTCTTGCATTGTCACCAAGTCACTAAGGGGAGCTTTTCTCCCTATCTCGCAGTCTGCACCATAGGGTCCTCTTTTCTGCTTGGTACCTATCCTCAGCCTACAAGTCTGAGGAGTGTTTATCCTGGCCCCGGCCCTAGCTCAACTGGGGTCAGATATCTGGCTTCGCAGTCAGCACCTTTAACTACAAGGTTAGCTGCCGCAAGGACACTCCAGTAGGGCTCCTACGTTCTCAAGCAGCGATCTCTTTTCTTTTCTAGTCTGAGTCCACATTACCTTCTTACCTTTCTGGTACCTATTTTTCTTTTTTCATTTGGGGCTTCCCTTGCATTGTCACCGAGTCACTAAGGGGAGCTTTTCTCCCTATCTCACAGTCTGCACCATAGGGTCCTCTTTTCTGCTTGGTACCTATCCTCAGCCTACAAGTCTGAGGAGCGTTTATCCTGGCCCTGGCCCTAGCTCAACTAGGGTCAGATATCTGGCTTCGCAGTCAGCACCTTTAACTACAAGGTTAGCTGCCGCAAGGACAGTAGGGCTCCTACGTTCCCAAGCAGCGATCTCTATTCTCCGCTCTCTAGCATCACTCCTCATACCAAGTACCCATTAGATGCTTTAGACTAGGCATTAACAGTTAGGGAGTTAAATGTGTGCCTAAAGACTTTGTGTAAGCAGGAGGGGTTTAGGTTCCTAGAGCTCTGGGCGGTATTTTCCCTTGGGTGCAATCTTTATAGTCACAATGGACTTCACCTGAGCAGAAAGTGGGCTATGATGCCAAGGGTTAGGATTGTTAGTGGAGAATTTAAATGGGGGGGGGGGGTGATGCAACACAGGATGGGGAAAGCAGTATGAATGAGGAAATAGGATTAGAGAAGGGGCATAAAGGTAGAGAGGGGGAATGGGCTAGTTCATCTAATAGGGAGGTGCCAATGTTACAGCCTGATGAAAGGCAAATACATATTTTAACTAATGTAATTTTTCAGAATGGCAATAAGATAAAATGTATGCATATAAACGCTTGTAGTCTGGTTGGTAAATTAGCTAAATAAAACTGATTGCAATTTATGTGCAGTATGATCTAATTGAAGTGTGTGTGTGTGAAACCTGGTTAGATGATGCATGTGACTTGGCAGTCAATCTAGAGGATTACTCACTTTTTATGAGGGATAGAGTTAATAAATGGGAGGGGTTATGCCTATATGTAAAATATGCCTTAAAACCTAGTATAAGGGAAGATATTAATGAAGAGTCAAGTGAGAAAGAGGCCTGGGTTGAAATACACACTGGGTACATACATATTAAAAAGATGTTGATGTGGATTTGCTACAAGCCACCTAATATTGGGGTGTGAACTGATGAGGCTTCTTGGTCAGGAAATTTAATCATAATGGAAGATTTCAGCTATCCTGAATTTCACTGGAGAAATATGACTTCCAGCTAAGCAAAGGGAAATTATTTTTTGTATGATTAATGACAATTTCATGTCCCAACTGGTAGAGAAGCCAACTAGAATAGAGGCCTTGCTTTACCTAGTGCTATCAAACAATTCTGATACGATAAATTAAACTGTATACAGGTAAAGGAACATTTAGTAGTTACCACAATATGTTATCCTTTGAAATTTGTTATGAGAAACACATTAGTTACCAAGGGTTTAACTAAAACATTCAGTCTGAAAAAGGCTAATTTTACAAAGTTAGAAACAGTATTAAAGGATTTTCAGCGGGATGTATTCCTCAAAGATAAGAATGTACAAGAATTATGGAATTTGTTTAAAATGCTCTTAGATAAATGTACACCTCAATATATACCATTGGGGAAGAATAAGAGGAGAAAATTAAGACTCATGTGGCTTAATAAAGAGGTTTGCAGGAGATGATAAATAAAAAGCAGTATTTTAAACTGTTTAAGTCAGATGGGTCAGATGCATTATTTAAAAAAATATAAAGAATGTAATAAAACAAGCAATTATGCTACCGGTAGCTACAACTGAAAATGAGAGAAGTATTGCAAAAGAGAACAAGGAAAATCCTAAACAATTCTACAAGTATATTCATAACAAAATATTAAGGTTGATATTGGTACTCTTAAGGCTGAGACAGGGGAGTTGATTAGTGAGGATAAGGCTATGGCTGATACGCTAAATACATTCTTTGCTTCAGTATATACAAAGGAAGCAGACTATGGGCAAATGGACAAAACCACAGAATTTCCTCCATCATGTACATGGCTTACTGAAGACAAAGTCCAAAAGAGACTGGAAAATATTATGGTCAATAAAGCACCTAGACCTGATGGTATACACCCAATGGTACTTAAAGGGACACTAATGTCCCATAAAAAATACTACTTTGTAGATGAAAATTATTTACAGCAAATCCCATCTCTCAAACCACTATTGTTCGAGAGATATTCGCACTGAAAGTCCCCCCTCCCCCTTTCCTGACATCAGTGCTCTGCTGACAGCAGGAGATCTCAGTCCGGGTACCAGCCGGCAGCTCTGCAGCAGAGCTGAAATTGTGTTATTTAAAAATAGTTACTTCATTGGAAAGGTCTACAGAGTGTGCCTGGTTTGCAAACACACTTTATAGACTGTTCCAATTAAGTATTTTTAAATAATGCGATTTAGGCTCTGCTGAAGAGCCTCCTAGAGTAGGCCGACTCAGTTCTCCTGCTGTCAGCTTTACAGCTGACATCAGGAGAAGGGGAGGGAGGGGGCAACTTTCAGTGAGATTATCTCTCAAACCATAGCAGTTTGAGAGATGGGATTTGCTGTAAATAATTTTTTTTTACATCTGCAAAACAAGAAGAATTTTTATGGGACATTAGTGTCCCTTTAAGGAACTTAGTTCAGTAATAAACCATTATACTTAATATTTATTGATTCACTTTCATCAGGCATAGTGCTCCACGATTGGAGGAAAGCAGCTATAGTACCACTGTTCAAAAGGGGGCAAGATCTAAATCAGTAAATTATAGACCTGCGATCTTGACTTCTATAGTGGGTAAGATATTATTAGAAGGGGTAATACCTGACAGTATTCAGAACTATGTGAAGACCAACAATCTATATAGGAGCCAGCATGGTTTTATAAAGAATAGATTATGTCAAACTTATTTACTTGCATTTTACAAAAGGGTAAGTAGTAGTTTAGATAAAGGAATTGCTGTTGGTGTAGTATAATTGGATTTTACAAAAGCCTTTGATAAAGTTCCTCAACAGGTTACTGCATGAATTAAAGGCTTTGATGTGGGAGGGGATATCCGTGCATGGATAGAGAGCATGGCAGAGAGTTGTTGCAAATGAAATATTTTCAGGTTGTTCTAATGTTGTAAGTGGGGTGCCACATGGTTCAGTCGTGGGCCTAATGCTTTTTGACTTGTTTATTGATCTAGAGGTGGGTATTGAAAGTAGTGTCTCAATCTTTGCTGGTGACACTAAGCTGTGTAAGTAAATACATACAAAGCAGGATGTTTTTTCTGCGCATAAGGATTTAGATAAACTGAGTGAATGGCCAGGAAAGCAGAAGATGACATTTAATGTAGATAAATGTAAGGTTATGCATCTGGGCTGTATAAACACACATGCTTCATATACAATAAATGGAAAACTACTTGGGGAATCCTCATAAGAAAAATATTTAGGCTAAATGATGGAAAATAAACTTCACAACAGTGTGCAGAGTCACTCAGCTGCTGAAAGAGTAAATAGAGTACTAACCTGCATAAAACGGATTATAGATGTACAGTATGCAAAAATAATTCTACCTCTATATAAATCCTTGATATCGCCTCAAATAGAATCTAGAATACAGTTTTTGGCACCAGTTCTTAAAAAATACATTGTTGAACTGGAAAAACGTGCAGAGATGTGCAACAAAACTGATAAAGGGTTTGGAGGATCTGGGTTATACAGAGTGACTAGGCAAACTGAGTTTGTTTACATTAGTGGAGAGGTGTCCAAGGGGTGATATCATTAGCATTTACAAATATATTCAAGGTCAATGCAAAGAACTCTCCAATTAACTATTTTCTTTAATAGGTCATCCATTAAAACTAGAGGAAAGGAGCTTTCAACTAAAACAAATGCAGTAAGAACAGTAAAGCTATGGAATTATTAGCCCAGGGATGCTGTGTTTGCAGATACTGTAAATGCTTTTAAAAAAGTAATGTATCTTGCACAGTACAATATTTGCTTCAAAGCAGATAGTTGATCCAGGGAGTCAGTAATTATTTTTTTTACCCAATTGGGGCTTAATTGGAAATGGCTTCATTGTTTTTTTGCCTTCTTCTGGATAAACAGGGGTGATTTGGCATGGGCTGGACTTTTCAGCCTCATCAACTGTTACTATGTTACACACTAATTAAACATATGTTGTTTAAATTTTAAAATTAGTTTGTGTTTTGTGGCTGTTTTTATTCACTCTTATACACCACCCCTTTTTATATTTCTCTCTCTCTCAGCCATACTCTCCCTCCTTTATTCTTACATTCTCTTCTTTTTTTTTTTTTAAGTCCATTTTCCACTCTTTCCCCTCCTTAATTTCTGCATTTTCCTTCTCTCCTCATCTCTCTCCCTTACCCCCACAGGCTGAAGCTTTTTTTCTTTGGCTTTTTCTTTCCAGAGAGCCTTTCAGTCATTACCATGGATACAGATCAGCAAGCATCGGTCATGTGGTGGTTTGTACTGTACTGACAAATTCTTGGGAATGCCCCCTTACGAGAGCACATAGTTGCCATCTAAATCCTCTGGTACTACATAGATGAATCTACACAAACTATGCCTCCACCCTCACCTTTTCAACTTGGAGATGCTCCCTGCGTCTTCACTCCCCCCCCCAAAAAAAAAAAGAAAAACAACTTTAAGTTCTCCTAAACACAGGCAACTGAAACTGTAAAAGAGATTTAGAAACTTTTCCTGCCAGTCTCTGACCAAAGAGTTTCAGAATTGAAATTTTGACAGTTGCTTTAATCACCACTATTTCCTTGAAAATAAATTACCTTAAACAACACTGTGATGATTCTCTTACAAACTTGCATGAACCGGTTTCTGCTCAAAACAATACATCCTACAACATACACATAAACTGGATGACAAAATGGAAGTAGACATAATAACCCGTGATTGTCAGCAAACACATCCAAGCACCAAATCTCCTGGAGATGATGCATTCCTGATTACCTGAGGAACTCAGTCTCCACAAGCCGAAACATCACTTATTCTGAATATGCTAACAGAGTGAATCATAGCAGACTGCAACAGACCTAGACTGGTGGTCATCATCCTCCTGAATTTCTCAGATAAGATTACGATTCTGTGTTAGATACTTAATATTGGTCTCCCGGCACAAAAATCCCTATACACATTTCCATAGAAACCAGACTCCATCAGATATTTGGGGATCCAACTCACCCTCTACCCAACGTCCCTGTTCCCAGCTAACTACACCCCCTTCTAGATTCTTAGCAGAAAGATTGGTCTACCTGGAATACTCTCTACGTTTCATGGTTTGAAGAGCAACCCTGATAAAAAATGCTTGCTCTCCCTAAGATTTTATAGCTCTTTCAAACTGTACCCATATATCTACCGACATCCTATCGGAGTAGTCTACAAACACTAATAGTTTTATCTGGCGATATAGGAAACCCCGACTGTTGCATGAGATTCTTTCTAATGACCCTCTTCAAGGAGGAATGGGTTTACCAGATGTTCGAACATACTGGTCTGCTGCTATACTATCGGAGTGTAGAGCTTTATCTCGATATTACTTGTATCTCATCCTAACAGTTTGGGATGCGTGGAACGATAAATACAAACTGTCCCCCTTTCCTTTTCCCATGTTTGTCAATCGGGGGAACCCAGACCTCCCTCCAGGCATGGAGCTCAATGGTTATCAGAGGTGGGAGGGTGAAAATATACACATATTGGGTACTTTAATACTTGACAATGGTATTATTACTTTGGAGTCTACTTCCAGAAATTACAACCTGGGACACTTTTTTACCTGGGAATATAGACAGATCCAACACTTATCTACTCAAGTTGGTGGCACAAGGGTATTCACTAAAGACTCACTCCTTTTGAGACTTTACTTTATTCAGCTGACCCCAGCCCTCATCCCTTATCCAAGAACCATATGTTTCTTACTAACCTATCACCTCTAGGAAAAAATGCTTTTTATGAAAATGATGGGAGACAGATATGCACGTCTCCTGGGATATGAACGTTTGGAAGCATATTTTTCTGGTGAATCTGTTCCTTCCCCAAGATATTTCCTCTAGGTAGACGAATTTTAAGATAATCACGTGCTGGTACAGAACTCCCCACTTTCTATCACAAATATATCCTCCAGTTTCAGACTGTTGTTGGTGATTACTCTCTGACCATGGAACATTATTACACATGTGATGGGACTGTGCAGGGCTTCTCCCCTTTTGGACTGGAGTTCAGGATGAATTGTACAGACTCCTGAGTCTCAATATCCCTCTATCCCCAGCAATTTTCCTTTTTAAAACTGTTGTTCCTTCTCGGCTTTGGGAGTACTGAGGCTCGTGTGCAGGCTTCTCTACACTCCTCTTAATTTAGCTAGAGCTCTAATACCATTACATGGAAAATCCTGTAATGTACTTACTCTGACGAAGTGGCAGTCCTGTATTGAAGCCACCTTGGAAAAGATGCACGCACTGACTACCGGCTCAGTGGAGACTTTTAAACTACTTGGGAACCATTACTTTCCCTCTGAATTCTTTTCAATGTATTTTTTAGGTGTCGTACACTTTAGACGTGGTGGGATCATGTCATGTCCTCCATTAACCCCCCCCCCCCGCCTCTCTCGCTATCTGCACCCTTTTCTTTGTTTCACTTTTCTTCCTTCTCTACTTATACCTTCTTCTTACCAGTCTCGCTGACTCATCTGGGAGCTGATGTCTTATTGTAGGATCACTTCACCTCGTTCACTTGAATCTTGGCACCATTCTCACTTACACCGATTGCTCTGGTGTATAAGAGATTTCTTTTGTACGATATATAGTTTACATGTTGTTAAAAGGTGATCTACTTTATTATCTATTCTGCTGGATGCCATCTGCATTGATACATGCGGGGTGTGACCTGTGAAGAATTATCAACATATGTACCTGGACTTTTCTTATTGCGTATATGTATTTTCTTTATCTCCATAAACTATTAAAACAAAAACAAACAAAAAAATTAAGATTCACTTCCACTGCTGAAAGGTGTTTTATTCAAAAGTTATTAAAGCTCAAAGTTGAAATTTTTAGGTGCAATATCACAGTGGCCTGAAATTGTACAGTGACGCTGTTGCTACACCATCCTATGGAGATTTATGGTCCCGGGACCAAATTTGATCTTTGAGGACTAATCCGCTGATGTAATACCAAAACACAAGGAGTTCACTCCAGTCTGAAAACACATCAAATTATTTCTATTATAACCAGCTACACTTCGGAGCTCCTTAGATGTTAAAAACTCCATTCAGAGCACTGCTCAAGCTACCTGGGCTCATTTTTCACCTCTTCTAGATGCGTCCGACAATGGCCCTGAAATGCAACTCCATCATGACACTTTCGAGCTCTCTCCTCTTTTGTACTATTGGACTTCTGTTTCTTTGATTCTTTGCCATATTCTTGGCTTTTTTCAAGGCTATCTGTACCTTCTTGTTTTGGAAAGCCATGTAACCCACCACTATGCTAAATTCTTTTAACTGTTATCCATACATTGAAACCAGCTGTTCAACTATTCCAACTTTAACTTCAAGTTTCACCACATCCCTTGAGGGACTGACATGCATTGGGATATCCTCTCTCTCACCATTCATTTTGCTACCTTTTGTCTCTGCCTGATGTCACAACCACAGACTGCCAATACTGACACTACTACTAGAAGACGCTCTGCTGAGCTGGTGTACTGGAATGTGCATGGTCACAACATCCATATAAAGCAGACAAATGTTCTTGCTCATCTCAAGCAATTAGAACGCCAAATAATGTAGCTACAGGAAACTCATTGGAGATGCAGGGATAAATCCAGCTTACAATCCTCTTGGATAGGGGACTTTATTTCTGCACCATATAAATTGAAATCTTGAGGCATCTCCTGTTTCATAGAAACCATATAAAATTCTCATGCAACTGACTGGTACTGAGGGTCGTTATATCATACTTCATCTAAAGTTATGTGACAATAGATATGTTTTAATGAATATTTTTGCACCAACCTCCCCTAACCATCCTTTTTTTTCAAGTTGTAAGAGATGCTGTCTTTTATTTCTATTTCTATTCCTTTTCTCATTGTAGTTGGTGACTTTAACTGTATAGAGTACTATAATCAGAATAGGTCTGCCTCACATGTAAGTATTATTTTGCTGACTATTAAACTCTCCTGGAAACAATTACCTCCATAACTCTGGATCCATCTGTTCATATTTATAGACCAGGTGGGCCAACTGTAGACAACAGCATATCTTACACTGATGACAGTTGGCCTTTCTGGCTGTGATGAGAGGACATGTCCTCCTATAGTGAGCAAAGCAATCCAATCAGTGGGCCAACAGGTTAAATACTCTTAACACACAACTTTCAACCCTTTATAGTGCCTATATGTCAAACAATTCTATTAAAAACAAAAAAAACTACCTCAATACAAAATGACTCATAGATGCCTTGGTTCTGGAAAAAAGCTCAAACAAATCTAAGAAATGTTTTTTAAAATTCTTCTTGGTATATCTGTCCTCCTTACCACCAGTATTAAATAGGTTTGAGACCAGATAGTTGCTGTAATATAAATAGAAAATGCCAACTTTTTCATGGTTTATGGTTAGGTCATTCAAACCTTCTGGACTCGGATACATATTTGTGCACATTCAAATAACCTCTCACTCAGAACCTTTACTTGCAATTTTTGGCCTTACTGACACCAGTGTTTCCAACATTGGATACCATCTGCTCCCTGACCCTCACTTTGTTTAAAAATAAACTACCAAATAGCCACCTAATATTCCCTTATAGTACTGAGAGGCAGACTCACACTCCCCATGCCATAATTACCTTTGGGACACCAAAAACAGAAAAGGTTCTCTTTACTTTAATTTAGACTATACTTGGCCAAAGTGTTGAGGCTCTATGCATGGGTTGTACAATGATTACTGGTAGCTTTCCTGTTTTTTTATTGTATTGGTATTTGTGGTGGGAGATGGTGGATTGGTTTGGGATTAAAGGAACTGTGGATCCTATGTTGCTGCAGCTCCAGAAAAGTCATCTATCTACACTTAAGCAAAATCTTGCCCTCTTAATCATATGATCTGCTCATAAATGCTTTTGAATAACTTACTTTTTGTATATTTTATTGCAACCAATTCAATAAAATGTTGGATTAAAAAGGAAAACAGACAAACACAATGCTAGTAGCTCCATTCTGGCCAAGAAGGGCATAGTTCCAGTGTGCTACCAAATCTACTCATGTAAGATCCAATCTGATAACCCAATTCATCTAACCTTGCTTTGACAGTTTTAAAATTGAAACACAAATCTTAAAAAGCAAGAGTTTTAATGACCCAATATCTAGACATTGTTGAAAGCTCACAAGGCAGTGTCAGCCAAAATTTGCTACAGAATCATTTTGTGATGTAAACAAGATAGATCCTCTGAAATGTAAAGTTCACTACATTCTGGACTTTTAGCAGACTGATATTGATAAAGGATTGAGAGCATGTTCTCTCAAAGTGCACATCTCTGTTTTATCTATTCTATTCCATAAAATAATTGCTATAATTCCTGAAGATCAGATATTTCTATAAGGTGTCATTCATGTAACCACCCCCCTCACAAAGCACCTACTCCTCCATGGGATTTTAATATAATATTAGACCTTCTACATTTAGTCCCTTTCAGGTCTCTCTTTTTCAGTTTCTATCACTTATGTTCTAGAAATGTTTTCTTATGGTTACTTCCTCTGCCAGGCGAATTTCAGAACTGGAAGTTTTGTAGTTCAAATCCCCATGCTGTGTTGTGTTCTTCCTCTGGATAAAGTAGTTTTATGAAATGTTCCTGAAAATCGTTTCTCCCCTCCATGTCAATCGAGAATTGGTACTCCCTTCCTTGTGTCCTAAACTTCAGAACCAGAAGTCTTGCCTTCACACTCTGGGTGTGGTTATACATCTCAAATGATGTTTTCATGCAAATTAATATTTTAGGCAAAGTGATACCCTTTCTGTTATCACCAAAGATACCAGATAGGGCAAACCTACCTTTAAAACTACATGTATTAAATGGACTATTAACCAAGTCTATCTTGTTAACTCCATTTCAAATGACAGCCCATTTTACATGTTCCCTTAGTACTTTTTGGGCTCACAAACCTCTTGCATCTACATATCAGCTCTATAAAGCACTTACCTGGTGACATTTTGCAAGATTAACATTTTCTCATCCAAAGATGCCAGTTGAAAGGTTTTGCAGGCCATGGTTATCTAAATTCCTTTTTTACCCCTTCTCTATTTTTGGACAAGTTTAGGACATCCCCATTGGTCCCTGCATCCCTCAATGAATGCTTAAGTAAAGGGGATTTTTTTTAATTATTGATAAATAATTTTCTCAGGGCATCCCGCTCTGAGAGAATTTGCCTTAATACCTGGGAGTGGGGTGCACTGGCATTTTTTCCTGCTATCCTTACCTCTCAGATTTGTTTTTGTTTTCTAATCTAGATGGCTGTTGGGAGGGCAATATAGGGTAGAATGTTGAAGGAGTTTCATTCTTGAGTGCCCTGCCTTATTGAGGAGGTCACAATACACACTGGTCATTGTATTCCTCAGTTGCACCAAGAAAAAAGTTTTATCAATAAGAAAAAAAATCCCATTTCTCTGTCATCCAATACAGGTTACTGGTAACTTTGGGTAGGCGCTCTGCCCCTTTAAGTAGGCAGGAACAATTCTGAGAAGTGAGTGCAGGGGTGGAGCGTACCCTCTAACCTTAGCTGCAGCTTCCTGTTAGCCCCAGAAAGTTTTGTTCCTCGTTGCAAGCAACAAGGCAAGAGAACAGTTCTGTTTAGTTTTAGAATTTTATTATTTTCTGCTAGATATGGAATACCTCCATTAGGCGGATTACCATCACTGACAATTCTCATAACCCAAATGTGGATAGCTCAGTTTACCAGGTGCTTATTTATGGACCTAAGCTCTGGGGGGAAAATCTTGGCTGCAAGTTCTTTCCCCAGGAGTTGCGCACTGAGGCTTCTTCTTGATATATGGTAGTCTGAAGAAAGAAGTCCTGCATAAAAGGTGAGCAACCCTTTGAGTGCTGAGGTCAACATGTCCCATGGAACCCCTCCGCACAGGAGTCTTTATCATTTGAGTTCCTATTGCATACTCTAGCACTCATTGGGTCTATCTGTATGTCTGTCTGGGTGTTTGGAGCAGGTTTCTGAGGTACTTCAACCCTTTCACTGCTGGTTTGGCATGTTGTGGGGGGTTGAGAGCACTTTCCCTACTGGGTTTAGTGTTTTTATGCTTTTATTACATGTTCTGGTATAATTTTAGCTTAAAATTTACTTTCATTCTTTTTTTTGTTCAAATTGTGTACTGCTCCTTTAAGACCGTGCTTTACCGCACAGACGCCATTGCTCCATTCACTGCAACCGCTTATCACAGCGAGGTCAGAGACGGCTCATTTTTCTTGTCTGCCCTTGCTCTGTCATCCGGTCCATGTTCTGAACATGCTGGAAGGCTTGGGGGGCTTCGGGCACTGTTGGGGTACTTTTGTCAGAAAAACTACAAATCCCATGAGCACTTGCTTTGCGCGCTCATTTCTGTTTGGCTCCCGTCGCGGCAGCCAATTTGTGCCTTTCTTAGAGCAAGTATCCTACACAGGGCCTGGATTCTTCCGCTCTCCTCAGCTGTTTAACCCTTTCTTTGCCAGATAAGTTTATTATAACGTTTTCTGAGCTATTTTATCACTTTTAACCCCTTAAGGACCGGGAAAATCTGAGTTTGATTAGACTTAAGGACCGGAGCAATTTTGACTTTTTTGACTATGTCTTTGTTCAACCATATTTTCTCTTTAATTCCTTTTGTGCACCCACATAAATTATATACTGTTTTTTTAAGCACAAGTAGGGCTTTCTTTTGATACCATAATTATATGAATACCTCATTGTTTAATTTGATTAAAATAGAAAAAAAGAGGAAAAAAATTGAAAAAAAACAACATTTTGCTTACATTTTTCTGTCAGGATTTGCATACTATTAGTTAATGAAAAAAAAATACCCCTAAATATATTCATTTGCTTCTCCTGAATATAAGAATACCCCATATGCCTAGTATTTTAGTCCTTTACTCACATTTACAAGGTAAATATTACAAGATGGCTGCCGTTATTTCCAACTTGTGATTTCTCAACAATTGGCATGTGAGCATCATAGCTTAGCTGACGGTGCCAGAACCAAAAATGTCCCACAAAGGTATATGTTTCTGAAAACTAGACAACATAAGGTAAATAATCAGGAGAATTTTGGAGTTTTTCATGCAGCTATTTTTCCAGAAAAAAAATTCAAAATTGTGGTAATATTTTGTTTTTTTGCAGTTTTCACACTTACATTTCAATACTACTGTTGATATCAAGCACATGATAGGTGAAGATTTTTAAAAATGCATTGTTTAGTGTTCAGCTCCTTCTTATGAGTACGGCAATACCCCATATGCATAGGTTTCTCAAGGTTTGGGAGAGCTACGGGGCCCAAATTGGAACATGCGCGTTTCCAGTTTCACACTTTGAATTTTCACAGCTTGCATCACTGGTGCCATGTCTCATTTGGGGCTGTGTAACAGTGCTCCACTCTAAGATTTCCCCCCAAAAGTATATATTTTTGGAAAGTACACACCCCAGGCTTTCATTTTATGTATGTTTTAAATTTTTTTTTACGCAGCCATTTTACCACCAATCGCTCGTAAATCTTGACGTAAGTTAAAAAAACAGCGTTTTTCACACTTGCACTTCAATGTTGATGTGAATTTCAAGCACATGATAGGTGAAGATTTTTAAAAATGTATTGTTTAGTGTTCAGCTCTTTCTTCTGAGTACGGCAATACCCCATATGCATAGGTTTCTCAAGGTTTGGGAGAGCTACGGGGCCCAAATTGGAACATGCGCGTTTCCAGTTTCACACTTTGAATTTTCACAGCTTGCATCACTGGTGCCATGTCTCATTTGGGGCTGTGTAACAGTGCTCCACTCTAAGATTTCCCCCCAAAAGTATATATTTTTGGAAAGTAGACACCCCAGGCTTTCATTTTATGTATGTTTTTAATTTTTTTTTACGCAGCCATTTTACCACCAATCGCTCGTAAATCTTGATGTAAGTTAAAAAAACAGCGTTTTTCACACTTGCACTTCAATGTTGATGTGAATTTCAAGCACATGATAGGTGAAGATTTTTAAAAATGCATTGTTTAGTGTTCAGCTCCTTCTTCTGAGTACGGCAATACCCCATATGCATAGGTTTCTCAAGGTTTGGGAGAGCTACGGGGCCCAAATTGGAACATGCGCATTTCCAGTTTCACACTTTGAATTTTCACAGCTTGCATCACTGGTGCCATGTCTCATTTGGGGCTGTGTAACAGTGCTCCACTCTAAGATTTCCCCCCCAAAAGTATATATTTTTGGAAAGTAGACACCCCGGGCTTTCATTTTATGTATGTTTTCAATTTTTTTACGCAGCCATTTTACCACCAATCGCTCGTAAATCTTGATGTAAGTTAAAAAAACAGCGTTTTTCACACTTGCACTTCAATGTTGATGTGAATTTCAAGCACATGATAGGTGAAGATTTTTAAAAATGCATTGTTTAGTGTTCAGCTCCTCCTTCTGAGTACGGCAATACCCCATATGCATAGGTTTCTCAAGGTTTGGGGGAGCTACGGGGCCCAATTTTGAACAAATATTGAATTTTCACATCTTGGTTAACTGATGCCATTACTCATTTTGGGCTATGTTCCAGTGCTGCACTTTAGAATTTCCCCCCAAAAGTGTATATTTTTGGAATGTAGACACCCCCAGCTTTCATTTTAGGTGTGTTTTCAAATTTTTTACACAGCCATTTTACCACCACTTTCTCATAAACTTGACATAAGTAAAAAAACAGCGTTTTTCACACTTTGCCTTCAATGTTGATGTGAATTTCAAGCACAGAATAGTTGAAGATTTTATAAACTGAATTGATTAGTGTTCAGCTCCGTCTTCTGAGTACGGCAATACCCCATATGCATAGCTTTCTCATGGTTTGGGGGAGCTACGGGGGCCAAATTGGAACATGCGCGTTTCCAGGTTCACACTTTGAATCTTCACAGCTTGCGTTACTGGTGCCATGTCTCATTTGGGGCAGTGTAACAGTGCTCTTTTTTTAAGATTTCCCCCCAAAAGTGTATATTCTTGGAAAGTAGACACCCCAGGCTCTCGTTTTAGGTGTGTTTTCCAATTTTATACACAGCCATTTTACCACCAATCCTGTGAAAATTTGACGCAAGTAAAAAAAATTCAGCATTTTTCACACTTTGCCTTCAATGTTGATGTGAATTTCAAGCACAGAATAGGTGAAGATTTTATAAACTGAATAGATTAGTGTTCAGCTCCTTCTTCTGAGTACGGCAATACCCCATATGCATAGCTTTCTCATGGTTTAGGGGAGCTACGGGGGCCAAATTGGAACATGCGCGTTTCCAGGTTCACACTTTGAATTTTCACAGCTTGCTTTACTGGTGCCATGTCTCATTTGGGGCTGTGTAACAGTGCTCTTTTTTAAGATTTCCCCCCAAAAGTGTATATTTTTGGAAAGTAGACACCCCAGGCTCTCGTTTTAGGTGTGTTTTCCAATTTTATACACAGCCATTTTACCAACAATCCCTCGTAAACCATGACGTAAGTAAAAAAAACAAAAAAAAAAAACAGCGTTTTTCACACTTAGGGTTGGCGGCAGTATACTGGGCTGCATACAAATTGGTTTGGGAAATAATTTCACCTAAAATGTCTTCCCCCAAAAACAAATCAAAAAAATGATCATGGGTAAATCCTTCCACATCAATTTGAATCCCTGGGTTGCCTGTGAATTCTGAGATTTGTGGGCATAAATTGATACCCATTCATTAGGATCTGGAGTGGCAGGTGTTGAGGCATTTCTTTGGGCAGGTCTTTTGGCAGGTCTTTGGGCAGATCTTTTGGCAGGTGCTGGGGCAGTTGCCAGGGCAGCTCTTGGGGCAGCACTTGGGGCATTTCTTTGGTAGGTCTTTGGGCAGATCTTTTGGCAGGTGCTGGGGCAGTTGCCAGGGCAGCTCTTGGGGCAGCATTTGGGGCATTTCTTTGGGTAGGTATTTTGGTAGGTTTTTGGGCAGTTCTTTTGGCAGGTGCTGGGGCAGTTGCCAGAGCAGCTCTTGGGGCAGTGCGTCTTTTCTTGACAGAAGGCCCAGCGTCATCACTAGAGCTGCTCTCACTTTCTGAAAACTGCGCTATGTCAGAATCTGATGCAGTGTCTGTTGCCTCAGAGTCAGACGCCAAAAAGGCATATGCCTCTTCAACGCTGTACCTGCGCTGCATTTTGCCCACTAAAAAAAACTTTTTTTTTTTTTATTTTCTTACGCTATCCCTAAACCTAAATCTAACCCTAAAACTTACCCTAGCCTACGTATATCCTGAACCTACCTAACCCAAATGAACTACCTATCTAAACTGCACTTATATATATATATATATATTTTTTTTTTTTTATTATTTTTTTTTTTTTTGGGGGGGGGGTTGGGTTTTTTTTTGTTTTTTGTTTTTTCTTACGCTATCCCTAAACCTAAATCTAACCCTAAAACTTACCCTAACCTACGTATATCCTGAACCTACCTAACCCAAGTGAACTACCTATCTAAACTGCACTTATTATATATATATATATATATTTATTTTTTTTGGGGGGGGGGGTTTGGGGTTTTTTGGGGGTTTTTTTTCTTACGCTATCCCTAAACCTAAATCTAACCCTAAAACTTACCCTAACCTACGTATATCCTGAACCTACCTAACCTAATTGAACTACCTATCTAAACGGCGCTTATTATATTTTTTTTTTTTTTTTTTTGGGGGGGGGGGGTTGGTTTTTTTTTTTTTCCCCTAAACCTAAATCTATCCCTAAAACTTTCCCTAACACACGTCTACACTAAACCTACCCAGCTACCTACCAAAATACCTAAACTATATTTACTATTTAAAAAAAAAAAAAAAAAAAAATTTAAAAAAAAATTAAAAAAAATGTAAAAAATTTTAAAAAAATCAAAAAAAATTCAAGGGGGATGGGGGGTGTCCCACAGATCAGAAAACACTGATCTGCAGCAAATTGATCACTCCAAGAGTGATCAGATGGGGGGGCACTTATTGATCACTGCAGAACAGTGATCAAAGGGTTAAATTTCTTTATTTAAACTTTTTTTTTTTACAGTAAGGCAGTAACAGCATGTCTCTCTGTCTCTCTCCACCTCAGCAGTATGCAAGGTGGAGGGAGGCAGAGAGATCTGACTGGGACAGTATTTACAAATACTGTCCCTGTCATTCAGGTTTTGCAACATGTGATTCGCTTTTGAAGCGAATCGCATGTTGCAACAATGTTTCTGCCGCTTGATACCGGGACACTTAGTAACAAGCGGCTTGAACTCTTCCATCGCTCCGTGCGGCCGCGATGGAAGAGTTTAACCCTTGACGTACCAGGACCGTCAAGGGTCGTTGGATCACATTTACCCTTGACGGTCCTGGTACGTCAAGGGTCGCTAAGGGGTTAAACATTGTTTTTGGGTGATCAGTGTATTTATTGACCAGTTGGCTTCTGTGAGAATGTCTATTCCACTTGAGGCTGGGGCTAGACTTAAGACTAAGGAATCTGGGGTGTCTGTGTCCCCCATTGCTCATTGCTTCTCATGTCATGCAGGGTTACCTAGAGAATTCTCAGGTCATATTTGCCCAACATGCGTTGCTGCCCCTGAATTTCCTGGATGCAGGAGTTTAAGGCTACAGAGACCTCCGGTCTACATTACAACTCCTTCCATCCACTTTACAGGGGGTCTTTCGCTCAGGCCAAGCCCCCGCCCCCATCAGGTGTTCCCTGCCAAAACCGCCAGGTGTCCCTGATGTGTCTGATTCCTCTGAGGAGGAACTATTGGTAGTTTCTGATGATGATGAAAACTGTTCTGCAGTGCATTCCTTTCAGTTTTATGTGAATCCCTTTGAAGCTGACCCTGGCCCTTCTGCTGAGGGCCTGGCCAGGTCTGCTTTAACCACCCTGAATATCCCCTTGGTGCAAGAGACCTCTTCGGACCCCGCTGATGTGTTTCAGGAGCCTCCACGCCCTTATACATGTTTTCCACCTAAACCCACTCTTGACTGCTTGGTCTCTGATGAGTGGAAGTTTCCAGACAAGAAGCCATCTGTCTCTAGGAAATTTGTCAGCTTTACCCATTTTCTGAAGCAGCGTTAGCTCAGTGGGTCCACCCACCTAAGTTGGGTACTCCTGTGTCCAGGTTGTCCAAGTCTACTGCTTTACCTGTAGCAGATGCTTCTGCTATGAAGGACTGTACTGATGGGAAGCTTGAGACCTCATTCAAAGCTATTTTTGCCTCAGAGGGTTCTGCCTTATGCCCGGCATTTGCCACTGCATGGGTGAATAGGGCTGTTGCTGTCTGGACTAAACAGCTTACTTTGGCTATTTGTCAGGGAGCTTCTACTTCTGAAATGCTGAGACTTGTCGTCAACATTGCTGAAGAGCAACATTATGTCTCTGCTGCTCTGTTTGATTCAGTCTGTATGATTACTAGGACTTCTACTATGTCTGTGCTTGCCAGGTGAGCTCTTTGGCTTAAGATCTGGTCTGCTGATACCACATCTAAAACGGCTCTTTTATCTTTGCCTTTTCAGGGTTCTTCCCTATTTGGGCCTGATCTTAAGGGTCTCATCAGTGAGGCCACTGGGGTAAGAGTACTCTGCTTCCAGTGGTCAACAAGAGGAAGGTGCCTATCAAAAGGAATTGTCTTTTTCATTCCTACCAGACGAATTCTCGTCCGGCGACCCAAGCAGTCCCCCGGGCTCCGCACTCCTCCTCAATGCCCAAACAGCAATGAATGCCCAAGTCCTCCACCAAGCCCATGACTTCCAAACTTCCTTCAGCGTGATTCGCCAAATCCGGGTCCCCATCCTCAGGTGGGGGGGTGCTTGTGCCATTACCTTTCCATCTGGAAAAAATCTGTGGCAGACCCGTGGGTTTTAGAGGTGGTGGCAAAAGGATACAGGATTCCCTTTACACCTCTTCCTCCTCCTCACACCTTTTCTTCTCACACTCTGCTGGGCACAGAAAAGCATCGCCTTTTCGAGGCTGCTATCCAAGTCCTTCTGGACAAAAGGGTCTTGGAACCAGTTCCTTCTCCAGAGACAGGGTTGCGGGTTTTATTCCAACCTCTTTGTGGTCTCCAAGAAGAATGGAGGTTGTCGTCCTATTTTGAATCTGAGGGATCTCAACCAGTTTGTGGTCAAGTCTCACTATCATCAAGAGTCCTTGCGAACGGTGATTGCGGCCATGTCCCCTGGTGAATTTCTGGCCTCTCTGGATCTTCAAGATGCCTATCTACACATCACCATTCATCCAGGGAGTCAGCAGTATCTCTGCTTTGCCTGCGACAGAGGGCATTTCCATCAGGTGCAGCACTGCATTCATGCTCTCTCCCATCACGGGTGGATCATCAGCTTGGACAAGTCAGATCTTGTTCCTTCCCAGAGGATGTTCTTTCTGGGCCTCCTCTTTGAGGGATGGTATTTCTTACGGACGAAGTGGCTCATCAGATAGCACTGAAGGTCCAGGCTATCCTGTCTCAGGATCTGGTTCCAGCCTAGAAGTTGTCATCCTTGGTGTGAAAGTTAATTTCCACCATAGAAGCAGTTCCGTTTGCCATGGTTCACACCAGGGTACTTCAGAGGTTTCTAATCCTGGCATGCAGGGGCCGTCCAGATCTCCTGGAAAGATCCCTATCTCTCCTTCTTCAAGTGGAGCAGAGCCTCTCATGGTGGCTCAACCTGAACAATCTCCTGAAAGGCAGACCCTTCCTGAAGCCCTTCTGGACCACAGTGACGAAGGATGCCAGCCTCTCCAGATGGGGAACAGTGCTGGGGCACTTGAGTGTTCAGGGCCGGTGGTCTCGGGAGGGATCTCTCCTTCCATCAATGTCTTGGAGCTTCGGGCTATATTTCATGCCCTACATCACTGGACACGGAGACTGGAGGATTTCCCGGTCAGGGTACAGTCGAACAACTCCACAGCGGTAGCCTACACCAACAAGCAAGGCGGCACAAGAAGTCTTGCAGACTGGCTAGAGGTCAAGGCTATTTTATCATCGGCAGAGGCGCATGGCCCTGCTATTTCCGCAGTTCATATTCCTGGTGTAGACAACGTTCTGGCAGACTTCCTCAGTCGACACACAGTGGACAGCGGAGAGTGAGAGCTGCATCCAGAGGTGTTCAACCTCATCATCCAGCAGTGGGGTCTTCCTTGCATCGACCTAATGGCAACCAGGCACAACAGGAAGGTGCCAACGTTCTGCTCTCGCTGGATGGATCCCCTGGCTTTGACAGCGGATGCCTTGTCTATCCCGTGGCCGTTTCCTCTGGCATTCATCTTTAGTTTCCGGAGCTTCTGGACCACTCAGTGGCGGAACCTCTTCGACTTTATCCCCGTCTGGACCTTCTTCTACAGGGTTACCTCTGGAAGGAAGACATTCATCGTCTGGCTTTGACGGCATGGAGATTGAATCCTCAATTTTGGAGAAGAAAGGATTTTCTTCTGGCGTGGTGGCTACTATGCTTAGTGCCCGTAAGCCTGTTTCCTCTAAGGCGTACCATTGACTTTGTCAGCACACCAAGACAGAAAAGTAGACCAAAGACAGGATTTTGACCTTCCTACAGTTCTTTCATTCGTCCAGGATCGTGTGGATAAGGGTCTCAGTCTGAGTTCTCTTAAGGTTCAGACTTCTGCACTTCTGTCTTCTTCAGAGGCATCTTGCTATCATTCCTGATGTCAAGGTTTTCTACCAGGGTGTTGCTCATACCCATCAGGTGTTTAAGTCCCCTGCTTCTCAGAGGGATCTTAACCTGGTCTTGGGAGTACTTCAGCATCCTCCTATCAAGTCTTTGGCTACCATTCCTCTACATATGCTGATGTGGAAGATGGGCTTTCTCCTGGCGATTGTTTCTGTTCGCCGAGTTGCGGAGCTATATGCCCTGTCTTGTAGACCACCCTTTTTGGTCTTTCACAAGGATAAGGCAGTGCTTCACACCTCACAAGAGTTTCTCCCGAATGTGGTGTCTGAGTTCCACATTAATCAGGAGATTGTGGTCCCTTCCTTCTGTCCTAACCCTACTTCTGACAAAGAAAGGGATCTTCATCTGTTGGATGTTGTGCGTTGTCGCAGGTTCTATGTGCATCACACTGAGTCCTTGAGGCAGTCTACACTCTTTTTGTCATTCCTGTGGGTCCTAGGGCAGGGAAGTCTGCTTCCAAGGTTACCATCGCTTCTTTGATCAAGTCCACGATTTGTAAGTGTGACGAACAGGACTGTAACAGGTCACATGCCGCAAGAGGCGGAGCCTCTCCTCCCCCTGGCTGGAATCACATGGACACTAATACTGAATGGTATAGAGAGAATACCTTCCCCCACTCAGAGGCTCAGAGCTGTAGATTACAGCCAGCTTGAGTGTTTTATGGTTCTGGAAGGGGGCTGTTAGGATGAAATTGTTCACTTCCCCTCCCCCTTTGTCTGAGATTCCTACAGGAGGTTTTATGGTTACAGCTCTGCACTGGGAATGTATACAGTGTGGCTGCCAGGTCCAAAAGTGTCCACTTCACATCCCCCTTGTGTAACCTTTGTTTAATGTCAATGTGGAGACTGCCCCTTTTTCTCTGAACTGTAGAAAATGTTGTGTTGTTTGAAAATAAGGCAGTTCATGATTTAACAAGAAGGAGAGTGCTTGTCTTTCTGTCATCCACTACAGAGCAGTAACTCATAGAGAGGTGCCAGGGGACTAGATAGATAAAATATCCTATAAGAACTGGATATATCAGTGGAGTATATCCTCCAAGTACCGAGTTTTAGTGCTTAGTATAGCGGTTAGCTGTGCAGGTTAGCGAAAGAAACCGACGGACGATAACGTGCCTGAACTGCTATACCTTCTGTGGCAGAGACGCCAGGGCCATATCATCACAGTAAGGCTTACGAACTTTGGAAGAAGCATGTTCACTTCAGAGTCACAGCTCATTCTGCAAGATCTATTGGGGCTTCTTAGGCCTACAAGAACCAGGCCTCAGCTGATCAGTTGTGCAAGGTGGCCACTTGGTCGTCTGTGCACACTATCGTGTGGATGTGTTGGCATTGGCAGCCTTGCTTGTCTAGGGTCTCTTTTGTCTCTCAGTACTCTTCACTTTTGAACCCTGTTGGCTCTAGTTCAGTGCGCTGTGCTACAGCTCATGGGGTTTGTTTACCCCTGTTCAGTGTCCGTTGACACTTTGCAGTTAGTGTTGAGCTATTCATGATCTGTAGGTTCATTGGTGCTCTGGTGACTTTGGGGGCCTGCACCTGGTCCTTGCCTTTCTTCCCTCCCCAGTGAACTTAATGGTTGGACATCCCAAAGTTACCAGTAACCTGTATTGGACAACAGAGAAAATATGATTTTAGTCTTACCTGTTAAATCCTTTTCTCTTAGTCCATACAGGTTACTGGTCTCCCACCCTGTCAAGGGACCTTGCTTGGCTCTCCTGCGACAGAACCACTTTTGGGTTCATGCTCACAGGAGTCTTCTGTTTCCTTGTGGACTACTTGTTGTAGTTTGTTCCAAAACTTACTAATACTAACAGGAAGCTGCAGCTAAGGTTAGAGGGTAGGCTCCACCCCTGCACAAACCTCTCAGAATTGTTCCTGCCTACTTAAAGGGGTGGAGCGACTACCTAAAGTTACCAGTAACCTGTATGGACTAAGAGAAAAGGATTTACCAGGTAAGACTAAAATACTGTTTTTTAGTGTCCACCAATTCTGCTGAGCTGTACAACAGATTAAGACAATAATGCAATGCACAAATGGGATGTAATAGGGATAAGCAAAACGGTTTGTCCCAGTGTAAGAGTAACCTGAGGATGCAATAAGGCCCAGTCACAAAGCAATATGGAGTGAGAGTGATGTTGCAATAGAGGAATTAAGTAGATGTATACTAATTGTACAGTCATAATAACAAATAATAGTTGAAGAAGAGCTTAGTATGACATGCATTCATCAAACTCAGATTTAGATGGAGTAGCAGGTGGTAAATAGAGAGGAAATGGAGACTGAAGAGAATAATTGGATACGTATCTAGAGACAAGAGGAGAAATACAGAGAGAGGCAGTGTTAATGATGACTTTGTAAGATGCAAGATTTAGAATTATTGATTGAATAGGCAGTAAATATACAGACTGACAGAGGGTAGTAGTGTTAGTATAGTGTTGAGTAACGGAGATTATTCTGGATAAAGCAATCAAAACTGATTGGAGCATGGACAACAAGGAAAAAGGATAGCCATTTAGGCTACAAAAATATAGGATTATGAGGGCATGAAATAGGGTTTTAGTTGTATCTTGAGTGAAGGAGTAATGGATGCATGTGACATTTGAGTTGGCAGGAGTTGGCAAGGGCCTAGATATGTTTAATGAAAGACAGTTCAGAGTGCAAAATCAATGTCAGTGAGATTGGGAGGTGGGATTTATAGGATAGGCATTCAAAGCAATGATAATGTCAGGTTATCAGGTCACCAGGGGAGGACACATTTTGTATATATTGAGTTTTAGATAATAGAATGGCATCCAGGTAGGCAGTTCATAAACCTATCCATAATGGTATGGGGGAGATATTGCCTTGATTATATTCAGAGTATAGAGGTATTAGAAACCAAAACTATGGATTCAGATAATTTAGAGAAGTGTAATTTCAAAAGAGAAGGGGCCCAAACAGAGATTTAAGGAAGACCAACAAAAATGGAATGAAGAGTAATAAGTTCATGAAAAGGAAACGTTAAGAGTGGTTACAGAGAACAACGAGAGTCCAAAAATATTAGTATTGAGTAGTATCCCTTTGCTTTGGCCTTATGCAAATTTCTGGCTCAGTCTGAGTGATGGGAGCAGAGTTGTTATTGGTGAGGATCCAGAAGAGAATGGAAAATTATTAAAATAGTCAGTCGGGTGTAGACAAATCTCTCAAGGAACTTACAAGCAAAGCGGCGATGAGAAAGAGAGGGAATTGTATTTAAAAATAGAGACTAGATCAAGAGAGGCTGATATATTTATATATATTACACTTACAGTACTATGCAAAACTTTTAGGCAGGTGTGAAAAATGCTGTAAAGTAAGAATGCTTTTGAAAATGGACATGCTAATAGTTTATTTTTTATCAATTAACAAAATGCAAAGTGAGTGAAAAGAAGAAAAATCTACATCAAATAAATATTTGGTGTGACCACCCTTTGCCTTCAAAACACCATCAATTCTTCTAGGTACACTCGGACAAAGTCAAGATTTTGTAGGCATATAGTCAAGTGTATGATTAAACAATATATCAAACAGGTGCAAATGATCGTAAACTTAATATGTAGTTTGAAACACAATCATTAACTGAAACAGAAACAGCTGTGTAGGAGGACTAAAACTGAGTGAGGAACAGCCAAACTCGGTTAACAAGTTGAGGTTGCTGAAGACAGTTTAATGGCAAAAGTCATACACCATGGCAAGACTGAGCACAGCAACAAGACACAGGGTAGCTATACTGCATCAGCAAGGTTTCTACCAGGCAGAAATTTCAAAGCAGATGGGTTTCCTGATGTGCTGTTCAAGCTCTTTTTTAAGACGCACAAAGGAATGGGCAATGCTGAGGACCGTAGACGCAGTGGTCGGCCAAGGAAACTTAGTAGGGAAGATGAAAGACACATCATGCTTACTTCCCTTCACAATCGGAAGATGTCCAGCAGTGCCATCAGCACAGAATTGGCAGAAAACAGTGGGACCCTGGTACATCCAACTACTCTCTGGAGAAGTCTGGCCAGAAGCGGTCTTCATGGAAGAACTGCAGCTAAAAAGCCATACCTCCAATGTAGAAACAAGTCCATGCGACAATTGGGGTGCAGAAAAAATGGCAGTATGTGCTCTGGACTGATGAATCAAAATTTTAAATATTTGGCTATAGCAGTTTGTTCACGAAAGGGCTAAAGAGCAGTACTAGAATGAGTGTCTGCAGGCAACAGTGAAGCATGGTGGAGGTTCCCTGCAAGCTTGGGGCTGCATTTCTGCAAATGGAGTTGGGGATTTGGTCAAAATTAATGGTCCCCTCAATGCTGCGAAGTATAGGCAGATACTTATCCATTATGCTATACCATTAGGGAGGCATCAGATTGGCCCTAAATTTATTCTGCAGCATGGCAATGACCCTAAACATACAGCCAAAGTCATAAAGAACTATCTTCAGTGTAAATAAGAACAAAGGGTCCTGGAAGTTATGGTATGGCCCCTACAGAGCCCTGATCTGAACATCATCAAGTCTGTCTGGGATTACATGAAGAGAGAGAAGCAACTGGAACAACCTACCTGCCGAGTTCCATAAAGAACTGTGCAATTTGAAGGCAAAGGGTGTTCACACCAAATATTGATTTGATTTAGATTTTCCTTATGTTCACTCACTATGCATTTTGTTAATTGATAAAAATAAACTATTAACATGTCTATTTTTGAAAGCATTCTTACTTTACATAATTTTTTCACATTTACCTAAATCTTTTGCATATTACTGTGTGTGTCTATATATATAAACTAGTGTAAAAGCCCGTGTACACAGGCCAAGGTCCGGGTGATGTTAACCCATTGAGTGCCAGAGGGGTACGCAATGCATTGCAATGCACTGCATACCCCTCTGGTACTCAAAGGGTTAAGAGGCCAGTCCTGCTCTGCATCCTGCCACAGCCGCAGTCATGTAGAGATTGCCCAAAAGCACAGAGTGCTCCCAGCACAGAACTCCCAGCATTCTGTGCGTTCAGGCAGTCTCTACTGTGCATGACGGCTTCTGACAAACATCCTAGCAAATTATTATATTGGATATATATATATATATATATATATATATAATGTGCGTGTGTTTATGTATGCATATGCAAAGTTCATCAAGTTCAACATTTGTTGTAGTTTAACCCAGAAAATATGTACAGTAGGCAACAAGATGGATGACAAACTTGCCTGTCATGTGGAGTAGTAAACAAGAATTTAATGATTCAACATTTTCTGTAGAAAATAATATATGACTGAACATCTGGAAAAAAAAATTGTTGGGCTTGTTTACATAACTTGCACTTGGCTGCAGTTCCTGCTTCTTGTTAGAGGTGGCTATTATAATTCACATAAGATTATTGTGGAGTACCAAATGGACCTGCAACATGTGGCATCACCCTGCAAAACACAAGTACCCTTAGCAGGAGGCATAAACACAATGGGTCTTTTTCATGAAGCTGAAGAGTTGCAGGTCTGGACAAACCAAATGCATCTTAGGCATTTGGTCTGCAAAGCATTTTCTCAGATTAAGATGGAAGCACATTAGCATTCACTAGTTAACCCTTTGAGTACCAGTGGCGTATCAAACACATTGCATTGAGCTGCAATGCATTGAATAACCCTCCTACACTCAAAGGGTTAAATATATAATGCAGCTGCATTTCGACAGAGCTTAATGAATAAGATCCAGCATGCTTTTTCACATAAGAAAATGTGAACACATTCAACAAATTAAACATACACCAAACATCAGATCAGAGTACAAGACAAACTGGTCCCTCACGTAGGCCTGTATTTACTAGGTTGGACTACTTAATGTGTGTCATGTAAAATAGTCCTTTGTACTAAGGGAATAAAATATTATATAGGCAAATCATTGAACAAGGAAATTAATGGGAGGCACAAATATGATTGGGGAAAATGTATATAAAAACACTCATTTGGTCTGCTTCTTTAGTATAACTATCATTCTCTTTGATGAGATGGCATGCCTTACTAACATGAAAATATGCAAATATGGGTCAAACTAGTGATTAATTCCCTTAGTGAATAGCACAATTAGAAAGTGAAGGAAATATAAATGATTGTTTTAAAATGGGCAATTCACCTGTTTGTCAATAGAGGCCACAATATAACCATACTGATATTAATATAAACACATTGTATACACAGCAAAAAAAATCACTGCAAAATACAGTGTCCCAATACATAAATGCAGAATGCTGCCACACAACACACTCTCCCCCACATACATACATACACACACACTGCTCAAAACAGCACAGAATACAGATAAAGAATGTATAGATTTCTTGTGTTTTTATAGCAATTCGTACAATGTCTTTATTTGATTCAGGCTATTATAGAAACCTAAACTTATATTTACCGTAACAGTTCAAGCAAATATATTTAAAACGTACATCCATTAACTTTTTATTGTAAAGAACAGTGTTGTGTTGTGTCAATTCTTGTGTGCATAACTATTTATTAAAAATTATAAAACTCCCAGAAGTGTTGCTCTATTACCTCTCTTAAATTATACATGCCCATTCCACCATTAACCTCATTCCCTCTATTATACTCGACCATAATAGATCATAGACCCACACCAGCTTCCCCTTACCCTTTTTCAATGAGACTGGCCTTCAAAGCATTGTAATGATGTCCCTTCTGGTATTTAAATGGTTACTTGTCAGACCTGTAGATCCTCTTTCCACTAACACTGTATGTGACCTCCATAATATGCCAATAAACCCTTTTTCCCCCTGTATATATTGAATATTAATAGGTCCCCATGATGATCATGCTGCTTTCCAGTCATACAAGAAGACTACTTACCTCCAGGATGCTCTCCTTTAAATACAGTTGCTATGTGTTTTTCTCTCTGCAATTCATTTGTCTGTGCAGTGTCCCTGTAGATGAAACAGTTTTTGCTTTCAACGATACTGATACCAGAGACAAATCAAGTCTTTCATGGAGACACAGCTCTCTTTCATTGGCACTGCAGACTCTCCTCTCCCTTTTCTCGTCTCTAGAAGATGTGAGTGGGATGCAGAAGCAGCAGAGGGAGGGAGATAAAGGAGTAGAGGAGGAGGAGCAGCATCCCTATTCAAAACTACTGCTTTGCTATTGCAAAAATAGGGTAAAGGTAGGAGGCATTGTCATCATGTGGCAAACAGACATTGCACATCTGTTCCAAAACAATCTATAATGATGAAGTGATTTTTGTTAAAAGTGTTTGTTTAAATAGGTTCACAAAATTACAAAATAGAACAAGATTATGCCTGAAAGATCTGGGATTGTTTCCTATTTTAAAACCACAGTCTCACCAAATCAGTTGGTGATATTCAATTGCAAAACTGCATAGTATCATTCTGCAAACTCTTTATTTCCCTCAGATTATCTGCTAAATGTATATATAAAAATATAAAATGCATGCGTGTGTACACACACCTGTAACTGCTTTACCCCAAACCTAGATGGTACAGTGGGGTTGCTAAGAAACCAAGTGATAATTTGTGTCTTAGAGATGATAGATCTGCAAAGCCGATGACACTGACACAGCATTTTAATCTGCTACACAACCAATACCTTATACAAAAATTATAGTGTGAAAGAGCATAAGTACCATCTAGAACAGCATAGAAACACTGTAATCCACTGAAGGACGATGTATAAATGCTTTTGGATAAGGTGCTGTGTAGAGTTATGATTTGCAGTGACACAGAATGCTGCTGGTTGAGGGGCACAGCATTAGAATAGTAAAGGATAATGCTTACATCATAGGTGCAATGACAGAACTCAGTGTGTGGGTAGCACACGATTTTGCAATTGACTTATGAATCAATGACAAAATAGTATGGTGAAAGGGCCAGGATGTGACAAAGATCAAGAAACCATAACCGAAGCACACAAATCTAATACAAACACAAATCTAGATGCAAAAACCAATTAAATGGTAAAAAACATATTTGTGTGGACAGTGCGATATACAGCATATCTATAGTTCTAGAGCTTGAGCGTGCAAACAAAGAAGACCCATCTAAAATCAGTGTATTTATTAAAGCAAATCTGCACATGTATACATTGTACTTACAAGAGGTAAAATAGAGAATCGCTCATTTCTTCCTGGCCCATATAGTTCTAGTGAATAGCAGTTTGTATGGACATTTGGTGTTCAAATGGTCCTCTACGCCATTCAGAGGGGAGAACCGGAAGCAGAAATCCTCACAGGGAGCATGACCAGGAGAGTCCATAGTGAACCGTAGGTTCCTATGCCCATGCATGTCTCAGGCTTCAATGCCTGCTTTGTCAAGGGTCTTCAAAGTCAACCTCAAGGGGACTTGTATATATAACAGTGTTAACGATATTGAGCAATAAATATTGTAAAACCACTGTATCCAAACCATATTTAATTTCTTATTACATAAATGTGACAGAAATCTAACTGTATCTTCTATAATACACATTTAAAATACTAGAATAGTAATCCTTGGATGTAAACATAGAATTTAGCAGCAGATAAGAACGATTCGGTCCATCTAGTCTGCCCATTTTCCTAATGTAAAAAACCTGAAACCTTATTTTGGTCCTTGGTCTTGTCTTATGTTCAGAACAGCCTTATGACTATCACATGCATCCTTAAATACTGCCACTGTATTAACCTCTACGACTTCTGCTGGTACACTATTCCACTTATCTACTACACTTTCAGTGAAGTAAATCTTACTTACATTACCTCTAAACCTATGTCCCTCTAGTTTTAGACTACGGCCTCTTGTCCTAACATTTTTACTCCTCTGAAATGTACTTCCCTCCTGCACTTTGTTAAATCTCAGATTAAATGTAATGTAAGAAAGTTTTACTTTACTGAGAGGGTAGTAGATAAATGGAATAACCTACTAGCAGAAGTGGTAGAAGTTAATACAGTGACAGAATTTAAACATGCATGAGATAGGCATAAGGCCGTCCTGAACGTCAGACAAGACCAAGGACAAAATAAGTTTTGAGGTTTATACAGCAGGAAAATGGGCAGACTAGGCGCGATAAAAAAAAAGCCGGTAGGGCAAAATGGTTAAAAGCACAATGGACATTAGGCCACAAAAATGGTCTTGCGGCCAAATGTCAGTTTTGTGTGTTTAGTTCCCAAAATGCCACTAAATAACTGCAGTATTGGGAACTTAACAGGGAAAAAGCTAACGATCGTTGCCTGACATACTGCCAAGCACCGATCGTTATCTTATATGTCTTACACTTACCTGTCATCCACTGTCCTTCTCTTCAGTCTTCTCTTCTTTCTTCTATCTTCCTTCGTCTCTTCAGTCTTCTCTTCTTTCTTCTATCTTGTCTTCCTTCTGTCTTCTGCTTATAAAATAAAACAACAATATTATTACAAAGCATTAACAGTGACATTGTTAACCCTTTGAGTTGTAGAGGGGTACGCAATGCAATGCAAAGCAATGTGTTGCGTACCTCACTGGCATTCAGAGTTCAAATATTATCGTGCCATGAATATTCCGTAAATTAAATGCCTCTGTTTAATGCCAAAATACATAAAAATACATGAAGAAATAGTATACATATACATCGAAAGAAATGTCATGCATAAATGCAAAGTAAATCTATTTAGCTTATATCTTCATGTCTCCACCGCTTGGTGTGGCCGTGGAGGCCCTTCAGTCCTCAACAGGCAGATGCCTATAGCACACTGAGGGCATTGGAAGTGAGCCTGTGGGCAGGCTCACTTCCAATGCCCTCAGTGTGCTACGGGCATCGGCCTATGCAGGACTGAAGGGCACCTGTGTTGCTCATCTGTATCTCTGCCACCTCAGCAGCTGCACCAAGCGGCGGAGATATGAAGATATAAGCTAAGTAGATTTACTTAGCATTTATGCATGACATTTCTTTCTGTGTATATGTATACTATTTCTTCAAGGCGTTTTTATGTATTTTGGCATTAAATAGAGGCATTTACTTCAAGACTTAATATTCACTAAAATTAAAAATGAATCCCCTCTATCTAACTTAGGTACATTTATCTTATTTGCTCAAAAAGAACTGCGAATTGGGGGCATGAACATCCATGGTTTGTCCCTTAACTAATACAAGCTGGCATATCAACAACTCTGTTTAAAATACGGGTATTATTGTTCCCAGCTCACAGATCTAATATGTTTCTAATTGTCTTAAATGTTTGCATCCATCCCCTCATCTCCTATTATTTTTTTTACTTGATCTATAGCCATAATTTTGATGCCTTGTTTTCCCTCCAGACAATCTTTACAATGGTTGGTTACACTATGATTTTATTTGCCAGAAGCAACATTTCTCAGATGCTCAGAGAACCTAATTTTTAACCCTTTGAGTGCCAGATGGGTACGGAATGCATTGCAAAGCAATGCATTTTGTACCCCTCTGGCACTCAAAGGGTTAACTTCCTTGTGGTTCTGATAATGTACTGAAGGCCTCAACCACATGTAAGCAGATGTATTGCATATGAGGAATTGCAATTAACTGAATAGTAATGTTTCACAAAAAAAGCAGCTCAGATTAATCTTCATAGTATTTGGGCTATGGACAGCATTATTTCAATACTGTCAGACTTGTAGTTCAAGAATAATTGAATGATAAAATATCCCTCTCCCACCCCTTTTACTGATGTAACACTGCTCAACTCAGAACATCAAGACTATCTGGATGGATAGCAGAGAAGCACAATCTTCAGTGAGCATAAGGAAAAAAACCTGAAAACCTGTAAAGTGGGACAGGGTTTTCATTATGCTCACAGTAAGAAGATTGTCCCTCGCTGCGACCTGTCTGGTTAGATTCCACATCTGAGGGGAGGTGGCTTACACTAGATAAAAGGGGTGGGAGGGGGATAGTTTATCATTCAATTCTTCTTGAACTACAACTCTGACAGTACTGAAATAACACTCTCCATGGCCCAAATACTATGAGGATTAATTGGAGCTGCTGCTTTTTTGTGAAATATTACTATCCCTTTAAGAAAACCATTGATCTGATACTCCTTTCCTGTGGAAGTTGAAAGGAAATACTAATTATCCTTGTCTTGGAAACCTGGGTAGTAGGTTTTTGGACTGAATGATGGGCACAATGTAGTGCATTCCCTCCTTCCACATTTAAACATACCTCTAGGTTTTGTCAAGGGATTACCTTCACTCCATGTAGATTTACCCAAAAGATTTACCCAAAATTGCTTTGATATTTTTATTCCTTCTAAAGGATACTTTGGGCCTGAATTCTAAATTGGGACCAAGAATAGGATCTTCTTGTAGAATAGGCCAATGTTTTTTCAAGATGCTCTGTATTTTATAGGCATCTTCGCTGAACCTTGTTGTGAAATAGGCAATCTGTATTCCTGAACTATTCTTCATCTCTTTGTACTTAATCAGTTCTTCCCCTGGAATATCTGGGACCCCTGCATATGCACCTACAACTAGTTCCTTTTTTATATCCTTTCTCAAGGGCAAACATGTGGAATATGAAGTTTAATGTGGGGAAGTGTAAAGTCATGCATTTGGGAGGAAACAATCCCAAGGCTACTTATAAACTTAATGGAATAATTTTAGGTGACTCATTGCTAGAAAAAGACCTGGGTATCCTTGTCAACTACAAACTTGGAAACAGTGACCAGTGTCAAACAGCAGTAGCAAAGGCAAACAAAGTCCTGTCTTGCATAAAAAGAGGTATCGAAGCAAGAGTGGATAACATTATTTTGCCATTATACAAATCATTGGTAAGACCTCACCTTGAGTATGCAGTGCAATTTTGGGCACCGGTTCTGAAAAAGGATATACTAGAACTACAGAGGGTACAATGGAGAGCAACAAAATTAATTAAGGGAATGGAGGACTTGACATATGAGGAACGACTAAACAAATTTGGTTTATTTACTCTAGAGAAAAGACGACTAAGAGGAGACCTTATCACATTGTACAAGTATATGAGAGGTCAATACAAGGATCTCTGTGGTGAGCTATTTATTCCAAGGCCTGATCAGGTGACCAGGGGACACCCATTGAGATTAGAGGAAAGGAGGTTTAAAGTTCTTCAGAGGAAGGGTTTTTTTTACGGTAAGGTACAATGGATACATTTAAGAGAAGATTAGATACATTTCTTTCAAAAGGGAACATGCAGAGTTATACTGTTTATCAGTAGGCTGATCAGGAAGGTCTGATAAAGACTAATTTAATTGGTAGCAGGAAAGCTATAAAATTCTCAGTTACTGAGGTATAAGGCGAAAGTTGAACTTGATGGACTTGTGTCTTTTTTCAACCTAATTTACTTTGTTACTATGTAATTTTCCTTTGATAATATTTGCTTGCTCTTGAAAGTCTTTATTTAAGTTTCAGTTTCTCCTTCCTTTTTGTAACTGACCCAACGCTGTATTGTTCTTTCACGTATAGTGGTGGCTGCTATTGTAATGTAGATAACAATACTATCTACTTTATTCCTATGAGTCCAAGTAAGCTACTTTCCTTCTTCATGAAATAAAGTGAGATCTAAAAAAAAATCTATATTATATTGATCAGTATTGCAAGTGAATGATAAATTGTTAGTGTTAATATATGTAAAACCATCTTGTACCTTATCTAATGGACCCTCCCATATTTTTAAAATCTTTTAAAATAAATATTATTTTTGAATGGATTATTATTCCAAATATGATCATGTTCCCCAATTACATATATATAGGTTGGCAAATAATGGTGCAAACGCACAGCCCATAGCTGTTCCGGTGATTTGGCCATAAAAATATTCTCAAACATAAATAATTAGGTGTTAGAACATATAATATAGCCTTTACCAGGAATTGACTACGGTTCTGCTATCACACAATCCATCTCCAAAAACCAAGTTATAGCCTGAATTCCAAATAATGGGAGTTATGCTCTAAGATGTGATAAAGAGATGGTAAGGCTGAGCAAACTTCTACAGTGATATCACTTCTGCAGTTCCTATGTTATTCTATAGGGCCAATGCACTAAGATCACCAAAGTTGGAGAAATCTTTGTGCATTGGTTCCATAGAATAACATAGGACTTAGAGAAGTGAAAGTTATCTCCAGGTTATCTCCTTTTTATCATGCCTTAATGCATAACCCCCAATGTCTTCCATGCTCTCTATCACCTGACTGTTATCTATTAGGAAAAATGGCAATAAATACACTAGGGGCTAAAATTATAAGGCTATCTATAGGGATCGATTGTGTCAGGGAATCTATCCCTGAAACTAATGGCCTAGACGGGGGAATATTTACATTCTTATGTAATGGGTAAATTATAAACTATAGCTATCCTACAATTTTCATTCAAAAGATACCTATTTTCATCCTGGTCCAGAATTCCTTTATGAGCTTCTAACATAGTTTCTTTCAACTCTGGAAAAATATTATTTTGTAGGATCTGTTTTCAGGATTTTATAAGTATATGTATTTTTTTTTTTAATTTATTTAATCATTACATAACATAACATGCATAATACCAAACAAACCCACTACATACATACTGTTCAAACACAATACTAAATCAATCATTTAAAATTACTTCAATAACCCTGTTCAGCAATCCCAGGAGTCCTACATAGTTATACCTATTATATATTGACTCAAAATTGCCCACATTCGTGAAGTCAGTTTTGCTCAACCATTTTTCCAAAATAGTGCTTTTTCACATCTTTTCGTTGAACATTATTCGCTCCCTTCTCCATTTTTGCTTGCCATAACGTTTGTTTTAGTACTTCCATTATATCCGGAACGGCACAGGATTTCCAGTTTCTGACAATGCAGACCTTAGCTGCAGCCAAGATATATATTATTAATATTCCCCAATCCTTATGGATTTTGGGCCAGTTCAGATTCAATAGAAGTACTCCTGGTTCTAACTTTAATTTGATATTAGTTTATATATCAATTGTATAACTTTATTCCAAAACTTTAATATAGGTCCACACGCCCACCATATATGGAGAAAATTCCCTTCTTCTAAATTGCATCTCCAATATGTTTTGGGTACTTCAGGGTATAACTTCACCGGGACCATATATCATCTGCTCACCAGTTTGAAATGGGAATTAATTAAATTCAGGCAATGCAGATTACCAACGATTTTACCAGACATGCTGATCCAATCTTTTTCTTCTATTTTTTTCCATATTTCTTTCTCCCATTTCAAGATATACGGTATCTTATTTTGGTGCCTCATATAATACCCAAACTTTGCATATTTTGCTAATAGGTGTGAGCAGTCTTTTCAATCGAATAATTTACTGAAGTTGGTAATTTCCTCCTGATGTGACATCTCCAAATATGGTCCCATAAATCAGTTAAGTCTTAAATATGTAAATATATCTTAATGATATAACTGAAATTTCTCTTTTAATTGTATAAATGACTTTATTTCTCCCTTAATCACCAACTGATCTGTCTCATTTATACCGCATTCCTGCCAAGATGATATATTTATATTTTCTACTAGGTCATTAAAAATGCCCAGAGAAAGGGGTGGCATCAACCTGTTCTTCAGCTTTAATTGTTTTAATAAAAATTGCCAACTTTCATTTAACTGGGCCATAATTCGTGGCATTCTTTTTCCTTTTTGCTCTATTTTCTTAACTCTGTTTATCCAGAACCCTTATGTTAAGTCCTGTTCTATCTTCCTCAATTTTATACCATCTCTCCTGCTTTACAGCCGAAGTATGAGTCATCACGGTATGAAAAAGCCTACTTGCATTATAACATTGGTGGGTCTCTAAAACTCCTAACCCTCCTTCCTTTTTTTTCCTTGCTAATTCAGTCATGCTTACTCTTGGTCTTCTACCCTCCTAAATAAATTTCAATATGGCTGTGTGTAGGAGGTTCAACCACGGGCATGGAAACTCCAGAAGTATCATTCGCCATAAGTAAAACTATTTTGGGAAGATGTAAGAATTTATAATATTAATTCACCCTGACCGTGGAAAAACCTAGTCCTTTCCAGGCCTTCAAGGTACTATTAGTATGCTTCAGCAGTTGTAACATATTTTCCTACACCATTTTATCAACATTGGGAGTTATCTTAATACCCAAATATTTTAAATAATCCTTTCTATGTATCAGTCTGTGGTGTTTAGTCAAAAAATTCAGTGACCCAGTATCCAAATTTTTGGCAATGAAAATCAATTTGTCAATATTCACTTTGTATCCCGAGACATCTGCATATTTTCCTATTGTTTTAAACAACTCTATTACCAATTCTCTTGGTGATTCTAATGTAAGCAGAATGTCATCCGCATACAAAAACTGAATTAAAACCACTGCTCTTAATATTGTCCCTAATTGCTATCGCCAGTGGTTCTAACACGAATGTGTATAACAATGGCGATAGGGGACATCCCTGCCTTGTACCATTTCCTATAGTAAACCACTCTGAAACGAATCCTGATTCCAATACCCTGGCCTGAGGATTATCATAAGAGATTAATGGCATTCAAGAATGGGCCCTTGATCCCATACTGCTGCAACATGGCAAACATGAAGCCCCACTCGACCCTGTCAAACACCTTATCCGAGTCAAGCGACAGGAGAACCAGAGGGGTCCCACGCTCATCCGCCAAATCAAGTGTATCTATTGTTCTCTTAATGTTTTTTACTGAAGACTTGCCCGGGATAAAACCCACTTGATCTTTATCTATTGAATCCATGATAATCTCTCTTAGTCTTTCTCCCAAAATAGAGGCAAAAATCTTAATATCTGAATTTATTAGAAAAATTTGTCTATAATTCATTACTTGTTCAGCGTCTCTTTCTTCTTTTAAAATTGGGACAATGTTAGCATTTAACAATTCATTTGAACACCCACCTTGTTTAACTATTATATTACACATCTTAACAATTTATTTTTTCAAATAATTTCTGAGTAATTTATAGAATAAATTTGGAAAACCGTCAGAGTCGTTTTACTTTTCATATCCTACATCTTCTTCTGAAAAAGGCCTATTCAATGCCACTAGTTGTTCCGGACAGATTTTTGGCAGCTTCAGAAGCGAAAAATAGTCCTCCAATGATGCCCCTACCCTTTCTTTGGGTTGATTATATAAATCTTGATAAAATTCTGCAAAAACTCTTCCTATATCTTTAGGACTCATCAATACATTTCCCTTATATCTAATCTTTGTAATAAATCTCTTATTTCTTTCCTTCTTCAACCTACTAGTCATAAGAGAATCTGCTTTGTTTCCCCTGTGATAATATTTAACTTTAAAAAATTCAAGAGCTTGCAATGTCTTATTCATTAGTTGATCATTTATTAGATCCTCAATTTTACTTACATCGTTTGCCGTGGATAATGCAGGGTTCATCTTATTTAACCCCTTAACGACCCTTGACGGTCATTGTACATCAAGGGTCGATCCGACTGAACGACCCATGATGTACTATGACCGTCATGGAATTACGGGCTTCCCCAGCGGCTGCACGCCGTTCGGGGAGTCCGGAAGCGGATGGAGCAAAAAAAAAAAAAAATGCTCCGTGGTCCTTAACTGACCACACCACACTGATTGGCCGGTCGTTAAGGGGTTAAAGTTCTATAAGAGGCTAAGTCAATATATAATTTTGCTGATGTTGGTTGTGTACTCCTCTTATCTCTTACCACCATTTTTATCAGGTGCCTGCGTATCACACTTTTATATGCACACCATACCCAATCCATGGAGACCTCTCCTTTACAGTTCTCAATCCAAATCTTCTTAATTTTGTACATTTCCATATTCGTCAAAATTAAGTCTATCCTGGAGTATGAGTTGAAATGTTTTGAATAGCAAGTAAAATCTCGCGTCCCAGGATGGAAAACCCACCACACATCTCTCAATTCATACTTCTCTAATAAAGCCTGGAATTTATTTGAAGCCTGACCTTTTATTTTTCTTTCCACTGCCGTTCTCTGATCTAAAACTGGGTCCAGTACTATATTAAAGTCCCCCATTATTACCACTTTGCCCTTTTTTATCCTTTCAATTTTCTTACAGACCTTAGAGATGAATCCGAGGGGCGACCCATTTGGAGCATATATATATAACCATAGTACACAATTTGTTGTTAATTTTGCATACCAATATAATGAATCGGCCCTCTAGGTCCAGCACTTTATACAACATTTCTACCGCCAGATCTTTAGAAAACAAAAAAGCATCTCCCCTTTTTCCCTTTGTTTCTCTTGATGCAGTAATCAAGAACTTCTTGGATTTTAACCTTATCTTAACTGATAACTGCTCTTTTATAAGCGGAATTGACTCCACGGGCGTTTATCGAGACTACCTTAATATTATACTTTTAAACTCTCTTCCCTTCTCTGGTTTACCAAACAGAGTTAACACACTACATATACATCTATACCCAACAATTATACAAAACAAATACAAACAAAGATCCTATTAAACATACACAGGCTTATCCCAGGACCTGCGTCGGATGCAGCCTTCATCCTCGGCCACCTCCCAACACACAGCCTTTACCCCTACCACTCCAAGTAGTTAGTTTCCCACTAATCCTGTGGGGGAACACCACCACCTAGGGGCCCATTGAGTAGAAGAAATACCGAGGCAGACCCCCATGACATAGGAGGAGGGAGGGAAAAAGAAAAAAAAACATGGAGGACAGAACAAAGTAAGAATAAGAATCAGATGGACATGCACCAAGACGAGAGAAAAATGAAAGAAGCCAACACAGCGAGAGATACCCCCATAACCCCTAACATTGTTTTCACAAGATAAGGATACTTCAAAGGATAACACAGGGATCCATACAAAAGGCCATGCAGCCATGGAAAAGTAATGGGATGCAGATTCAAATGAAGATGACTAAAATGACAATTATCCTGTATTATTATACTCCAAAAATGAAAAGGCATCCCTATCCCACTACTGCTCTTTCTTCTAACATTTTTCCTCTCCTTTTTTTTTCCTTTCCTTTTCCTTCCCATTCCATTAATAACGATCTTCCCAATATTATCAATAAAACCATATATCATATCTCTTTCATGATATTCCCACTTCGGGTCATGTCTATTCCCCCCAGTGCCTCTCTGGCGTATACGTCTTTTTTTAATGTACACTATTGTCCCCTTACTTTAAACCTACTCCCTAATAAGTCTAGCGCCTTGTCAACGATGGAGGACAGACATGCCCAAAATAAAATAATACTGTAAGCCTTGACAGAAACCCCACATCATCCTTCCCCAGCCCACACATCAAACAACTTGCCACCTGGTGCCGGGAGAGCGGCCGGGGAAACCCCCTCGCCTCTCTCTCTGCCCCCTGTGGCTCATCATAACAGTTGGCCATTATTCCAGGGAATCTTTAGGGAGTTATCATTGTAATCTGTTTCTTTATCTGTAACTTTTTATCCATTATGCAAACATATTCCTGTTGCTTAATAACTTTATTTCTCTGTCGTCCAATACAGGTTACTGGTTACTCTGGTAGGCGATCCGCCCCTTAGTAGGCAGGAACATTTCTCTATGTGTATGTAGGGGGTGGAGCCTCCCTTCCCTCTTGGCTGCAGCTAGCCAACCAGCTCCAGAAAGATTTGTTCCTTCGGTGCGACAACACCAGGTGGAGAACAGTTCTGCTATAGTTTTAGATTCTTTTTATTTTCTGTTAGATATGGAATACCACCATTAGGCAGATTACCATGACTGACAATGCCCTTCAATATGGCTAGCTCAGTTTAGAGGTGCTTCCAGTGGACCTTGAGCCCTGAGGGGGAAAATTTTGATTCCAAGTGCTTCCCCAGGAGTTACCCACTGAGGTAATTCTTGCTGCATGGTAATCTGAAGACAGAAGATCTGCAGGAAAGGTGAGCTACCTTTTGAGTGCTGCAGGTCTACTTGTCCCACAGTGCCCCTCCGCACAGGGGTTGTGTTCTGGAGTTCCTATTCCACACTCCTGCACTCACTGGGTCTGTTGCATGTTTGGAGCAGGTTTATGTGGCAACTTAACCCTTTCACTGCTGGTTTGGCAATTTATTGGGCACTTTTCCTACTGGACTAGTGTTTTCTGGGTGTCCACACATGTTCCCTTGATGTTTTCCACCTTTTCATGTTTTACTTTTAATCTTGGTAAAAATTGTGTACTGCGCCTTTAAGGCGCGCTTTACTGCATAGACGCCATTGCTCTATTCACCTCTATGGGACTATACTGTTTGGGATGTATCTCTGCAACCGTTTAATCTAGCAACTTCAGAGATGGCTCATTTTACTTGCCTACCCTTGCTCTATCATCCGGTTTGCTGTTCAAGTGTGTTGGGGGGCTCAGGGGGTTTCGGGCACTGTTTGGGATTTTTTTGGGGAAAAACTACATTTCCCATGAGCATTTGCTTTGCGCCTATTTTCTGATTGGCTCCCGCCGTGGCAGCCATTTTGTCTCTCCTCTGCAGATTAACCCTTTGTCTGCCAGATAAGTTTGTATTTAGCATTTCTGGGGTGAAATTTTAACCCTTTGATTGCCAGAGGGACTCAAAGGGTTAATCTTAAACACTATACTTGGGTTATTTACTGTACAATTGGTTATCTATACCGCTGGAGCTTGGGGCTAGACCTAAGACTAAGGAGGCTGGGGTTTCAGTTTCCCTCATTGCGCATTGCTCTACCTGTCACTCAGGGCTACCTAGAGAGTTCTCTGGTCACTTATGCCCAGCATGTTCTGAAGTTCCTGACAACAACCCAGGGACCTCCAGCCATGCTATTGAGCCAGCTTGGGTGCAAGAGTTTAAGGTTGCAACTAGGGACCTTAGGTCCACATTGCAACTCTTTCCATCCCAGATACAGGGGGCCCTTCAGACATGGCAGGCCCCCTCTAATATCAGATCTTCCCTGCCTAAACCACAGGGGGCACCTGATGTGTCTGATTCCTCTGAGGAGGAACTGCTGTTGGATTTGGATGTTGAGGATTGTCGGTTCTGGAGTCTTCTCGGGTGTCTTGGGGACTCCTTTGAAGCTGATCCTGACCTCTATGCTGAGGGTCTGATCAGGGCCGTCTTAACCACCCTTAACATTCCCTTGGTTCAGGGAGTTCCTTCTGATGTTTTTCAGGAGCCTGCTAAGCCCCTTACTTATTTTCCACCTAACCCCACTCTTGACCGTCTGGTTTCTGAGGAGTGGAAATCACCGGACAAGACTGCTTCTGTGTCCAGGAAATTTGCCAAGCTTTACCCCTTTTCTGAAGCTGCACTTGCTAAGTGGGTTCATCCCCCCAAGGTGGATGCACCTATCTCCAGGCTATCTAAATCTACTGCCTTGTCAGTCTCTGATGCTTCTGATCTGAAGGACTGGACTGACAAGTCACTTGAGATTTCCCTCAAGTCCATTTTTGCCACTGTTGGTACCTCTATGCGTCCAGTGTTTACTATTGCGTGGGTTAACCGGGCTGTTGCGGTCTGGACTGAGCAACTCATCACGGCTGTCCGTCAGGATGCGCCTACTTCAAAGAAATTGCGTCTTCTTGCCAATATCTCTGAAGCGCAACACTATGTTTCTGCTGCCGCCTTTGATGCCGTCCGAATGATGGCTAGGGTTTCTACTACGTCTGTGGTGACCAGGCAATCCCTTTGGCTCAAGATCTGGTCTGCTGACACTGCTTCCAAGAAAGCCTTTCTTTCCCTGCCCTTTCAGGGTACCTCCTTGTTTGGGCCTGATCTTAAGGAATTGATCAGTGAGGCCACAGGGGGTAAGAGTACTCTTCTACCCTTGGTCCCTAAGAAGAAATTGCCGCTTAAGCGTAACCGGTATTTTTGTTCCTTTCAGAATGAGACACATCCGGCAAACCAGGTGGTTCCCTCAGCTCTGTGTACCTCCTCCAAGCCCAAACATCAATGGAAGCCCAAGGTCTCCTCCAAGCCCAAGGCTTCCAAGACTGCTTCTGCATGACTCGCCGAACCCAGGTCCGCACCCTTCTGTGAGTGGTCGTCTACGACTCTTTCACAGCGTTTGGGAGGATTCAGTGATTGACCCATGGGTTTTACAGGTAGTGACAAAAGGGTACAGGATCTCTTTCTATTTTCTTCCTCCTTTTCGCTTTCGTCTTTCTCATACTGCTCAGGGTACCAAGAAACTCTGTCTTTTCGGCGCTGTTCAGGCTCTCCTGGACAAGGAAGTACTGGAGCCAGTGCCTCTTCTAGACAGGGGTTCGGGGTTCTATTTGAACCTCTTTGTGGTCTCCAAAAAGGACGTCGAATGTCTCCCTATTTTGGATTTGAAAGATCTAAACTCCTTTGTGACCCGGACTCACTATCGCCAGGAATCTCTGCATAAGTGATTGCTGCCATGTCTCTGGGGGAGTTCCTTGCTTCTCTGGATCTTCAGGATGCGTATTTACACACCTCCATTCATCCAGAGAGTCGTCAGTACCTTTGGTTTGCTTGCGACAGAGGACATTTTCAGTTCTCAGTTCTTCTGACAATGGCTCCTCAGGTTTTCCAACGGGTTCTGGGGGCCTTGATATCCATCCTCCACTGGGACTGCATCAGAGTGACTCCTTACATGGACGACTTGCTGTTGAAAGCCACCTCTGAGGACCTCCTTCATCAGCAAGTTCAGACCTGCATCCAAGCTCTCCCCCATCACGGATGGATCATCAACTTGGACAAGTCGGATCTGGTTCCATCCCAGCAACTGGTCTTCCTGGGCCTTCTCATCGATACACAGAAGTGCATGGTGTTCCTCCCCAACGAGGTGGCTCACCAGATCGCCCACAGGGTTTCAGCGATTCTGTCTCAGGATCCTGTTCCAGTTCCAAAGCTGTCTTCTCTGGTGGGGAAGTTCATATCCACGATAGAAGTGGTCCCATTTGCGATGGCGCACACCAGGGAACTCCAGGGGTTTGTGATACAGGTGTGCAAGGATCAGTTAGATCCTCAGAGGACATTGGTTTCCCTTCCTCTTCATGTGGAACTGAGCTTGTCATGGTGGCTAGTGTAACGGATTGTTTGACACACAGACACAGTGGTATAGGATAAAACACAGTTTTATTAAAATAAATAACCTTCACAGGTCCTGTAGTATATCAGCAGAATAGTACAGACACACGACAGGTTATAGATACATAAGCCTACACAGGTCCAGCATAAACAATAAGTCCACAATAGTCTATACTGACACAGGTCAGGCAGGGTGATGGATTCCCAGGAGCAAGGTCTTGCATGGGTTAAAGATCTTCAGAGTGTAAACAGTCCCATGTGCAGAGAGGTCAGTGATGGGACTCTCTGCATATAAACAGCTGTGGAATTCGTAATGCCAGAAGCCAGATAAGCAGAACTAGCATGAGCTGTTTAGGCAATACTGGGAACAGAGACACGTGAGGTACTGCCGTAGCAGTAACGGAGACAACACTTGCACACTGCTGAAGTCTAACGGAGGCAACCGGTGGCTCAACAGCCTGAGTGGTAACGGAGGAAGACACTTGCTCTGAGCAGAGGCAATAACGGAGACTAGGCCCAAGGTAAACTGCAGTAGCAGTAACGGAGACAACACTTGCACTCTACACAAGTATAAACGGAGGCAACCGGTGGCTCAACAGCCGGAGTGGTAACAGAGGCAGACACTTGCTCTGAACAGAGGCAATAACGGAGACTAGGCCCAAGGTAAACTGCCGTAGCAGTAACGGAGACAACACTTGCACTCTGCACAACTATAACCGGAGGCAACCAGTTACTCAACTGCCGGAGCAGTAATGGAGACTGGCCGATGATACTCTGCACAAGGAAATAACCAAATTGCCAGACAGTCAGAATGTCGCCTAGGCGACACAGCACAGGAACGCCAAACAAGCCGGGTAGATACACGGAGCAGGAACGTCAGCCAAGCTGGGTCGGATCACGGAGCAGGAACGTCAGCCAAGCCGGGTCGAATCACGGAGCAGGAACGTCAGAACAGTCAGGCAATCCGGGTCGGTACACAAGGGCAGCAGACAATATGCAGAGTAGTTAGGCAGGCCAAGTCGGTACACTGGGAAACACTGAGCAGAAATAAACACTGGCACAGGAACACCACGAAAGGGCACCGGAGGGGTGCCCCTAGCCCAGTATATAAAGGTCATACTGGGCGGGACTAACACACGGTAGCCAATGGGAGCAAGGCACAGACTAGACTGACAGAAAAAAAATAAAAAGAGCACGGGCACCGTGATAGCTAGACCTTTCCAACCTGCTGAAAGGAAGATCCTTTCTGATCCCCTTCTGGACCATGGTGATGACGGAGGCCAGCCTCTCGGGCTGGGGAGCTGTCCTGGGTCGATTCAGCGCTCAGGGGAGATGGTCCACAGAGGAGTCCCTCCTTCCGTTCAACATATTGGAGCTTCGGGTGATATTTCATGCCCTGCATCATTGGGAGTCTCAATTGGAAGACTGTCCAGTCCAAGTGCAGTCCGACAACGCCATGGTAGTGGCCTACATCAATAAGCAAAGAGGAACAAGAAGTTTCGCTGCTTGGTTAGAGGTCAAGGCTATTTTGTCCTGGGCAGAAGAACATGTTCCTGCCATATCCGCAGTGCACATTCCAGGCTTAGATAACGTCATGGCAGACTTCCTCAGTCGTCACACAGGGGACATTGGAGAGTGGGAGTTACACCCCCAGGTGTTCCAACTCGTTGTTCAGAAAAGGGGTATGCCTCACGTCGACCTGATGGCGACAAGACACAACAGGAAGGTTCCAGTGTTCTGCTCTCGGTGGATAGACCCTCTAGCTCTAGCCATAGATGCAATGTCCATCCCGTGGATATTTCCTCTGGCCTACGTATTTCCTCCCTTTCCCATGTTGACCAGGGTATTACGGAAATTGCAGATGGAACATTGTCCAGTCATCCTGATTGCTCCGTATTGTCCTTGTCAGTCCTGGTTTCTAGAGCTTCTGGCTCTATCTGTGGCGGAACCCTTTCAGCTCCCTTCCTGTCCAGATCTTCCTCTGCAGGGTTACCTGTGGAAGGAAGATGTTCACCGGCTCTCTTTGACGGCTTGGAAGTTGAAGCCTCAATATTAAGGATGAAAGGTTTTTCTACTGGTGTGGTGGCTACTATGCTTAGTGCTCGTAAGCCTGTTTCTTCCAAGATCTATCACCGTGTCTGGTCGACCTTTGTTTCTTGGTGTGCTGACAGGGATCTGTCCCACGATTTCAATCTACCTAATGTCCTGGCTTTTTTGCAGGACGGTGTGGATATGGGCCTCAGTTTGAGTTCTCTTAAGGTTCAGACTTCTGAGCTTTCTGTTTTCTTTGAAAAGCACATTGCTGTCCTTCCCGATGTCAAGGTTTTCTTCCAGGGCATTGCTCATGTTCGTCCTGCCTTCCAGAGTCCCGCTCCTCAGTGGGATCTTAATTTGGTTTTGGGCGTTCTTCAATGCCCTCCCTTTGAGTCCTTGGCTACTATTCCTCTATGTCTCTTCAAGTGGAAAATGGCTTTTTTCCTGACAATTGTGTCTGTTCGCCGTGTTGCAGAGTTGCAAGCTCTTTCCTGTAAACCACCATATCTGGTGTTTCACAAGGATAAAGTGGTACTTCGCACCTCCAAGGAGTTTTTACCTGAGGTGGTCTCCAAGTTTCACATCACTCAGGAGATTGTAGTGCCTTCTTTCTGCCCTAACCACTCCTCTGACAAGGAGAGAGATCTCCATTTGTTGGATGTGGTGCGTTGTCTCAAGTTTTATGTCCATCACACTGAATCTGTCAGTAAATCAGACGATCTGTTCATCATTCCTGAGGGTCCTAGGGCAGGAAGACCGGTGTCCAAAGTGACTAATGCATCATGGATCAAGTCCACTATTCGTAGGGCCTACGAGTTGAGGAATAAGCATGTTCCCTTTCAGTGTCACGGCTCATTCCACCATGTCCACTGGGGCCTTTTGGGCCTATAAGAATCAGGCTTCTGCTGATCAGCTGTGCAGGGTGGACACTTTGTCCTCTGTGCACATCTTTTCGAAGCATTACCATGTGGATGTGGTGGCTTTGGCTGACGCCAGCTTTGGGAGGAAGGTCCTGGAGGCAGTCTTGCCTGTCTAGGATCTTCTTCTTAGGTTCTTGGTGCTTCCTTACTGTTGAGCCCTGTTGGCTCTAGTTCAGTGTGCTGTGTAACAGTTCCTGGGATGTTTTTACCCCATTCAGTGTCCGTTGACACTTCAGTTTTGTTGGGCTATCTCAGACCTGTTGGTCCATAGCTGCACTGGTGACTTTGGGAGCCTTGTGCCTGGTCCTTGCCTTCTTTTCGCCTCTGGGGAACTCAATGTTTGGACATCCCAGAGTTACCAGTAACCTGTATTGGACAACTTTTCTCTTAGTTCATACAGGTTACTGGTCTCCCACCCTGTCAGGAGACCATGCTTGGCTCTCCTGTGGCAGACCGTGGGGGTCCTTTGGGGTCATGCTCACAGGAGTCTTCTTAACTTCTTCTATCTAGTCATAGTTAGTGTCTCAAATCTTTCTGGAGCTGGTTGGCTAGCTGCAGCCAAGGAGGGAAGGGAGGCTCCACCCCCTGCATACACTCAGAGAAATGTTCCTGCCTACTAAGGGGTGGATCGCCTCCCAGAGTTACCAGTAACCTGTATGGACTAAGAGAATAGGATTTAACAGGTAAGACTAAAATCCTCTTTTTACTCCGTTCTTTTCTTATCCTATTCTGCGTTGACCTGCTTGTATGTATGTATGTATATCTTTATTTATATGGTGCCACACAGTGTACGCAGCGCCTTACAATAGAAGTAAGTTACATAAATAAGAGAGGATAAAATAAGTGCCACATTCATAGAAACATTAGGAGAGAGGTCCATGACCCAAGGAGCTTACAGTCTAAATGGGTAATAGGAGACAGACAACAGGGTAAGAGAGTGTCAAGTGCTGAGGTTACAAATGCTGGCTTTGGCAAAAAAGTAGTGCATGGTCCTACTGCTCCAGAAGATAAGATTTCACAGTAGACTTAAAGACAGGGGGGATTGTTCTAGATGTAGGGAAACAGGTATGGAGTTCCAGAGGTAGGGAGCAGAAAGAGAGAAAGATTTGAGACGGGATAGGGCAGAGGGTGTGGCTGGTGTAACAAGAAGGGCGTTGTGTGCTGAGCGAAGAAGGCGGCCAGGAACAGAGAAGATGAGGGAAGAGATGTAAGGCGGGGTAGCAGTGTGTAGAGTGTTAAAGGTGAGAAGAAGGACTTGCAATTGATGCATTGCTGAATAGGGAGCCATGACACATGTCTAAGAATTATGTCAGCAGGTTCAGTTTTTCGGGAGAGTGTGGTTATTCTTGCAGCAGAGTTTAAAACAGATTGCAAAGGTGAAAGATGAGTAACAGGGAGGCCAGTTAGTAGAATATTGCAATAGTCTAAGCGGGACAGAATAAGGGCATGTAAAAAAGTTTTAGTAGTTTGTTGGGAGAGGAACGGACGGATTTTAGCAATGTTGCGGAGAAAGAAGCGAGATGTTCTAGCAACAGAGTTAATGTGGGGGGAGAAGGAAAGAGAGGAATCAAATATGGCCCCAAGGCAGCGTGCTGAGCTGACCGCATCATTTCAATTCCATCAACTGTGATGGTGATGCTAGGTGTTGGGCAAGGTTTTGGAGGGAAAATGAGCAGTTCAGTTTTGGACATGTTTATCTTCAGCTGTGTGCTATCCAGGAGGAGATGGCCAAGAGGCAGTCTGAAATTTGTAGCTGGATTTGATGTGAAAGATCAGAAGTGGAGATGGAAATTTGGGTATCATTAGCATATAGATGGTACTTGAAGCCAAATTAATTAATAAGTTCACCCAATGAAAGGGTGTACAGTGAAAAAAGCAACGGACCCAGAACAGAACCACCCCCACAGACAGAGGGAACGTTGTGAGAGATAGGAGGAAAGCCATGCAGCAGCTTGATTTTGAAAACCAAGATTGTGGAGAATCAGAGCAAGAAGAGAATGGTTAACTGTGTCAAAGGCAGATGATAAGTCAAGTAGTATAAGTACAGAAAACTGTCCGTTGGCTTTTGCAGTCTGGAGATCTTTAGCCACTCTACAGACAGCTGTCTCAGTTGAGTGACCACAACAGAAGCCAGACTGCAAAGGGTCCAAAATATTGTTAGAGCTGAGGAATTTGGTTATTTGGGAGAAGACAAGGCGTTCTATGATTTTTGAGGTAAGTGGTAGAAGGGAGAAAGGTTGATAAAGAGACAGGAGGGGTCCAGGTTAGTCTTCTTTAGTAGGGGTTTAATTTGTCCCTATTTGAATGAAGAAGGGAAGGTGCCTGTGGAGAGAGAGGTGTTGAAAATGTGTGTTAATATAGGTGTAAGGACTGGTGCAAGTGGTTTGAGTAAGTGAGAGGGCAAAGGGTCCAAGGAGCAGGTAGCAAAGTGGGTAGACAGGAGAATCTGAGAAAATTCTTCTTCGGTTACAGGTGTAAAACTATCAAAGTATGATGAAGGGGATTTGGGGAGAGAGAGTTCAGAGACAGATGAAATAGTGGGAGTCTGTTTTTGAATAGATTCCACCTTGTGTTTGAAGTCTTCTGCAAAAGCTTCAGGTGAATGGATGGGGTGAGAGGAAGCTGTGGGAGGATGAAGCAAGGAATCAAAGACTGCAAAGAGACAGCGAGGATTAGATTTGTTATTGTGGATCAGTGTGGTGTAGTATTCCTGTTTAGCTTTAGATAAAGAAAAATGTAGACAGGACAGCATAAATTTAAAGTGGATGAAATCTGCACGTGAGTGTGATTTCCTCCAAAGGCGTTAAGCAGAGCGAGTGCAAGAATGTAGGAATCGGGTACGGGAGTTGAGCCAGGGTTGTGGATTGACTCGGCGACTCTGATGTAGTTTCAGTGGCGCAAAGGAATCAATAGCAGAGAATAGGATTGAGTTGTAAGAGTTAACAAGAATGTCTGTGTCAGAGATGGCCAAGATAGGGGAAAGGTTGGAGTTAAGTGAGATGCTCATCCCAGAGAGATCAAGTGAGCGGGTATCCCTTATATATCTGTTGGGGGGAGGAATGGGGGAAGGGGCAGAGTGGGAGAGAAAGAAGGAGATAAGATGGTGGTCTGAAAGATGGAATGGGGAAACTGTGAAAGAGGAAAGATCCAGGCTCTTTTTAAAGACAAGATTGAGGCAGTGACCAGCTTTGTGAGTGGCACAGTCAGTCCACTGCTGGAGATCAAGTGAGGACGTTAGATCTAGAAGACGGGAAGCCCAGGGTACAGAGGGGTAATCAATATGACAGTTGAAATCCCCCAGAATAAGGACAGTATTGTCAATGGAGAGAAAGAAGGAGAGCCAGGATTTGAAATCTGAGAGAAAGTTTGAAGGAGAAGAGGTTAGCAGGTAGCCTGCATATTACAGCCACAAGCATTGACAGAGGGTAGTAGAGCTGGATTGCATGTATTTCAAATGAGGAAAAGTGCACATATGGTGGGATTGAGAGGGTTTGGAAGCGGCAGTGGGAGGAGAGAAGGAGACCTACCCACCATCCCGGCCAGTAGAGCGAGGTGTGTGTGAGATGCAGAACCCACCATAAGAGAATGCAGCCTCCACCACTGTGTCCTGTGCAGACAACCAAGAGAAAGCAAACAACTGCAGTGATTGCTCACAGAAACAGTCATGATTGGGGGTTGTCTTGTTAACTATGGAGCGGGTGTTTAGCAGAGCACAGTAGAAGGGGAGAAAGGATGGTGAAAGATAAGGAATGTTTATGAGATTTGAGGGGTTAGAACCCTTCAGGTTGTGGTGGTAGGACATGCTAGACCGTGGTTGATAACAGGTAGGTATGGGGTTTGGGCCTGGATTGGGATCAATATCCCCTGCTGCAAGCAGAAGCATAAGACAAAGGGCAGAAATATGGGAGTGGGACTTGTATTGTTGTTTTGGAATAGGAAAGCAGAGGGAGAAGGGGTTAAAATCTGGAGAAGTGTGTAAGAGCAGACAGGTGTGATGGGGAGGAGAGAGGGGGAGATGTGGATGAAGTTTTGAAAGTCAGAGGGAGAATTGAAGCTGATAAAAATCCTGGGGAGCATTGAACATATAACAACAAGGTAAACAGCAAATGTGAACATGGTAAATTTTTCCAGGGCTTGGTTGATCCACAGATACTGGGGGCTCAACTGTGTGAGAGACGTCACAGAATTCACAAACCGATTGGTGTAAACGCTGAGTTACCAAGAGACGTTATAGTTTGCTTTACTAGCTATCACGTAAAGGAACAGATCATTAAAGTCATGAGGGGAAATCAGCAACTCGAAGAGAGACACAAGGACATAAAGTTATTTATGAGACAAGCAAGAAAAAGATTTCAAGCAGTGACTAAAGGTCTCAGGGAAAAATCAGTTTTCTATAGATGGGAGTTCCCCACCTCCTTTAACTATGATAGCCAGGTGTTGCAAGATAAAGACCCTAAACAAGCTTGGGAAAAAGTCAAGATGGTGGGTATTTTTAATTTAAAGTAGAGGGAAGGGGTGCCATGCCATAGGTTAGATATGATTTAGAGAAATTAGGGACGGGAGAGGGGGAGGAGAAAAGGGGTAGCATGTTAAGGATAGAGGATGTAGAAAAGGAGGAGAAAGGGTTAGGAGAGAAGGGGGAGGAAGGGGAAAGAAGTACAAAGAGAAGGGGAAGGAGAAATAGAGAGGAAAATAGAAGGGAAAAGGGGATAGATAGAGGAAAATAGAGGTAAAGGGAAGGGGGGTTTATTATGTTCCCTGGAAGTATTAAGGCATCTGTCACTAAATTTTGTACTTTAAAAGAGAAAGGGGACTTTTAGATAGTGTCATATCCTCACTGGCATCCACCTGCCATTTCACTTTACATGGGGACCCATTTTGGCACTGCCTCCGCTTCTGTGTATTCGCAGTGACTGTCCATGCCCCTTCTCCAGATTCCCTTCTGTTTCGCCTTTGCTCCCATTTTGCTTCCTTACTGTGCTCTGCCCTCCTGCTTCCTCTCAGCCCCTTTTTTTTGTCTGCTCTGCCACCAGCCACTTGGTCTGGGCCGCCTTCAATGAGCATGCACAGGAGTGGCTTCCTATGCTTATACTTAAAAGGGCAGTGTCTGCACACTACTGACGTGCTAATATAGCATCCCTAGTAGTGTTACTGCCAGTTAGTTCTGTGTCCCTCTGTGTATGATCCTTGTTGTCCCTGACCTTGTCCCTGCCTGCTGTTTTGGTATCATCTTCCTTGATTCTCTGTGTATGACCCAGCTGGCTATTTTGACCATTCTCTTGTCTCCTGAATTGGCTATATCCTTGTTCTGGACCTCCTGTGTTTGACCCGGCCTGGCCTGACTTCGTCCCAGCCTACTGATTTGGTACCTTCCTCCTTGATGCTCCGTGTATGACCCTGCTTGCTGCTTGTCCATTCTCTAGACATCTGTTCTTGTACTGTTCCTGTTGGAACCAGTTCCTCCCTGGGGATAGAGGTGGTATAGTTTGTTCTGAGGGGGTTATCGGGGGCACCCTTCGGCTCAGCCAGAGGGGTCCAATCTAGCTTTGCGGCTAGCACCTTTATCCAGCTAGGCCACAGCACAATCCCTTTAGGACAACCCCCGTACCCCAGCATTGCTCCCAAGCGCTGCACCCCAGCATCTCGCTCCTCTATCCCTTGTTGGAGGAGTCTTTTCTTCTCTAACCCCTTGGGAGACCTAGTTGGTGTCATTAGATTATATTAACGCCACCCTCTTGTCACCATGGCTAGCGACCCATCGGCTCTTGCTTCCGCTGTTGTCCAGCAGGGGGCAGTTCTGGAACAACATGCCGCGCAGATTGTAGGCCTGAATCAGAAGCTGGACTCCATCACCAGTATGTTCCAGCATCTGCAACAGAGACTTGAGGTACCCAGACAGGCCTTTCCCAGCCAGTCCATTCCCACTCCGCCTCAGACGGCCGGAGTTCCCCGTATCCCTCTGCCCGAGCGATTTGACGGTAACCCTAAGGAGCTGGAGTTCCTCAATCAGTGTCTCCTACACTTCGGTTGTCAGCCAGACGTCTATGTATTGCACCAGACCAGGGTTGCCTTTATCATCTGTCTCTTGAAGGGACAGGACAGGACCTGGCCTGGGTCTCCCCTTTGCGAGACCTCCAGTCACCGCTTCTGGAGGATGTGGACACCTTTCTGGCCTCCTTCCACAGGGGTTTTGATTCCCCTGGTTGGCAGCCCTGTTGGAATGACGTCAGTGTCTGTGACCGCTTAGCCACTATGCGATTGAAATTCGGACCCTGGCGTATTATACAGACTGGGGTGATAGCGCTCTTAAGGCCACGTTCCAGAAGGGCCTCAATGATCGTCTTAAGCACGAACTCACAACCTGTCCCATACCTCTGACCTTGGAAGCTCTCATCGATGGCGCCTTAAGAAGGACCGGGATCACAGTCGTCACCCTCCTCCTCGTCCTCCCGTGTGTCTTGCTCCCAGGGTTCAATCGCCCAGCAACCAAACCGAGCCTTCCCCCATGCCCATGGAGATAGGCCGGGTGTTTCACCTGTCAGGAGAACTAGGAGTCACGCTCATGGGTTATGCCTCTACTGTGGCTCTCAAGGACATCTGGCACGACTTTGCTCAAACAAGACAGGAAACCCCAGGACTTAGGAGGTGGGGGGCCCTCTCTAAGTCTGCCTGCTGCCCCCCAGTTTGCCAACCAATGCTTGACCATCCCCGTGGTCCTATCCTGGGGGGTCTCTGATTCTGTTAAACTACCAGCATTTGTGGATTCCGGTGCCGCCGGTCTTTTTCTGGATGCAGGGTTTCCATTGCTTCAATTCCATCCCACTTTGCTTGCGTTTTGGCCGTGACATCTCAGAGACCGTGAACCTGGAAATCATTACTTCCCGCAAACGACCCTGATCCTTGGTTTCCCATGGTTGCACACAACCCGTGTATCGATTGGGTAACCGGGTTGGTTTCCTTTCTGGGTGTTGTGTCCCCTGCTAAGGACATTGCCTCTATTGCCGAGTCCCCCATCGATTCCTTGCCGCTTCCTTACCGTTCCTTTGAGGATGTCTTCTGCAAACAGACGGACAGCCGTCTGCCTGCCCATCATCCCTATGACTGTACCATCGACCTGGTTCCTGGCTCTATGCCACCCTGGGGATGTATCTACCCTCTGTCCCTTCCAGACATGGCCGCCCTGGAGGAATATATAAGGGAGGATCTGGAACGCGGCTTTATCCGCCCTTCCACTTCCCCGGCTGGGGCTGGCTTCTTCATTGCCAAAAAGGACAGGGGCCTCAGACCATGTATTGACTACCGAGGACTTAATGCCGCTCATCCCAGAACTGCTTGACCGTTTGAGAGGTTCTACCATCTTCACTAAGCTAGACCTCAGAGGAGCCTGCAACTAAGTCCGCATGCGGGATGCCAAGGAATGGAAGACTGCATTCCACACTAGATTCAGGCATTACGAATATCTGGGGATGCCCTTTGGGCTACATAATGCTCCTGCAGTCTTGAGGGCTTTGTTAATGATGTCTTTCAGGATCTTCTCCTTTCTTGTGTGATAGTCTTCCTGGATGATATCCTGATCTACTCGAAGACATTGTCCGATCATCATAGTCACGTAAAAACCATGTTGGGGCATCTGCACACCAACCATCTTTACGCCAAGCTGGAGAATTGCTCCTTTGAACAGGTTTCTTCCAAAGGCCTTCTCATGGACCCAGCCAAGGTTTCTGCCATAAAAGAATGGCCGCATCCAGATACCCTGAAAGCTGTACAGCACTTTACTGGGTTTGCCAACTACTACTGGCGTTTCATCCGTGGCTTTTCAGGTATCATCCAACCCATAGTATCTTACCTGCAAGTGCTCTGACCCCGGACGTTGGCCACCAGTAGCAGTTGCAGCATTTCAGACCCTCAAGAATGCCTTTACCTCCACCCCCATTCTGCTCTATCTCGATCCACTCCAACCCTTTATTGTCGAAGTGGATGCCTTTGAGGTCGCAGCTGGGGCTATCCTGTCTCAAGTGAATCCCGGAACAGGCCTTACCCATCCTTGTTCTTTCTTCTCCCGTCGTTCTTCCGCAGCGGAGCAGCTTTAGAGGAGTGGAGGTATCCCCTTGAAGGATCTCCTCATACTATCTCTATCCTTACGGACCATCTGAACTTGGCCTACCTGGCCACCACTAAAAGACTTAACGCCAGACAGGCCCATTGGTCTCTGTTTTTTTCCCGTTTTGACTTACGAATCACCTACATACCGGACAGCAAGAACATCAAGGCAGATGCCCTATCTTGACTTGGAGATACCACCAGACTCCCATACTCTACCCCCGACATCATTCTTCCTGCTTCTAGTATTTTGGCCTCCTTGCCTACCCAGGTCCTTTGGGACATCAGGGCAGCCCAAGGAGAAGCCCCTCCTACCTCATCCTCTGCTGGGGGTACCACTATTTTTGTGCACGAGAGGCACAGTACTAGAGTCCTCCAATGGGCTCATCAATTGCTTCTCGCTGGTCACTCTGGCGTTACCCTACCCTCGACCTTTTAACCTGTCACTTCTGGTGGCCAGGATGTTGGGCTGCTGTTGACTCCTACATCTCCTCTTGTCCTGTCTGTGTCAAAATGAAGGCCACTCACATCTGTCCCTTGGGTCTTCTTCAGCCCTTGCCAGTGCCTTCCCTTCCATGGACGGAAATAGCATTGGACTTCGTGGTGGACCTGCCCTCTTCAGAGGGTATGACAGTCATATGGGTGGTGATCGATCGCTTCACTAAGCAAGGGCACTTCATTCCTTTGCCCTCACTTCCCTCTTCTTCGGAACTGGTTAACCTTTTCATTTCCCACATTGTACGTCATCATGGCTTGACCGTGCATATTACGTCCGATAGAGGAGTCCAGTTTTTCTCAATGCTTTGGAGGGCAGTGTGTGTCAAGCTTGGGATACGTCTCCAGTTCTGTTCTGGCTACCACCCCCAGATGAACGGCCAGACAGAATGTTTGAACCAGTCTCTGGAGCTGTATCTACATAGCCAATGCAACCATCGCCAGGATAACTGGGTGTCTCTTCTTCCTCTGGCTGAATTCTCATACAATTCCCTGCTGCAATCCTCTCTGGGTTGTCCCCCGTTCTTTGCTGCCCTAGGGTACAACCCCCGGACTCTTCTCCTTGCGCCGGGTTCTTCTCTGGTACCTTCCACGGAGGTCCGGGTCCGCTCCTTGGTGGCCCATTGGAGCACCCTCCGTACTGCTCTTATCTCCGACCAGACTTGTTAGAAGGTTGCTGCTGACTGGCACCACTCCCTGGCTCTGCTTTTCTCTCCTGGTGACAAGGTGTGGCTTCCAAGCACTGTTCCCCAGCATCTTGCTCCTCTATCCCTTGTGAAGGAGTCTTTTCTTTTCTAACCCCTTGGGAGACCTAGTCGGTGTCATTACAGATAGGTTATGAGCAGTGCTGGTGCAAGGATTTTTGCCACCCTAGGCAAAACCTAATTTTGCTGCCCCTTGGCTCCGCCCCTTGTGTCCCACCCCTCTATACCCCACCTACTTATACCCCACCTCTTTTCATGATTGTTACCTTAGCACACTTTAATCTAACTGCACCATAGAAGAAAATAAAGATTCCCACTGACTTAACTGGGACTTTTAACCCCCTTGAATGCTAGAGAAGATTATATTGTATTAGAGAGGTCACTAACAAGTGCAGCTGGTTAAAAGTCACAGAAATGTGTATTTCCCCTGTATGTTGTTGGTTTGTTGACCTAGTATGAATATCAAAATATCTTTCAAAGACAGTTTCTACTACTAAATACCATCATCAGGAAATAGTATCTGATCTTTTGTCTTATAAGGAGCTAGGTTACAGTGCTTTTTATAAGGTGAATCTTACAGTACACAGAATTACACTTTGTGAAATATTAGAGTCTTTCACATGTTCTCTGGCAGGCACAGAACCACAAATATACTGCCTGCCAATCTAGACTTTTCCCCCTCTCTGCCATAAATAGAGTTCTGCCTGTGAAAGCCCTTAAAGTTCTTCAGGGTTCAATGGACCAGTCTGAGAACCAATTAAATATCACATTACAGAACTAGCATTGTGAATCAAATGAATGCTTTATTATGACCATCTCTGGTTTATCCAACAGTAGTTTACAGGTTTAGGAATATACCTAGCGTGGATGTACTAAAAACATGAAAGGCCTCTCAAAGGAGGGGGAAAAACTGTCAGTCATTCTATTGACACTGACAGTTTGTAGAGGTTTTAGAAAATAACAAAAAAGGCATTCATCTCATAACACAGGAATTCAAGAACTTTTATACTCACTAAACCTAGGACCTTTTTAATAATTTCCAGGTCCATTTCAAAGACAAATTTCTGCACTGGACCAGGAGTCACTACTTGACTATTACTAACTTGGGGCTCGATTCAAATGTTGGCGTCGCCAGAAAAAAATGGCGACGCTGGTTTTAACGACAACTGAGCAATGCAAATGTTCCACTAGTAACAAGCGATGCCAGTTCTGAAACACACGTCGCCCGTCGCCAGAACAGCAAGATCTCACCCATAGAGGATAATGTACAAGCGACGCCAAAAGCGATTCAAATGTTGGAGTTAGGGCTTACGCGCGTTAAATTGTAACATTTCTCTCCAGAAATCTAACGCCTATTTTTTCTGGAGAAAAACACACAACTCAGACTAGAAAACCACCGTCGCTGAAAATAAAAGAGAAGCAGGTCATTCAAGGACAGAAGCCAAGCATACAGAAGTCAATATTAACCCCTGCAATGCCTGCAAATACAACAACAAGGCCCACAACAGTGCTACACAACCCCTCCACCCAAGACACACCTAACATGCAATCTGGATATTCCAGGGCATCCCCTGAGGGCACAAGGGAATACCCAAATAAAAACAACATATGCCCAACATCAGGTCCCACTGTGTCAATGACAATGTGGAGAAATGGTGCCTCAAATGTCACATATGCACATCTACCCAAAAATGTGTAAAATCAATATCATCAAAGACCAATGCAGAACATAACAACATGGGAAAAGTGATGCACCCTGAGCTGGTACACATGGCACACCAACATCACATGACACCCTGCTTGTGAACCACTGGCCTACACCATACAAACAAGTCACAGACAAACAATAACAATCTAGCAACTCCACAGGGACAAGGGGGACACAAAGCAGCACAACATAAGACATCCCAAAACACCTTGGACCAACAGGGGTTAACACACAACACCACATGCACCTGTCACTCCAACATCAAATCAACTCACCAATGTAACCTTAGCAGTACATGGAGACAAAACACACACCTGACAGCTACATACCAATTACAAATAATCACACCACTAACCACAGACACACCAGAAAACAATTACCTGGATAACACACACACACCTTATCATTAGTCCATTCTAACCACATGACTGCTCATTGACAACACCCTACTGCTGTTTAAAAGTTACAGCCCACCCTTCTCAGATGGAGAGAGAGAGAAAAAAAAAAAAACAACACAACATAAGAGAACAGAACAGAACAACAGTATGTATACATACCTTTACCTAAGGCGACAGCGGAGGCGAAGGCGTGAGAGGGCTAGGGCTCTCCATCCCCCGACAAGCACCCCTGTGCAACAGCCGTCACCTCCTGCAGCTGTTCATGCTCCAGCTGAAGAGCCATCCCCACCTGGAGGACAGCACCTACCAGCAGCACCTACCAGCAGCACCCCAGCTGCAACGACAGGATGCCCCCCAGCTGCCACAGGGACCTGTGGAGCAGCAGAGGGCTGGCAGACAAATGGCCAGGCCCCGGATATATCGCACCAGGGTAACGCTGCTGGGAATGACTGAGGAAGAAGTCAGGGACAGATACAGGCTGACATCCGAGAGCCTGCTAAACCTGTATCAGGTGATTAAAGATGACATAGACCCTGTTTACTGTGCAAACCGTGCCCTGACAGGACTGCAGAAACTTATGTGTTCCATCCACTTCATGGCAAGTGGATCATTCCAATCCACAGAGGGATATGTGTCTGGAATGTCCCAGTCCACCTGCTCCAGGGCACTGACACAGGTGTTGACAGCACTGAAGAGGAAGGCAAGTGCCTACGTCCACTTCCCTACAACAAACATGGAGTGGGCACGGGTTAAGCAGGCCTTCTACGCCAGGGGAGGAATGCCCAGGGTTATGGAGGCCATTGATTGCACACACATGCGATTAAGAGCCCTTGCACATCATCCACATCTCTATGTCAACAGGAAGAGTTACCACTCAATCAATGTACAGATGGTGTGTGATGCTGGGATGAGGATTACCAATGTGTGTGCAAAATTCCCTGGGAGTTGTCACGACTCACACATCCTCACCAACTCCTCTGTACACAGGGATTTTGAGAACGGTACACATACAGGAGGATGGCTGTTGGGAGAGTCAACAGAGAACACCCCCCCCCACATCCACAGGTGCATGTACACACCCATTTCAGTATGTGCATGACACAAAGGGGGGGGGGGGGACATCAAGTGTTGATGAAGAGGTGATGAAGATCAGATGACTCTACCATGTCATCACGTCTGCACCTTCCATGTAATGACATGTTGGTCATGTGCCCACGTCCCTTCAACTGTGGACATCTCTGTGCATAGGCTCCATAGAATAACATGGAATTTGGAGAAGTGATGGACCAGAGAAGTCATCTCCATCACTTCACCTCTACATCACTGCTTTGTGACTCCCCCCCATGAATACATCATCCATGTAACATGACACCATGTTACTGCTCATCTACAGGTGATGCTGGCTATGGGTGCAAGTGTTGGCTGCTCACACCAATCGCCAATCCACAGACACCTGCTGAGGAGCGCTACAATGAGGCACATGTCCAGACCAGGAATGTCATTGAGCGCACATTTGGCCAGCTCAAATCCAGGTTCCGTTGCCTGGATCAGTCTGGGGGCGCTCTGCAGTATACACCTGCTAAGGTATGTGACATCGTCCAGGCATGTGCCTTGTTGCATAACATAGCTGTGGACACACGTCTCGTGGAGGATGTGCAGCCACACCAGCCTGTGGAGGTCCCTGTTCCCACTGATGGAGGGGAGGATCTGTTGACAGGGACACAGATGTGAAACAGGCTCATCAGGGACTACTTCACCTGTGAGTACCATGCATGTGTGATTGTGGATGTGCTTGTGGAATGCATGCAAACATGTAAACCAACAATGATTATCTGTTCCACTCCACAGGATGACCCAACAACATAGTCCTACCATGTAGAGGACATCATCCTTCATCCTCGCATCAAAGGTAAACCATATGGTCCATGTACATCACATACTGAGTTGTACTGATGTGAAACTACATCTACCAAGTTGAACAAAGCCATGACACATGTGGAACCCTGTGAGTCACAGAGGAATACCCAATGCAATGGCATGCAATGGATGCCACATAGCAATACCATGTTTTAACCCCTTGAGGGCCATAGGTGCACACAAAACATTACAAGGCAATCAGTTGTGTACCCCTCTGTCACTCGATTGGTTCAGGGGATAATGGATCAGACTTAGCTAGAATGTGAGCAATGCCCAATGTAGCTGAATGGGGATGGTGGTTGTGTGTGGTGTTGGCTAAGGTATGGCAGTAATGATCCGTTAGTCAGGTTGCAAGGCCTGCCATGCTGACTTGTTTGTGTGTGTGTGTATATAGCACAATGAATATTCCACTCCATTGTTTGACAATGTGTGTTGTCCATGTGTTATGACCATATGGGGTGTTCATCAAGGGGATGGCAAGCAGACATATGTATGTATATGACACGGACCCTGAGCACACACACCTCATCAGTATGTAGATCGAGATCCATGAAATAGTTCACCTGTTCCAGGGGGATTGGTTTACGATATGATGTGTGTGTCCACACGCATATACATATGTCTGCTAGCCAACCCCTTGATACAAAAAAAATAAGGTCATGATGGCTACACAACACCTTGACAACAAATTGATTGTTCACTCTGTCACATAACAAAGCTGTCACCGTGGAGTGCCAGTAAGGTCTCAAAAGCATTGTTGATCAATGTGTTGTGTACCTCAAGGGCATGATGGTGGTAAAGCAATAGCATGACTGTTGTGTTGATAGTGCATCTACAAATCTCGTTTTCACTCTCTGCAGGCACCTATGGCATGATTCCTCATGGTCCAGCAGTTTGTTCCGGTGACATGTTGACTCGACGTCCATGAGGATCATCTGTTCGTGCTGATGTCAATAAAACATGTGATATGACTATCTATCTTGTCTCACTGATTACCTTTCCCATCAGGGTTTCAAACAGATAGATGATAGTGATACTTGTAATGTTTGAAAATCCATGTAGTAGGGTTTATCACCCTGAGTAAAACAAGTGAACTTCCTTGCTGACAGGTGCTTTATTCCAAAGTGGTTACAGCTCAAAGTTTACATTCATAGATCCAATATCACAGTGGCCTGAATGTGTCATATGGCGCTGTTTATACAACATCTTATGGACAGCTCTGGTCCCTGCACCATGAATCCCCATAGGATGAAGTAGCAACAGCGCCATTTGACACCTTCAGGACAATGTAATATTTGATCCATGACTTCAAGCTCTGAGCTCGGATAACCTTGGAATGAGACACCTTTCAGCAGTGGGAGTTCCCTTGTTCCAATCAGGGTGGTGAACCCAACTACATATGTCATGACACATTCCAAGCATTACTATCCCCTTAATTGCGATCATGTTGTTGATGTATGTAATGTGTTCATGTTGTTCAAGTTCAAGTCACATCATGGAACAACATCCTGATGTTGTTTGACTTTCAAATGTCTGTGATTTGAACTTGGACAAATGTGTGTATGTGATGTGTGTGTTCACCCCTGCTGTAAAAGCTTGTGAAACCATTCATCATGCATGAGTTGTGTTCACTGCATAGCTTTACAATGCATTGGAGACGACTCATTCCCTGACACCCATGTTAGATGTGAATGAGTTGTGTTCACTGCACAGCTTTGCAATGCATTGGAGACAACTCATTCCCTGACACCCATGTTAGATGTGAATGAGTTGTGTTCACTGCATAGCTTTGCAATGCATTGGAGACAACTCGGCCAAACAAACCACATATTGGATGAGAAACATGCATGGACACAGATGTAATGAAAAAATGCAAACATTTATTGAACGGGCCTGAAGAAGGTTGGCCTTACTTCTTTTTCTTGGGAGGGTAAGGGGGGGGGCTGCAGAGGTGGATTGCCTCTGACTGCGGAGGGTTACCCGTGGGTGTCTGGTGGATGGTGGTGGTGGTGGATCACTGCTGGCTGGAGATGCATTACTGAACCCCTGTTGTGATAGCTGGCCCATGTTGTGGCGCTGGTTTTCCCGCCTGTTTGTTTCACGCATCTCCACCAGCATGTGTCCCAGCACCTCCATCATGCCGGTGTTAAATTGCGCCTGCTGTGTGTTGGCGACTACCTGTTGTGCCTCCATGGCCCGGAGGCACCCCATGATCCTCCCTATATTCAGCTCGATCCTACGCAGGGATCGGGCACACCTCCGTAAGACTGTGACCTGCTCCCCTTGGACAGCCACACATGCCGCGTCGAGGGCTGCTGTGGGCGCAGGTGACACAGGCGTGGTGGGCATGGAGGCTGGCGGAGGTGGTGGTGGGAGCGGACGACCATGGGGTGCCTCAGGAGAGACTGCAACATGGAGGCTGTGGGGGGATGTGGAGAACCGATCCCCGGACCCCTCACTACCCTCTGTTACTGCAGCCTCAGGATGGGGCACATCTGTTGGTGTGGTTGGGGGTGATGGCGTTGGTGGTGGGGTGAAATCTGTGCGCCCCTGTGGCTGCTGTGGCTCCCCGATCAGGCCAATGTGTTGGTAGTCCAGGGGCCACATCATGGATGCCTCTTGGCTTCCAGATCTCCTCAGGGGGGCTGAGGCCTAGCCCACATGCTGGACTCTGCATGTCCTGGCATCTGGACAGCCTGTGGCATTCTGTGCCTCGCCATAGGCTGCAGTGGTGGAGACACATGGACGCCAGGATCATGCTGGGGCCACTGCTGGGGGCCTTGCTGGGGCCACTGCTGGGGGCCTTGCTGGAGCCACTGCTGGGGGCCTTGCTGGGGCCACTGCTGGGGGCCTTGCTGGAGCCACTGCTACTGCTGCTGGGGGCCTTGCTGGGGCCACTGCTGCTGCTGCTGGGGGCCTTGCTGGGGCCACTGCTGCTGCTGCTGGGGGCCTTGCTGGGGCCGCTGCTGCTGTGGTTGCTGCTGTGGTGGTGGTGGCAGCACTCTTGAGGTGGTGGCCTCCTCACAGGAGGTTTCACCGGACTCCTCTGCTCTGGATGATTGGTAAGCTGTGGGGGCAAATGACATGATGGAATTAGTGATTTGAGCCGTGACAGGAGTGCTGCACTACTGTTACAATGACATGTGAACCGTTGAGTGGCAGGATAGTATCCATTGCATAGCTTTGCAATGCATTGGTTACCATCCTGACACACATTGCTTAGCTTGATGTGATCCCATACATTGATTCTTCTAACCTACAGTGTTGTAGATTTGGTCATCATGTGTATCCTGAGCAGTGGGGATGGCAAGGCATATACCTCCTTGCTATCCCCATTCATCATAATACATGTGGTGACCAAAAATAAAACATAACACCTTGAGTGACACAAACCCATTGCATGTCATACACTTGGCTTCAACAACAGACACACTGTAACCTCTTAACACAACAATGCACCAGTGGTGAACGATGACTACAGAGTCCAACCGATGGTGTCAGCAACATGAACACACCAAGCACAACAAGCAACATGATCTGTGGTACCCAACAACCTAATCAGCTGGAGGACACACAAACACAACCCAGGACAGACATAATCATAACACACAGCAAACATGTGCATGGTTATGCTGTACTATTAGGGGTTACTTCTTTGTTTTCCTATGTCATGATGTTGAGCCTAAGCACTGGTGTATCACATGTTGTTTAGATCTCAGTGCATTGGCTCCCAAGGATAACACAGGGATTGCAGGTGTGATGACACTGTTGTTGTCATGTAAACATTGCCACCTCTTTCTGACACCCTAGTGAATGCCCCCCCCATCAGGATTTAGCCTTGTGAATCACATATGTCCTGCAGAGTGGTGATGGTGGGGAATGTCCCCTGGCCAGCCACACCCTGCAGTCTACATATGATGCAGAATGCTGAAACTTCCACTTGTACTAACTACCTACATGTTCAACACCTAGCTCTGACATGCAGTAACAATACAATATGAAACACACCAATTCCCCTCCTTGCTATTCTCTGATAACCCTTTGGGTGCCAGGGAACTAGTCAGTGTTTTGTTGAACAATGCATTGCTTATCCCTGTGGCACTCAAGGGGTTGTGTGCTGACCTCTTTGCCACTCTATGTATGACACTGTGATACACATAACATTTAGATCTGTGACTGACACATGATTTGTGCTGTGCATGATGTTGTTTTGGACAGCATGAAGAGAGTTCAATAGGGACTTTAGCATTACCATTCTGGCTGGGTTAGTCAAGTATTCTGTCCTTGTTTGACATCCCTCCAAGCTGTGTGGCTGGATTGTCGTGTGGAATGGTGTCCATGTGTTCAGGTGTCACTGTGTTGGCCTTTGTCTGTTAGGTGTCAGTTTTGTGTGATGTGTGTGGGCCTTGATGCACGTACCAGTGGACTGGAGGCTCCTTTCATCCCCAGTGTCGCTCCATCCAGGAACACCATGGACCGTGATGGCGGAGATTGTCCTGCGTACAGCCTCCTCCCACTGGGTATATTCCACACGCAGGGGCAGACCACCTCCTGTACCAGCAGCATGCAAGGCCTGCTCACTCATCTTCCTCTTCACCTTCACAATGGGAGACAGAAATGGGAAAAGGGTTGAACTAGATGTACACAAGTCTATTCTCAACATGAATTACTGTGTTACTATGTTACTATCTTACCTTGGCCTTGCAGTCTGTCCACCTTTTTTTCACGGACTCCACTGACCGGCTGCGGCTGGATACGGCATTAACCGCAGCCACAACCTCCTTCCAGGCTGCCTTCCTCCTGGAGCTCAAACCAGCAAGAGGCCCTTTGGAGAACAGGACCCTCTCCCTTGCAACAACAGCCTCACAGAGGACAAGGTTCTCCTCCTCAGAGAACCTGGGCTCTCTCACCTTTTCTTCCTCCTCACCACCAACAGTTTGTTGAGAGCCTTGGCTGTGGCTCTCCAGCCCTGCCTGCACTGGCCCTGGCTGTGTGTGGTGCAGGGGGTCTACCCCTCGTCCCACTGTCTCTGCCCCTGTACTGGATGTGCCTGCTCTCAGGTGGCTGCCCCTCCGCCCCAGAGATCTCCTTCTCCCTCCCCTACCCTGACCAGGGATGCCCCCCTGCATCTCCTCCTCCTACACTCCCCACCCCTCTCCCTCTCCTCTCCTCTCCTCTCCATTGCTCTCACACCCAGGCACTCACTCAGGCCCTCACACACTTACTCACTCGCTCACTCTCTGTCACTCACTTGCACTCACAGACTCACACTGTCAAAAAAAAAATAAAGGTGTGATGTGTTATCAAAATAAAAATGAGCTATGTGTGTGTATGTGTGTTTGTGTTTGGATGTGTGTGATGGATATGTGCAAAAGTGTTTTATGTGTATTATTATGGTGTCACAATGCTCTCCAACTCCTATCTGTGTGCTGTGCTCCTCTCTACCTCTCACTCTGTAAAACTAACCTCCACTCCTTGGGTCCTGAGATCTAGCTCTGTGAACTCGATAACAGACAAAGGTGCGTAGGTGATTTTGGGTCTATTTATAGTTTTTTCGACTCAACTTGATACTTTGGGGTGCTGTGATTGGCTGGAGCGCTTGGTAACGTTGGACGTTTCGCTTGTTTTTTGCTTTTGGAGACGTTTCTCGTGTGTTTGGCGTCGACGATGAGGTCAAATATTTGGCGACTCCAGTTTTGTAGTCTTCGTGTGTTTTGTAGGCCGTCGCGCGTTAACTCTTTTGGGTATGGAACATTTGAATCTCACGTTACCCAGTTTGGTTTAACTCGCGAAGCCAGTTTTTTTCTTCACGCTAGTTTTAACTCCAACATTTGAATCGAGCCCTTGGTCTGGAGTTGAATTAATCGTTTCTCCCACTGAATGGCGTAATTGTGCCCCAGGGGGGTTAACCATTTGAGTGCTACTGTGCTAGAGAGGAATCCAAAGCATTATGGAGGATATTTTTCATGTTATGGATAGGTTAACCCTTTGAATGCTAATGTGCTGCAGAGGTATCCAAAGTATTATGTAGCTATGAAGGATATTTTTCATGTTATGAATAGGGTAACCTTTTGAGTGCTACTGTGCTAGAGAGGTATCCATAATACTTTGGATACCTCTCTAGCACATTAGCACTCAAAGGGTTAACCTGTCCATAACATGAAAAATATTCTCCATGATGCTTTGGATTCCTCTCTAGCACAGTAGCACTCAAAGGGTTAACCTATTCATAACATGAAAAATATCCTCCATAATGCTTTGAATACCTCTCTAGCATAGCAGCACTCAAAGAGTTAAACCCCTCCCAAGGGCACCATCGCACCATTCACTGGGAGAAGAATAAATTCAATTCCATTCATAACAAACAGACAGTGACATGCCAACGGCCGTATTGACAAGCTTAACCTGAACTTACTGCTGGAGTGTCTGACACGGTGACACTCCAAGTTCCAACAGACATGACGTGTGACAGCGCCTCTCTCCTCATCAGTGCCGGATTAACACTCCACGTGGCCCTAGGCAAGGTATCAATTTGGGGCCCCCTCCCCCCATATAATAGCTCCCCCCATACCTCTCTAACTTTGGTTACCTACACATTGTTTAGTTTACACTGCAATTTTGTGGGCACAGGCACTCAAAGGGTTATACTACAGTTTTGTGGGCACTTTCTCTCAAAGGATTATCCAATGACTGGATAACCCTTTGAGTGCCTGTGCCCACAAAACTGTAGTGTAAACTAAATACAGTGTAGGTAGTCAGTGTTGGGGAGGAAACCCTGGACAAATTTCTTAATTAGCTTTTGTCCTCTCTCTGCCCCCTGGGCCAGTCTGCAGTCTGCCCCTGGTCTAGAGATGCCTGTAAGAGATGTCCCCCACCAGCTCCAACTTGCCCCCACCATCTCCAATTTGCCCCCACCCATCAGCTCCAACTTGCCTCCCATCAGCTCCACTTTGCCCCATCAGCTTCAACTTGCCCCCTTTCAGCTCCAAATTGCCCACACCAACTCCACCTTTTCCCCCATCAGCTCCAACTTGCCCCCCCACCAGCTCCAACTTTGCCCCACCAGCCCATCAGCTCCAACTTGCCCCCACCAGCTCCAACTTGCCCCCCACTAGCTCCACTTTGCCCCCTATCAGCTCCAACTTGCCCCCACCAGCTCCACTTTGCCCCACCAGCTCCAACTTGCCCCCACCAGCTCCAACCTGCCCCCACCAGCTCCACTTTGCCCCCTCAGCTCCAGCTTGCCCCCCATCAGAGACCTGTAGCTTCTGGAGCTCCTGCACGGTCTTCTCTTCAGTAATGCAGAGCGCGCAGGGAGAGGTTTCCTCCCAGAGTGCTCTGCATTACTAAAGAGCCTCCGGCAACGAGGGAGCACAGTAGCTACACAGACCTGACTGTGTTGCACTGCCCAGCGGAGGAGCCCTGCTAGTGGGAACGGCTGGCCCTGGGCGCAGCTCTTCTCTGCTACATGTCTGCGCCCTCAGTACATGTGCACCCTAGGCTGGCGCCTACCTTGCCTATAGGTGGCGCCGACCCTGGTTATGAGGTTATATAGACACATGGGATAATGTAAACGTAAGATTAGTATAGTTAAGCATATATATAAGTATATGTATCTTGTAGTAATCTCAGGGCCTCTTTTTTTTTTTTTTAATAACCCTCAAAGTCTTATCTAGAGCTTCCTGTTCTAGTTTGCATAAATTTATTTTTGTGATCTTTTTTTAGATGTCAACTTTTCCATATCTTTACAAACAAGATTCTCAAACACTTTGATGTATTCCCTCTGATTCTGTACCAGATAAAAACCTGAATTCATTCTCTATGTATGGGTTTGGTTTCTATCTCAATATTCTCACCTTCACTTTCTAATTTTAAGTCATCTTATGCCATATTGATCAGCTACTGTGGTATAAGAATTCTTTTTAAAATTGTTTGCTGAACCACCTGTATCGTTACTCAAAAAAAACCTCTTTATTGTTAATGACCTAATGTTTTTCTTGCTAATTATATTGGTCTCAGATTTGCTCATACTTTTGTTTGGAGCAAAGGAGAGACCCTTAGATTATACTTTTGTTTCTTCTGCAGTGATATCCCTACTAAATAGATTAAAGATGCCTCTCACATTGGAGTGGCTCCTTATTCCATCTTTGAAATTTTGAGTTGTTGTATTTGTCCTTTTGCCCCTTCCTCTATGTCTTTGTCATCTCTTTGTAATCTTTTTAGACCATGGGGGTGTATTGTATCCTGCTTCCAAGTTTCATCCCCTATGGACTCCAACAGCCTAATCCTAAAAAATAATTCTTGAATATATTTGGCACCTATATAGATAGAGGGGATTAATTTTTAGTTTTAGTGAACAGTACGTTGGAAATTCTGTTATATCGATATTCAGCAGTGTCTGCTCACAGATATGTAAAAAAAAAAATGTAAATCTAAAATGTAAGAATAATCAAATTAAAAATATTAAAAACAAAACAAAAAAAAAAAAAAACACACTTACAGAAAGTAAGAGTATGACCTTTAGGAGCTATTATATTTCCCATCAAGGGAGAATATGGACAGGAAAATGTGGAGCTGAGAGGGCTATGACTCATGTTCAGCTATACTAACCAAAAGAGAACTGGTTGTGTACACTATTTCAATAGGAGTAGCAGCTAGTAGAATTGGATAGGAACCATTCCATCTCCTGATCAAAGAGGATTCCCTTCTTAATGCAATTAGATCCCTCCCCCCAATAGTTTTCAAACTATAATTGGCTAGTATGAGATATATTCATAGAATTAGTGAGGTATAGACAATATACATAAGCATTGGTAGATACAAGTGTGGGAATAAGATCTATATAGATGTTTAGTAGATTAGGGAACCTGTAGGAGAGCAAGGATGGGGAACAATTAATAATCAAGAGTATGAATTTGGAGACCTCTGACAACATTCTTTTTATCAATGTATTCTCACTATATGGTTTGTGAGATACTTTGCTATTCCAAACTTTTTTTTATGTATTTTTATATGATTTTTATATAATAATCACATTCAAGGGTTTTACAGGTAGGACATTGACCCTTTGTAGGGCAGGGAGGTTGGAGAAGCATTCCAGTTTTGGTGCATTTCTAGCCCACTGGCCCTCAGATGGTTAATATTATATTTTTGGGTGTAATTTACATCCGAGAATTACTATTCTAAACTTTTCCATTTGTAAGCATTAAGTATAGAAGATGGTGAGATTTCTGTCACATCTATGTTATAAGAAATTCAGTATGGTTTGGATACAGTGGTTTTACAATATTTATTGCTCAATGTTGTTAACACTGAGGGCAGATAAGTAAATATAAATTGTATATATATATAGTCCTCTTGGAGGTGACTCTCAAGACCCTTGACAAAGCGGGCAGTGAGGCCTCACAATACACGTGGGGATAGGAACACACGGTTCACTAAGGATGCTCCTTGTCATGCCCCCTGTGAGGATTTCCGCTCCAGGTGCTCCCCTCATAAAGGTGTGGAAGACCATCTGAATACCAAACATCCATACAAACTGCTACTCACTAGAACTATTGGCAGAATAAAGGCACAGACAAAGAGATGGAGGAGACGGAGGTGAAATGGACACAGCATTGTGGCTATATGGACCAAGAGTGAGATGAGATATTCCCTGTTTTATCTTTTATAAGTTTAACGTATACATGTGCAGATTTGCTTTAACAAATACACTGCTTTTAGATAGTTTTGTTCTCTGTTTGTGCGGATAACCTCTTGATTCTTTCACGTGTCGATGAGGCCATATGCAACGTGCAGCAAGGAGACCGACCCAATGAGCCAATAAAATATAAAGAACTAAAATGAAAATTTAGCAGTGAATCAACATCCATTATCAATTATTCATCCATCAGTTCATAGCTACAACTCATCAATTCATCCATCCATTTTATCTTTCAACAGAGTGCAACTTTGTTATTTTTACTCATACAAAATGGTTATTGACTGGATACTTACTTAGCAGTGTAGATCAATGAGATTACCAATATTTCTTTATTAAAGTGTTTTTATTTATTTTTCATCTTTTCTTTTTTTCTTTTTTTTTTGTAGTATCAGTTTGATTTTTCCTATTGCTTTCCATTTCTTTATCTATTTGGAATTTTATGCTTATAGAATAGTTCTAGGCAGCGGGTTATATCCTAATTACTTATATTGTTCCAATTTACAGCTGCATACTTCTATTTCATTTACTACTGATATTTCAAAAGGTCTTCAAGGTTACGTATGTCTTTCTGCAGTTGATACAAAGATCTGAAATAGGGTAGACATTCCAGGGGGGAATAAGCCAAATGACAAGTGATTTAGGTAAATTAGAAGAATGGACAAGATTTTGGAAGTTGCAGTTTAATGTTGATAAATGTAAAATAATGCACTTGGGACATAAAAATCCAAAGGAAAAACATAGTATTAAGGGTACTGTATTGTCAGAGACAACAGAGGAAATGGATCTGGGAATAATTATTTCTAATGACTTAAAGTCAGGCAATGTAACAAAGAGGTGGGGAATGCAAGCAGGGTGCTGATTGTATAGCTAGGGGTATTAGTAGCAGAAAAAGGGAAATGGTCATGCCACTCTACAGATCTCTAGTTAGAACTCATCTAGAGTATTGTCTACATTACTGGAGATCCCATCTCCAGAAGGATATAGATACTCTAGAGAAAATTCAGAGAAGGGCTACTTAAATGGTGACTGGTTTACAGGAAAATAAATATCAGGATAGGCTAAAAGATCTGAACCTGTATAGCTTGGAGGAGAGAAGAGAGAGAGGTGATATGATAGAAACATTCAAATACTTGAAGGAATTCAACAAAGTGCAGGAGGGAAGTACATTTCAAAGGAGTAAAAATGTTCGGACAAGAGGACATAGTCTAAAACTAGAGGCACACATGTTAAGGCGTATGCATGAAAGTTTTAGACATATGTAAGAAAGTGGAATAGTCTACCAGCAGAATGTCAATTCCGTTAAACTGAACGGAGAGAAAAAAACGGATAAGCTTTCTGGTACTGTCCAAAAATAGTGCTAGAGGGCAGAGCTGGAGAGTGATGCTTGGGTACGTTGGAGCCCTATTGGAGTATCCTTGCAGCAATCAAGGCTGGCCATGAAGCCAGATGTCTGACCCCAGTTAGGCCGGGAACAGGATAGATACTCCTCAGACTTATAATCAGGAAACCAGTATCAGAAGAGAAGGAACCCTATGGCGGTCTGGAGATGGAGCCCAAGACCACTGTGGCCCAAGGGAAAGGAAGATGCAGAAAGTGATGGTAGACCCTAGCATGTGGAGACAGGAAAACCCACTGAGACCCACAGCTCAGAGGTACCCAACAAGCAACGAGACCAGAAGGAAAGGACCCTCTGCCACTCTAACTCTTCGGCACCGTAGGCCTAAGAACAAAACTGGACCTGCTTCCTGCCGTCTATCTACGGCTAGGTCCACCCAGGGAAAGGAGAAGGCAGCCCAAAGAGTGGGGTAGAACGATGGCCAGGTAGAGGAAAAAACTGATACGCTCCTCAAATGAACACTGGGATATCCCAGAAGCCGTCTAGCTACAGCTAGCCCCAAAGTGGATAAAGAAGAACCTCACTGATAGGTGGACAATGAGGTAAAGGCAGAATGAATGAAGAAGAACAGTAATGCCTGCTTCCCAGCCATCTTTCTACAGCTAGAAGGATATACTGAGAAGGGTGGACTGTTACAATGTTGCAGCCACTCCCAGCTGAAAAGCAGAGCCTCATGCAAAAATAAATGATCTGCGCTTTAGCCATGCTTGGCCTCCCGTCTATCTACGGGGATCTCGGGTAAATGCAAGAGGCACCAAGGAACAGCCACAGCTGGCTGTTCGAGCGGATAAAAGATAAACCAGATGCACTTGAGGCACTGAGGCAAACACGTCTCACAGGAGGAGAGGAAATGTAGCGTACCAAGGGAAAGAAGGAGGAAGAGAGAAGGGCTAGCTGTCTCGCCCCAGAAGGAAAAGCAAGCGCGAGACGCTGCCAGTAGAGAAGCCTCTCTACCTGGCAGAGGCTTGCCGCAACGGCCGCCGAAGGCCCACAAACAACTGGGCTATGTTGGAGGAGTAGGATGCTCTAGCAAAACGAGAGAGCGAGGGATGGAGAGCAAGGCAGGCAGATGTAGCCGACCCAGAGAGGATCAGGAGTGGAGTCACGGCCAGGCCAAGGTCAGTCACCGAGCTACAAGGCAGGTACCTGAGGGTGAAGAATAAGACAAGTCAAAAACAGGCCAGGGTCAAAACCAGGAATAGCACTAGCCCAACCGAAGTACAAAACGATGATCCAATGGGGATAGTCAGTAATTCAGGCAGAGGTCAGTAATCTTCAGACTGGAACTCAGCAATAACACAGAAACTTAGCTTGATAAACAGGCATCTAGGCTACAGGGAAGAGCCCCTATAAACTCTCCCTAGTCAATCCAATTCCAGGGTCAAAGGGTACAGGTTGTAGGTGTAACAGAACCCCCAATTAAGAGGAGACCTCAGGACGACCCGGTTTCCCAGGGTAGGTTAGGTGGAATCTTCGGAGTAATGCGGAAGCGTGAATGTTCATTTGTGGGATCCAGGAATGATCCTCCGGTCTGTACCCTTTCCAATCAACCAGGTATTGGACGGTGCCACGTACTTGATGGGAGTGCAAAATCTTGTTCACTGCAAACTCTTGATTGCCTCAAGAATGATGGATAGGGGACGGCGGGCAGTTTTATAAAAGCAATTGGTTACAAATGGTCGGAGTAGACAGACGTGGAAGGAATTATGGATTTTCAAGGAAGGAGGTAGCATGAGTGAATAGGTGACCGGTGATAGGACTTTGAAGATTCTGAAGGGTCCAATGTACCGGGGTCCCAATTTAGGGGAGGTTTAAATGGGTAGTAGATAACCAGACCTTATGTACGGGGAGAAATTTGGGTGCCCGTTGGAGGTGACGTTCCGCAAACCTCTTGCTACTAGAGGCGGCTGAGGCCAGTAGTGAATTCAGTTTGGACCAGTGTTCCTGTAGATCGAGGACTAGGATGTCCGCAGCTGGAACTCCTACTGGGTGGACTTTAGGAAATGCTCATGGATTATAACCACCAGCGGCAAAAAATGGAGAGCACAGCAGGATGGCATGAAGAGTGTTGTTAAAGGCAAATTCAGCCAGGGGAAGAAGTTTAGACAAGTTATTTTGCTGTTCGTTGATGTAATGTCGAAGATAAATTTCCAGTATCTGATTAGTGCGTTCGGTTTGACCGTTGGTTTGCGGGTGATAAGATGAGGAAAATTAAAGGTCAATGCCTAATGGATAAACGTGATAAGTGGAGTACCTCAGGGATCTGTCCTGGGTCCTCTTCTTTTTAATTTGTTTATTAATGGCCTCCCAAAGGGTATAGGGAGCCATATATCAGTGTTTGCCAATGACACAAAATTATGTAAGGTAATAACGTCTGAACTGGATGTGTCTTAATTACAAAAGGATTTGGACAAATTGAGTAACAGGCAGGCAAATGGCAAATGAGATTTGCATTTTGGGTATAATAATAAAAATGCAACATATAGTTTAAATGGTGTTTCTCTGGGGAAATCTACTAATGAAAAGGATTTGGAAGTGTAACGGAAGCTGAGAAGGGACCTCGTCGTCCTCCGCCGTCGTTCCCGTGTCTCTCCTTCTCGACGCAGATAAGCACCGTCGGATGCACCAGTTGAAGTATGGACAGTCACTGGAAACAGCCACAGGATCGCTGGAAGCAGGGAAGCAGGGAAGAGTCCACGTCGCCGCCTGACAGCATATGAAGTTAGGACGCAGGAAGCTGGCAGCAGGCGGTCAACGATTCAGGATACTTGGCGCAGATGGGTATCAGAGTGGATACTTTAGACCATAAGCAATACAAGACTCCAGGACTCCTTGTTCACTCCAAAACAGAACTCATTTTATTGTCACAAACCACAGATATTTATATACAGTACAGTACATTGGATCACATGGGGAACCTGATACAATAGGGAACTTGATTAAATCAAACACATCAGGCAAAAGGCAAGGGCTGACACAATGAAAGCATTCACAGAGGTAATCAACTCACAACATAATACAAAGGGCTGGCAACAGAGTTTCAGGCTATACAATAGGTGACTCACAGACTGAGGGGTGTGAATGGATTAACACACACAACAGGGGGTCTCAGGACAGTTCTCACTCCAAGGACTTGAGTGGCCAGAATATTCATTTCCTTAACAATGGCCAGGGGTTGAATAATTAAGCAAAAGGCTTGGGAGTCTGCAATACATAATGAAATAATTAACCCCTCACTGCCTATTCCCTTGGAGTAAACCCTCAACATACTACATACAATAACTAAAACGTTCGCCATACATTAAACATACTATGTGATCCAAAGTCTATGAATTTAAGTCTTTCTCTTAGGGAATAGCTGGCCAGTTTGTACGCCAAGGCACAGCACAGAGTCCAAACAGTAATAAATGTCCATAGTCTTTGAATAAATAGTTTGAGGTCCAGACAAGGGCTCAGTAACGGGTAGGATCCGTTACATTTCTCCCCCTTTTTGTACCAAGCCAGCGGGGACAGTAGTAAACGCTGACTTGGAGCTGTAGGAGACCATTGAGGTTGTGAGCCACTTGTCTGGACAGTTCATTAGTCTGGAGGCCTTAGTCCTAGGCCAGTCTTAAAGGAGGAGCCCCTTGTCCTGGGCCAGGGAAACAATGACTCAGCCTGGTGTCCTGTGCCAGGAGAAAATGCAAGCCCCTTGTCCACGCCTGGAAATAGAAAGCAGGTCTCTTGTCCTGGACCAGGGGTACAGTCTTGGTTCTTAATCCTGGGCCAGGGAAATTGGTGACTGGTTGTCCTGGCAATCATCAAATTGGGTGGCCTCTCCTGGGCCATGCTCCATGCAGAGCTGGGGTTCAATGTTCCTGGGTCTGGGGCCAGGGGCTCAGGGTCCAAGGCCAGTCTATAAGGGGGATCTTCCTGGGGCAATTGTGTCTCTGGCTTCTGTGCATCAGAGTGTGGGGAGAGAGGCATATCTCCCCCTTTTAGTTGGGCCACTGCCCCAGAGGAACAGGAGAGGATGTTTGTCCCACTCTCCTGGGCTGGGGCAACGTTCTGGGACACATTCCCACCCCCCAGGCAGAACTCAGGAAATTCAGGGGCCCCAGCAACATCCCTGAAGAGGACGGTGGTCCCACTCACCAGATCAGGGCCCAAAGGGGAATTGTTGGGGAGCGCCTTCTTGGGGCTTCTGGTGAGCTTGCTCCCACTCACCAGTGTCAGGGCAAAACAAGGGGTGGTGTGCTCACTCCTACACACCACAGCAGGGGGTTCACAGGACCCGGTGAATTTGCTCCCATCCACCAAGCCAGGGGTCACAGGGAAAGGGAACACAATCGTTGGGCTGGGGATGAGGACTGTTGATCCACTAATCCCAGCCAAGGTTTCACATGACCTGGTGCGCTCGCTCCCACGCACCAAGCCAGGGGTTACAGGGGGACTGGAGAGCTCGCTCCTACTCTCCAGCATGAGGAACTTGGGGCAACATCCAGGGTTTCCAGGGGCAGTAGCAGCACTGCAGAGTGGCAGCCTGCTGTACCCCTCTTCTTCTTGGCCCCTCACATCAGGGCCATCTCTTGTCTTCTGGAGGAGGGCAGTCTCAATCCTCCTCGCAATCTTAGTCACATACCTGGAGAAGACACTCTTCCCCTTCTCCAGGGCAATAGCAACAGGGGACGGACTGGGGCTGCTGGTGGGGACCTGCATCTCCTTCACCACAGCAGGGGTTTCCCAGACCCTGGTGAGCTCGCTCCCACTCACCAGGTCAGGGTTTACAGGGGGGCTGATGGGGCACTCTTCTCCACCCATCAGTTCACACAACATATCCTCAGGAGGGCCAGCAGCACTGCTCTCTTCCAGTCCACTGGGGTCCTCCTCTTGTAGGCCATCACTTTCCAGGGCCTTCTCTGCCTTGAGGGAGACCGCAGTCCCATCCCTCAAGGCGGCATCCTCTGTGGCCCTGGAGACCACATACCGCTCCACTTCCAGGGTGTTTTCCAACCCCACAGGGGGCATCATCTTGGGGCTGCTTGTGAGCTCTTCCACACTCACTACAGCAGGGGGGTCATAGGGACTGTTGGGCTCTCTCCCACCCATCAGCTGGGACATACAATCGCTGCTGGTGGGGACCTGCATCTCATCCACCGCAGCTGGAAAGACAGGGGAAGGGGCAACATGCCTATCAGGGGAGACATCTGTCCCATCCCCTGATGCAGAGGCATCTTCTTGGCTGAGAAGGAACGAATTCCCACTCCTCAGCTCAGGCAACACACAGTCCAGGGGCAAAGGGGTATCAGGAAGGACAATTTTCCCACTTCCTGATGCATGGGCAACAACAGGGGCACTGGTGAGGAACGAATTCCCACTCACCAGTGTGGAGTGAACAGGGGTAAAACAATCCTGGCCCTCAAAGTCGCTGAAGTTCTCCTCAGATGCGTTACCCCCCCAGTCTTCTTCTTCCTCTCTTGGTATCCCCTGAACTTTCTGTAACCAGCCCAGGTACATTCTCTCCAGGTTCCACTCGCATCCTGCCAGGATGTCCAAATTTCCCTGGCAGTCCTCAGGAATGTATCCCCCAAAACGGTCCTCTCTCTTGTCCCGAATCTCCCAGTATCTGCTGGAGTCAGGGCAGCCAAAAGTAGAGTCCATGTTGTAGGCGTTCCATACCAGCCCTTCGATGTCCCATCGCAAGCGGCCTGGGCACCAGTCGAAGAGACCCTCAGATCCATATTCCTGGTCCAGGTGCTTAACAAAGTCCCAGTACTCCTCCTGTACTCTGAGTTCCTCTGTAATGCACGCATCCAACTCTGGGACGAAGTCGTAGATAACATCACCCAGCCAGGTCCACCACTGTACTCGGATGGTGTTGTAGCGGTCCTTGTATGCTCCCAGAGTGTCCGCCAGCACTGCTTCGTCCGCCATGTCGTCTCCGATGCAGCCTATGTCGAAGGAGAAATCCCACCGCTAGCCACCAATGTAACGGAAGCTGAGAAGGGACCTCGTCGTCCTCCGCCGTCGTTCCCGGGTCTCTCCTTCTCGACGCAGATAAGCACCATCGGATGCACCAGTTGAAGTATGGACAGTCACTGGAAACAGCCACAGGATCGCTGGAAGCAGGGAAGAGTCCACGTCGCCGCCTGACAGCATATGAAGTTAGGACTCAGGAAGCTGGCAGCAGGCGGTCAACGATTCAGGATACTTGGCGCAGATGGGTATCAGAGTGGATACTTTAGACCATAAGCAATACAAGACTCCAGGACTCCTTGTTCACTCCAAAACAGAACTCATTTTATTGTCACAAACCACAGATATTTATATACAGTACAGTACATTGGATCACATGGGGAACCTGATACAATAGGGAACTTGATTAAATCAAACACATCAGGCAAAAGGCAAGGGCTGACACAATGAAAGCATTCACAGAGGTAATCAACTCACAACATAATACAAAGGGCTGGCAACAGAGTTTCAGGTGACTCACAGACTGAGGGGTGTGAATGGATTAACACACACAACAGGGGGTCTCAGGACAGTTCTCACTCCAAGGACTTGAGTGGCCAGAATATTCATTTCCTTAACAATGGCCAGGGGTTGAATAATTAAGCAAAAGGCTTGGGAGTCTGCAATACATAATTAAATAATTAACCCCTCACTGCCTATTCCCTTGGAGTAAACCCTCAACATACTACATACAATAACTAAAACGTTCGCCATACATTAACCATACTATGTGATCCAAAGTCTATGAATTTAAGTCTTTCTCTTAGGGAATAGCTGGCCAGTTTGTACGCCAAGGCACAGCACAGAGTCCAAACAGTAATAAATGTCCATAGTCTTTGAATAAATAGTTTGAGGTCCAGACAAGGGCTCAGTAACGGGTAGGATCCGTTACAGGGAGTAATCGTAGACAATAGACATAGGAGTAGCGTGCAGTGCCAGCTGGAGGCTGCAAAGGCCTGTAAGATATTGGCATGTATTAAAAGGGGTATTGACTCAAGGGAGGAAGATATTATTATGCCTCTTTACAGGTCCATGGTAAGACCCCACCTAGAATATGCTGTTCAATTCTGGGCGCCCTTTCTGAAAAAGGATATTATGGAACTAAAGAGAGTGCAGAGGAGGGCTACAAAACTAGTAAGGGGAATGCAAAGTTTTAGTTACGAAGAAAGGCTAGAAAAGTTAAACTTGTACACACTAGAGAACGACGTCTTAGAGGGGATATGATAACACTATATAGGGGGCGTTGTTTGGCGGCCATAATGGATGGTCGCATTTCTTTGCAGCTCCTGTGTTTGCCCTACTTAATCCTAATTCATCATCTATTCTGGTTCATCCTATATGACCCAAACATGCCTAATAAGTTCTCCGACACTGTGAGCTACCTGGAGATACCTATATCGCCTGGGGCAGAAGCGCCCTTGCGGCGGAGGCCCAGGCAGCGCTTCCGCGGCCTGGTCAGCCAGACTCGTGGCAGACAGAGGGAAGACCTAGACGGCCTTATCAACCTCATCGGTTAACTTCTAGTTTGCAGACGGGATTGCTGTGTCGCCCAGACAGAGCAGTCGGTTGGGGGAGGATGGTACCGGCGGCCTGGTCGGGCTGCCTTCGGAGCTATATTGGACCATCGAAGGAGTGTACCGAGTGCCCTAAATGACTGGCTCTCCCTTGCTGGAATATAATTTACTACATCCTACATGATCTATGGACATCCGATCTACAGAGTGTAGATTTTGAGGTGAAATCTAGCCAACGAGTGCAGTGTGGCAGTAGCAAATCAATGCTGTTGCTGAGCCACTTCTACCATCGCTTCAGAGCCTCCAACTGCTCCACTGTTTAGGACCCTGAGCCCGATCCGGATTTTCGTGGGCCTGAGGAACACGCAACGAAGAGGTGACACGCATTCTCCACTCCTATATGTAAGCAGTCCACTAGGGGCCTAAACTGAATGTTATAGGGCCTCCTCTACTATTTAACAGCCCCTTTAGATCACCAGCTTCTTTTTTATTTTCTTACCCTTGTCCCCCTACCCCTCCCAGTAGGTTTCTATGCACACAGTTTGCCACTGGACATTGTCCTGTTTGCAGATTGGAAGTGGGAAGTTAGTCAGAGTGGATTGTTCCCCACTCATCCCCCCGTGTGTCTTACTTTCCTGTGCATGTTTACCCTCTTCTCTCCCATGTATTATTGAATCCTATTGCTCAGAGACACTTCCCTGATAGAGGGGACTATACACCGATTCCCATAGTGTATGCAATAGTATATGCTGCCTGGCCTCTACAAATAGTTGGCTCCGGATACAGGCTCTTTGGCCCTCTTGCCACTATCCTGCTACATTTACACAGCATTTGCATATTGTCATGCTGGGACTGTATGTACATATTGCTATGGCTACTACGTCTGTAGGGGTTTGATGGCTTGAGGAGAGCGCTTCAATGTGACCCCCATTATGTAACCCATTCAAGGCCCACTCGTCCCCCATAGTACCCACTTCTGGAATTCCTGCTGTGATAACACTTCTGCTGGTGGCTTTCCTGATTTGTCAGTCTCCATGGAACGCTTCATTACAATGTCTAACCAATCTAAACCACAACGCCACACTCGAGGAGGATTCTGAAGATGTAATAGATCCTGATACTCCTTCTCTGGTGGATACCACAGCCAGGGCAGTGATGAACTTTCTTATGCCATTGATCGATTCTAAAATGGTTTCTCTCAACTCATCCATGCAGGAGATATTGGGTGAACTGAAAGCACATAAGGATCAATTGGTAGACATGGAAGCCCGCACCACTACGTGCGAATTATCCATTACTGATCTACAGCAAAAGATCCAACAACTTGAATCAGACGCAAACCTGCTCACTGACAAACTTGACGACTTGGAGAATCGCAGCAGATGGAATAATCTTCAAATTGTGGGACTCCCAGAATCGCTAAAGGGCAGGGAACTAGGTGACTTTCTTTCCATAGGTCTCCCTGACCTGCTCCATCTGGAATACATGGATTCCCCCGATATCTATCGAACGAGCTCATTTGCCTGGGTCCCCCAGCTGAGGGTAATGCTAAATGCCCAAGACCAGTAATCTTTCATCTGTTAAACTTTGCTGATAAGCAAAGGTTACTCTTTGCCTACCGCAAGATAGGTCATCTGGAATACAAGAATCACCAACTGCTGCTTTTCCAGGACTATTCGGCAAGGGTATCTTCGAAAAGACGGGAATTTGCAGAAATCTGTGGGAAACTGTTTCAAAATCATATCAAATTTTCCCTGATATATCCAGCAAGACTTAGGATCCTCGATGGGGAGAGGCCGCGGTGGTTTGACTCTCCTAAAGATGCCTGGGACTTTTACAATAGTTTACAGCTACCCTGATTATGCAAACCGGATCCCTTTTCTTTGCCTGCTTTCTTGATATGTCCTAACTGGGTATCACATTAGTGCCTACTACACCTGTTTATCTTTTGTGGAGGCTGGGATATAGCATTGATCATAATCCTAGCTCTGGGTGGACGGGCAGGTGCTCCCTCTCTTGTCCTGCGGGGGACAGGGGGGACCTCCTGTGAGGATCAGTTGTATTTCCTGCTGTTGCTCATTGTGAAACATTGGATGGTCCCCCCTTTGCCCTTCGGGGTACGGGGGAGACCTCTTTCATTTATCGGGGGGTGTAGGGTGGACCGTCTTGAGCGGTTTGTTCCGACGCTCCTCTCCGGGGGGATTGGGGAATGCGGGGTGTCTGGCCAGTGGCTTCGGGAGTACTGGAGGTGTGGGGTTGGGAGAGACTGGTTTCCAGCCACCCAGATTCGGTTGTGGGCTCATGAGCTGGGGTCCTGCCTCCCTTGGCCCCAGTGTATTACACCCTCTGGTGGGCTCCTTGGAGTCCTGGAGGACTCTTGATGGGAATGATGGGTTCTACGATTGCTATATCGTGTTAATCAGCTGCAAGAGATGGGGTTGGGGGGGGTCACATTGTTCTGTAGGTAGTGGAACTGATTAGTTCCTTGGTCATGTCTTTTCTGTTTCAAATGTTTGTTAGATTGAAACTGTTTCGATTTTTGTTTTCTTCTGGTTCATGCAGGGGAGCGGGGACTTTGGTGTCTCCCCCCGCTCTTTCTGCATCGACTATTACACTAATAGCAATTTTGGATATTCTCTCACGCTGTCCTCCTTTGGTGTCCCTCGATGGCTCCTCGCTGGGAGAGCTGTTGGGGACAAATTATCATTTACATCTGCGCACTATAGTCACTTTCACTGACCCGCCATGAGCTCCCAGTCTGACCACACAGGTACTCATGATCTCACTATCACAACATGGAATGTGGGAGGCATCCATAGCCCAATCAAGCGAAGGCAAATTTTATCTCATCTAAAACATCTGGGCACACGGGTGGCTTTCCTTCAGGAGATTCACCTGTCTACAACGGAACACCAGAAGCTATGTAAAGATTGGTTGGGTACATGTATTGATGCCCCTTTTTCCAGTAAGAAACGGGGATTAGCGATCCTGGTACACAAATCTCTTACCTTTCAGCTTATACAAAAAGTAATAGACCCAGAGGGTAGATTTTTAATTGTCCATGCAGAAGTAGATGGTCGCCCCCTAGTGTTATGCAATGTCTATGCCCCGACCCAACGCATGCCTTATTTGCCAATTACTGGTGGGGGGTGATTTGAACTCTTTCGTAGACCCTCATATTGCTAGAAGTGGATGGCCACTTGTTTCAGTCCGTCATTTCCCTGCTTTGTTGGCGGGTTGGATTACCCAGTTGACCCTACACAATGTGTGGCGGACTCTTAATCTCATCGAATGTCAATATACATTTTATTCGCATCCGCATTCTGTCTTCACAAGACTACTTTCTGGCTGCCTCTGCAGTATTGTCTGTCATTCATCACTGCCAGATCCATCCATTCACATCTCTGATCATGCCCCCATCTCATGTGTCCTCTCCTTTAAGTCCCCCCCCCCCCCGAATGCCATCTTTCCTCACTCATTCCCAAGAGTTTAAATCGAGTTTGAAATCAGCTTGGGAACTATACTGTGCAGATAATAGCGCCCATGTACATGATGCCCTCACGTTTTGGCCTACTGCTAAGGCAGTCCTCACGGGACACATTATATCATATTACACCAGATGGTCTTCCGGGGGAATTTTATAAGGCCCTCTGCCCTGATATAGTGCCCTCCCTTTTAACTCTGTACAATACAGCCCTTATTGATCATCACCTACCAAAAGACTTCATTTTAGCTAGGATCGTGGTCCTCCCCAAACCAGGCAGAGACCACACCAAGGTCGAATCTTATAGGCCTATCTCTTTACTCAACACTGATTACAAGCTCTTAACCAAAATTCTGGCAACCAGATTGAATCGCATCCTTTCTTTTCTTATCTCCCCTGAGCAGACAGGTTTCCTCACTGGTTGACAGTCCATCACTAACATTCGCACTGCATTGGCGGTGATCATAAAAGCGAATGATTTCCCCCAGATTCCAGATCTTCTAGTTAATTTAGACGCGGAGAAAGCGTTCGATAAAATCCTCTGGCCCCATTTATTTCATCTTCTTTCGGTTCAGGATTTTGGCCCTCAATTTACTGGGTTTGTTAAACTCTTGTATGGTTCCCCCAGAGCCACCATTACCATAAACCATCTTAATTCTCCCCATTTACTCTTTCGAAGGGCACCAGACAAGGCTGTCCACTCTCCCCCTTATTGTTTAATCTTGCTTTGGACCCTTTGTTGAGGAAGCTTAATCTGCTCCGTTCGTTTCGGGGGGTGTCTTTGGGTGGTCGAGAGGTCAAGTTATCGGCGTTTGCTGATGATGATCTTTTTTATTCTTAATCTGCACTGGTTGGCATTGCGGCCGTCCTGGGAGACTTCCAGTCCAGAGCGGGGTTCACGGTTAACTTCCACAAATCTGAGGCACTTTGGCTAATGCCCCATCACCCTCATCTTACAGCCCCCTTATGCAATTTCCGCGTTGTTCAGGATTATATTAAGTACCTGGGAATACATTTGTCATGGTGAATTACTCATCTGTATGAGAAAAACATCCCATCATTACTTAGCCAAATTGCCTCAGATCTCCATACATGGTGTTCACTTCCGCTCTAGTTTACTGGTAGAATTCAATTGATTAAGATGGTGGTTTTTCCTAAACTGTTATACAAGTTACAGAAAATGCCATAATATTTGCCTAATTCGAATGAGCAATTTCTTAACAGGAAATTTCAGGGTTTCATTTGGCAAGGCAAAAGACCCAAAATTAGTCTAACCAAACTACAGATGAGGAAAGAGCAGGGGGGACTGGAACTCCCCAGCATTAGGTTACACATTGCTAGTGACCGGATTAAACACCTTTACAGATTCCACCTGGGATCAGGCTTTTACACCACATGTTGCTCTCAGTTACCTCCTACATGGTCCACGTTCTCACATCCTTTCTCATTGCTTTGAAAATCCTTTAATCGTCCCAACAATCAAAGCATGACAACACTCCCGACAGCTGTTGCATAAAACAAAAACCATCTCAGTTTTTCTCCCTTTTCTTCATAACCCTCTCTTTCAACATAGTTCCCCAGATGGGCGTTTCTTCACTTGGGCAGAAAAGAGGATCTTCTATATAGGGGCTCTTCTTGAGCCTAACACTGGTAAACCCTTTCATTTCTCAGAATTTCAACTAAAATATGGTCTCCCGTCTAGTCATTTATTCACATATCTTCAAGCCAAACACTATGTTCATTCCCTCCTCCCCATGCTACACTCTCAAATTTCTGATAACACACTTGACTGTCTATTACAGGCCTCATACTCCCTTCCCTTCACAATCTCCAGATCCTATAACCTTCTATTGACAGCGACTTCTACCCGCATGAGCCATCCCTACATAGAAAAATGGATCACTGACATACCGTACTTGACCCCAGACATATTATTTGAAGGTTTCTGTAGCCGTCTCCGACATTCCCCAGCATCATATTTTCATTAGCTTATTATTATTATTCTTTATTTATATAGCGCCAACTAATTCCGCAGCGCTGTACAATTGGGAATAGACATACAGAGGTATGTCTATCAGATGTGGAGAACAGGAGGATCAGAGGGCCCTGCTTGTGAGAGCTTGCAATCTAGAGGAAGGTAGGTTTGAAACAGAAGGAGTAATTGCTATTGCAATTAAGTGCCTCCTGCCACATGAACTGCCAGTTAGTGGGTGGGCGTGAGAAGTGCTGTTGAGTGCAGTAGTCCGTGCAAGGGGTGAATCTTGGTGATGATGTTTATGGAGGCAGATGATAGGCTTCCCTGAAGAGGTGAGTCTTCAGGGAGTGTCTCAAGATTTGAAGGCTGGGGGAGAGTCTGATGGGGCGGGGAAGGGAATTCCACAGCTCAGGTGCAGAACGGGAGAAGTCCTGTAGGCGGGAGTGGGAGGATGTGATAAGAGCTGTGGAGAGCAGAAGGTCGTGTGCAGAGCTAAGATGGCGGCCGGGAGTATATTTGGAAATGAGAGATGAAATATAGCGGGGTGCAGTGTTAGTGAGGGCTCTATAAGTTAGCACCAGAATTTTGAATTTTACTCTGTATGCTAATGGGAGCCAGTGTAGGAACTGACAGAGGGGTGTGGTGTTAGAGAAGCAATGAGTGAGGTAGATTAGTCTTGCAGCAGAGTTCATTATGGACTGTAGCGGGGTTAGTCGGGTGAGAGGAAGGCCAATTAGTAAAGAGTTACAGTAGTCAGGACAGGACATGATGAGTGTTTGGATTAGAATTTTGGTAGAGTCTTCTGTGAGAAAGGGTCGAATTCTAGAGATGTTGCGGAGGTGGAGGCGGCATGAGTTGGAGATTGACTGGATGTGAGGAATGAAGGATAGGGCAGAATCAAATGTGACCCCCAGGCAGCGTGCTGTAGGGGTTGGTGTGATGGAAGTGTTGTTAACAGTGAGGGTAATATTTGGGATAAGGCTGGTTGTAAATGGAGGGAAGATAATTAGTTCAGTTTTGCCAAGGTTAAGTTTGAGTTGACGGGAGGACATCCAGGAAGACACAGCAGAGAGACAGTCAGATACTCGGTACAGGAAGGAAGGGGAGAGGTCTGGGGAGGAAAGATATATTTGGGTGTCATCAGCATAGAGATGATGGTGAAACCCAAAGGATTTTATTAGTTTTCCAACGGAAGCAGTGTAGATTGAGAACAGAAAGGGTCCCAGTACTGATCCTTGAGGCACTTCAACAGACAGTGGGAGGGGTGGGGAAGTGGAGCCGGAGTAGGAAACACTGAAGGAGCAGTTGCAGAGATAAGATGAAAACCAGGAGAGTGCAGTGTCACAGAGACCTAGGGAGTGGAGGGCAGCTGACAGGTCCAAGAGAATGAGTAGGGAGTAGTTGCCTTTTGACTCGGCTGAGAGCAAGTCATTGGCCACTTTAGTGAGGGCAGTCTCAGTGGAGTGATGACGGCAGAATCCAGATTGCAAGGGATCTAGCGGGGAATGGGAGCAGAGGAATATAGTGAGCCGGTTATATGCAAGGCGCTCAAGGAGCTTGGAGGTGAAGGAGTAGGGAAATTGGCCGGTAATTTGATAGTGAGTTTGGGTCCAGGGAGGGTTTCTTTAGGATGGGAGTGATTAGTGCATGTTTGAAAGAGGATGGGAAGGTGCCGGTTGACAAAGAGAGGTTGAATAAGTGAGTAAGGATTGGAGTTAGTAGAAGGGGGGAGTTCTTGAGTGAGCTGAGATGGGATTGGGTCGAGAGGGTATGTGGTTAGGTTTGAGCGAGTGAGGAGAAGGGACACTTCATCCTCAGTGACAGGTGGGAAGGAGCTTAGTGTGTATGTGGGAGAGGCACCAGGGCTCGGCTGGCTGGGTGGGGGTGGTAGTGATGAAATGTCGTGTCTGATAGATTCAATCTTGTTCTTGAAGTGGTTGGCGAGATCTTGGGCAGAGAAGTTAGTGGAAGGTGTTTGTGTTGGTGGGTGTAGAAGAGACGTGAAGGATGAGAAAAGGCGTTTCGGGTTGGAGGAAAGATTAGAAATTAGAGAGGAGAAGTATGACTGTTTGGCCAGGGAGAAGGCAGAGCTATATGAACGGAGAATGAATTTGTAGTGTGTGAAGTCAGCTGTGGAGCGCGATTTCCTTCAGTGCCTTTCAGCAGTGCGTGAGCACCTTTGGAGGTATCATGTTAGTCTTGTGTGCCAGGGTTGTAGTGGGGTTGTGCGTGGGTGGCGTGGAGTTGCAGGTGCAGTGATGTCAAGGGCTGAAGTGAGAGTGCTGTTTTAGAGAGCAGTAGTTTTGTCTGGGCAAGTAAGTGTGAGGATGGGGTTGAGAAGAGGCTGCAGGGAGGTGGAAAATTGTTACAGATCAAGAGTATGCAGATTTCTCTGCATGCGCTTGATTGTGGCGGGGGTGATGGGTATGAGTGGTATGATGAGGTTACCGGTGAGGAGATGGTGGTCAGAGAGGGGAAAGGGAACATTAGAGAAGTTGGAGACTGAGCAGAGGCTAGTGAAGATCAAGTCAAGGGAGTGACCATCACTGTGTGTGGGAGAGCTGGTCCACTGTGATAAGCCTAGGGAGGTTGTTAAGGAGAGGAGTTTGAGGGCGGGGGGGTGTTATGATTATCTATAGGGATGTTGAAGTCACCCATGATAAGAGTAGGGACATCAGAGGACATGAAGTGAGGGAGCCAGGAGGTGAAGTGATCAAGGAATTGTGCAGTGGGACCAGGTGGCCTGTATATGACAGCGACATGCAGGGGGAAGGGAGAGAAGAGGCGAAGTGTGTGAGCTTCAAATGTAGGGAATGAGAGAGAGGGAACAGTGGGGATTACCTGAAACATATGGTTAGGGGGCAGCAGGATGCCTACTCCCCCTCCCTGTCTGTTGCCAGGCCTGGGTGTGTGTGTGAAGTGAGGGCCTCCATGTGAGAGTGCGGCAGTGGAGGCAGTGTCTGACGATGTGAGCCAAGTTTCAGTGATGGCAAGGAGCTTTAGGGAGTGAGAAATGAACAGATCGTGAACAGCTGTTAGTTTGTTACACACAGAGCGGGCGTTCCAGAGACCAAAACAAAAGGGGGGGAGGAGGTTAGGTGACAGGGTATGGTTATTAGGTTGTGAATGTTACGCGTGTGAGTGGGTTCTGTGGTACAAGAGAGAATGGAAGGGGGGCCTGGGTTAGTTGAGATGTCACCTGCAGCAAGTAGGAGGAGATGGGACAGGGACATAAGGTGAGAGTGAGATTTGAAGCAGTGGGGCAGACTTCTACATAGGACTTATGTCACCCCTAATTTGGCCCACACTATAGGATTAACCACCTCCCCAATCTGTCCTAGATGTGGCGAATCTCAGGCTGTTCTAATGCACGTTCTTTATCTCTGCCCACCTATTTTTTCCTTTTGGACTAAAATCTTTGCATATATAACAGAAAAAATGGGTCTTCCGGTATATTTCTCCACCCCATCTTTTCTTTTGGGGGTCTATGAAACCTCACTCTCACTAACTGTAGCCCAGACGACACTATTGGATTACACAATATTGATCGCCCTTAAGGTGATCCTGTCACATTGGCTCAAGCCCGAACCTCCTACACTACTCCAATGGAAATCCTGCAAGCTACACTTCACAAAACTACATTGGATTCTCTCACTGGAAAACAAAGAGGTCTTGGGGGAGAGTTTCGTGAAACTGGATACCCCTCTGGCACTCAGAGGGTTATGTCTTCCAGGTTACCCCCTTTTGACAATATGCAGACTTTCATTGATTCCTACATATTAACCCTTTGAGTGCCAGAGCGGTATCCAGTGCACTGGATACCCCTCTGACACTCAGATGGTTAAGTCTTCCAGGTTACCCCCTTTTGACAATATGCAGACTTTCATTGATTCCTACATATTAACCCTTTGAGTGCCAGAGCAGTATCTAATTCACTGGATACCTCTCTGGCACTCAAAGGTTTAAGTCTTCCAGGTTACCATCTTTGACACTACATTTGAACCCTCTGGGTGCCAAAGAGGTATCCCTCTGTGGCACTCAAAGCTTTAAGGCTTTCAGGTTACCATCTTTGACACTACATGTTAACCCTCAGGAATTAGAGTAGTTGCAAATTCCAAAAGCTCACTGATTGTGGTGGTGGTGGTGATGATGCCCATCCTCATCCCTGTCTCCCATTCCTTCTCAGTTTCTGCTAAAAAGGCCATCAATGTCTCTTCCACCCCAGCTTTCTCCACCATCATCATCATCATCACCACCACTAGTCCCTATTTGCTGCTACTGTTCTACTACAGACATCTTACTGCTGCTTGGAGGTGACAAGCAATATGACAGAGGGTCCCCTAATGTCACACTTGTCATTTCTTGGTGACTTGAAGAAGGCAGACTGGCAGAAGTAGCAGCAGGCACAGGCAACTGATCTGTACTCCTGCTGCTCCTGTTATTCCCCAACAGTTCTGGCCTCTTCAGGATCATGTTCCACTGTAGGGAAGGGAATGGGACTCCCAAGGCCAGAGGAATAGTGTGGGCTCCCTTTACTGCTAGTCTTGATGCACTCAAATGCTTCCCCTCCCACTTCCCTAACACTAGTCTCATTGGCTGCTTCACCATTACTGTTAATAATACTAATAACAACCACATCAATTTCAGCCCCAGAGTCTTCCTCCTCAGATTCACTAGTAATATGATGACCCCCTCCATAACTCCTAACACTAACAAGCTGCTGGAACTTCGTAGTAGTAGTAGTAGTAGTAGTAGTAGTAGTAGAACTAGCACTGGTGGGACTGCTTGGGGATGGCAAGTGTGACTTGTGGTCCCCTGCTGTCACACTTGGCATCATCTTCTCCTTGCCCCCTCATGAGTATTACAAGATACACTACTATCAGACACAGTATTGGTGGCAGCAGGTTCAGCACTGGCAGCAGGCACAGCACTAGTGGAAGCAGAGGCAACACGTCTGGCAGCAGGTACAGCAATGGTGGTAGCAAGGGCAGCATGTCTGGCATCAGGACAGGCAACTGACCTGTCCTGCTCTCACTACTACCCTTTTCTTCCTCCCTTCCCATTAGATTCCCTAGATCCTTAGGGGTGATTTAGGGGGACTGGACATAATTGCTTCTGTAGTGCTCACTTCCTCCTCCTCAGGCTCAGAGGACTGAAAGGGAAGGTACTTTTTGTGGTCTCCTCATGGGTGGCCAAAGGTTAACTCTCTGCAAGTAGCAGAATAAACAACAGAGAAACAGTTATGTAACACTCAGTTATGCAATACTTTTCATCCTGCACTATGATAGGCTTATATGATATCAATTAGGGTGTAGTTTGTATGTACCTCACATTAACAAGTTGAGACACGTCTCTAGGTTCTCAGAGCCATCTAATCTAATCTCAAGCCTGTGTGTTTAAAAGATTGTTGCTGCAGGGGCGTATGGAGGGCTCTCCCATACTGATGAAAACTCCGGGGGTAGCTAAGTATCTTTATGTCCTTTTTCTGTAATGCATATTTAATAAACAGTAGTTATAGTTTTCACTAACACTGTGCGTGTGTGTGTCTCTTTATCTTTAGTGGAATTCAGAAACCTAGCTTAACAGTGGACACATAAGGGTCCTTTATTATTTAAAAACCTGCTCATAGTGATAGCAGTCACTATGAGCCTCTCCTGCCTCAGTTTTTTCATAAATACACAGCAGAACAGCAAAGAACGTCTATGTCGCTCTGTAGCTGCGTCTGTTGTGTTCCACTTCCTGGAATACGTCACGTTTTTGTAAAGAAATGCGAAAAACATGTAAATCAATGGGCCAATGGGTGAAAAATGTGAAGATTTTAATAACTGGTTTTCATGGGATTTCTCTTGAGAACACAGCGAGAGCTTTCACCCACCCCTACTCAAGACCGATGTCTCCACCTTTGTTTCTTCCTCTCTGGTCTGTGCCTGTATGATGCTACCCCGATGTCGGCCTGTGGGTCTTCTGCAGATTTGACCAGTTTCTGATCTTCCATGCACACAAATCTCCACGGATTTTGTGGTAGATCTCCCACCCCTCAAAGGGTAATACCATTATTTGGGTAATTGTGAACAGTTTCTCCAAGCAGGGACACTCTGTTCTGTTGCCCAATCTTCCAACCTCTATAGAGTTGGATTCTGTGGCAAATAACATCCAATAAAGGATCTCCGTTTGTGTCTAGATTTCAGACAACTTTCTGCTCTAAGCTTGGTTTTCATCTCCACACAACGCAGTTGAACCAGACCTCGAGCACTTCATCCGTTGTTATTGTTCCCACCAGCAAGAACACTGGACCCGTGCTACTACCTCTTGCAGAGTTTTCCTACAACTCACTACTACAGTGCTCTCTCAACTGCTCTCCATTTTTTTGCAGCCCTGGGTTACAACCCCCCAGCCCTGCCTCTCTGCTCCTCTGTGACTGAGGTACCATCTGCCAACACTCACTCCCATTTCTTGGCTGACCACTGGCAAGCTATTTGCTGCACCCTACTGGCAAAAAGTTGCTTCAGATCACTATTGATCTCTGGCCCCTAGATTTGCCCCAGGAGATCTTGTATTGTATTGTATATTTATTTATATAGCGCCAACCAGTGTACTTGGCACTTTACAGTTTACATTTGATATAGAAGGGGTACAATAAGTACAGTGATTAAGTACTTATAAAGACAATCATAAGGGGAACAACAGGTGAGTATACATAAGGATGAAAGGTCCCTGCCCCGTAAAGCTTACAATCTAAGTATAGGATGGGTGACATACAGATACGATCTGGTAGAGGAGGAAGTGCAGTGTTTGACATATGAGATATTGTTTTCATATTACACTGTTGCTATATTTAAAATGTGCTCTTTTAGTTTGGATTTAAAGTTGTTGAGGGTTGATGCTTGGTGACTACTGGGTGGTAGGGCGTTCCAGAGGTAGGAAGCAGCAAGGGAGAAAGCCTTCAGTCATGAAACACTGATAGTGGTTAAAGGGGCAGAGAGCCATCCACCATGAGTGGTACGTAGTGAGTGTGCAGGAATATGGCGGGATATCAGAGATCAAATATAAGGCAGGGACAAGTGATGGAGAGCCTTTAAGGTAATAAGGAGGATTTTGAATGTGATACACTGCTTTATGGGAAGCCATGACAGTGATTTTAAAAGTGGTGGGGTGAGTACTGTCCTGGAGGACAGGAAAAGTATTCTGATGGCTGAATTAAGAGAGAATGGCAGGATTTTTGTTATATTCCTAAGAAAGAAGCAACAGGTTTTGGTTACGTCATTAATGTGGGTGGAGAAGGAAAGAGAAGAATCCAAAGTTACCCCGAGGCAGCGGGCCTTGTCTACAGAGTAAATTGTGGAGCCTTCGACAGTTATAGAGAATGGAGGTGTTGTGAAGGATTTAAGAGGGAGGATAAGGAGCTCAGTCTTGGACATGTTAAGTTTTAAGCGACGATGAGCCATTCAGTAAGGCAGTCTGAAACCTGCTGCTGTATTTCAGGTGATAGTGAGGGTGTGGAGAGATATATTTGCGTATCATCTGCACAAAGATGATAGTTAAAGCCAAAGGATTTTATCAGTTGGCCCAGGGAGAGTGTATACAGAGAAAAGAGAAAAGGTCCCAGAAAAGAGCCTTGGGGTATGCCTACTGAGAGGGGGATCAGAGGTGGGAAGGTGTGAGCTTATGATACAGAGAAAGACCGGTGAGAGAGATAGGACAGAAGCCAGGAATGTGCCAGGCAACAGATGCCAAGTGATTGGAGAACCTGGGAGAGAAGGGTATGGTCGACTGTGTTGAATGCTGCTGATAGGTCTAGGAGGATAAGAATAGAGAAATGGCCATTGGATTTTGCAATGTGGAAATCATTTGTTACTTTGATAAATGCAGTTTCTGTAGAGAAAGTGGGCCGAAACCCAGACTGCAGCGGGTCCAGAGAGTTATGGGAGTTGAGGATGGTAAGTAGACAAGAGTAGGCTAGGCATTCAAGGAGCTTAGAGGCAAAAGGCAAGAGGGATACGGGGTGGTAGTTGGATGGGGAGGTGGGGTCTAACAAACCTTTCTTGAGGATTGGAGATACTATTGAATGTTTGAATGAGGAGGGGAAGATGCCAGAGGATAGGGAGGAGTTGAATACATGCGTTAGCATGGGAACTAAAGTGCATGACAGAGGATTGAGGAGATGGTATGGTATAGGATCAAGGGAGCAGGTGCTGAGTGGTGATGTGGACATCAAAAGGGAGACCTCTGATTCTGTGACTGAAGTAAAGGAATCAAATAAGTAGTATGGAGGATCAGGAAGATACAATTGTGGAGACTGAAAGGGTGGGATTGTTTGATGTATTATGTTAATCTTTTGTGTGAAGAACTAGGCTAGAGGGGTTAGGGAGGGGAGGGTGAATGATGGAGGGGAGGGGCGAAGGAGAGAACTGAAGATACAGAAGAGGAATGGTGAAAGGGTTGCAGAGAAGGTTATGAGGAGGTGGTCGGTGCCGGTATGGACTGAGTTGCATTTGATGACTGTAACTTGACGGGAGTGAAGGTGTTTTGGATCACGGAAGTCTCCCTTTAAGTGGTTAAGAACCGAATCCGATACATTCAAAGGCTCAGTGTTTGATAAGTACAGGTGGAAGGAGATATACCACCCCCGAGTCTGAAAAAGGTTAATAGGTTCCCCACCCATAGTTGCATGGCAATATTCCGTAGGGAAAAGTGGAGGACTACGGAAGAACAGACATTGTTAACTGAATACGAGCGGAAGCGGTTTGCTAGGACAGGAAAGTAAGAAGACCTCCGAAGCTACATTGATTGATTCATTTTCTTTGTTACAACACAACATTACTTTGTGTGGAACATTGGCTGGGGGAGGTTCTTTTAGAGACTGTGTTATACCACTGACTCTTAGGATTATATGTAGTAACTAGGTTATATATATTTTGTATATATCCCATTTAGGGGCTGTTTTTATTAATAATAAATTTTATAGTGTATGTATATTTTTTGTTTGCCGTGTGATTACATACATATTTTATTTATGTGTGTGCATTTTGGTTGAGATACGGGAGCCAGACAATATACCCACAGGTGGACATAGACAGTTGCCTGTTGGGGGTGTGGGTGTCCGGTTGTTCCCTGGTTTCTGTCCCTCGCCAGCAGTGCATAATTGATATTAGTACTAGTCTTATTTGATTTAATATAGTATTCTATTTTGCTCTCTCCCTTTGTTTCTTTGTTTTGTAGAAATAATGTAAGCCAGCATTCAAAATCTAAGAGGAAGGCAGAGGGTGTGGTTGTGGGAGGTCTGCATACTACTGCAACATGCATTGCTACAGGAGGAGTTAGTAGAAAAGGATGGGGGAACAGGTATAAGCTGAAAGCGACATGAGGAGGCAAGCAGTACACCTGTGCCACCACCTCTGCCCACTGTGCATGCTGTGTGTGTGAGAAGTACAGGCCTCCATGTGAGATTGCAGCCGCCACGGCTGAATCATGTTGGGAGAGCCAGGTCTCAGTAAGAGCAAGAAGCTGGAGTGCTTGTGAGCAGAAAAGGTCATGTATGAGAGTAGATTTGTTAGTGAGGGAACGGACATTCAGTAGGCCACAGGAGAAGGGCTGGGCAGGAAGTGGGAGGGTTGGGATGGGGATGAGGCTTTGGCTTTCAGCTAAGAACATTGTTTTGTCAACTATCAGACAAATTGGGTCCTCAGTTTCTGTGGCTATTTAAGATCCAGTCACATCTTTCGCCTGTCTCCTACTGGCTGGCCTTACCTGAGACCCTGAAGATGCATCCTGTTTTTCATGTATCTCTTCTAAAACACTACATCAAAGCTCATGCCTTTCATGCCTCCTCATCTCCTCCTCCTCCTTCACTGGTCTCTGTGGATGACTCCAAGGAATACTTATGGATGCCATCCTGGATTCCTGCCTTTTCCACAGTATGCTACAGTACTTGGTCAACTGGAACAGCTACTGCCCAGAGGAGAGTTCCTCATGCACCCTCTTTGGTTTGCCAGTTCCACCACTCCTTTCCTGCCAAGCCATCTTTGGACTCCCAGAGGTAGTCTTCTTTGGGTGTGTGTGTGTGGGGGGGGGTAGTGTCATGTTCTGCCCCTTTTCTCTGCTTTTTCCTGTGACCCTTTGTCTGTGTTCTTCCATTTTTTTTCCTTGTTGTCACAAACTGGGGAAGAACAAGCTAATAAGCACGGTAAAACAAGAAGTAAAGTAAGACTCCTCCAAAAAGGGTTGTTAGAGTGAATGCCAGTGGGTGGCGCTAGAGTGCGGTGCTTGACGTTGTAGGCTCCCTGCAGGGGGTTGTGTTGCTGACAGGCCATATAAAGTTGCTGGCCTCGAAGCCAGATGACCCCCTTCAGTTGAGCAAAAGAAGGCCCAGGATAACCCACTACAGCAAGGTCTAACCCCACCAACCTCAAGGAGGACTATTTCCAACAAACAGTAAATGTGTAGGAGACTCACCACTTGACGTGCAGAGGAGATATACAGGCAGGGTAAAACAGCAAGGCTGGAACTAGAGTCCCAAACAGGAGGCTGAGGTCAAGGCAGGCAGGGTATATATTTGACTGGAAGCAAAGGTACAGATTCAGCAGGCAATAGAATGGTCAAGGCAGGAAGGGTAAATATCTGGCTGGAAGCAACAGTACAATATCAATAGGCAATAGAATGGTCAAGGCAGGCTGGGTCCATATCTGTCTGGAAGCAATCAGCAGGCAATAGAATGGTCAAGGCAGGTAGGGTCAATATCTGGCTAGAAGCAACAGTACAATATCAGCAGGCAATAGACTGGTCAAGGCAGGCAGGGTCAAATAACTGGCTGAAAAAGCAATCCCATTCAACGACAAGGCTCTGGAAGAAGGATTAAGGACTGTTATGATACCAGGGTCAGGAACACGCTCCAAGAACAGCACCCAACACTATAATCTCTTGCTATAAATAAGCCTCAACCAGAAGTTTGGCTCCGGAACAAGGCTGGGAGCCAATTCATCTGCTCAGAGAACCACAGAGTTGGTAAGGAACCAACAAGATGTGCCGCAATGTGGCGATAACAGGGATCATGACACTTGTTATCTGGATCCTGGTTCCCTGCCTTGTGGAGGGTCACGAATGCACGTTTCATCATCCCTCCAGCTAGTCAATGATTGGCTAGCTGGAGACATGACTATATGTGCATTTGTGACCCCTCCAGCTAGAAGCTGATTGGGCGGATGGTGTGGATACTGCAGTCCCAGTCAACAGATGCATGGGAAAACATATGAACAGAGACTGGCCATATAAAAGCCAGTGTCTGTTCAAATCTCCCTCAGTTTGGATTGGGCAACGGCCCAAAAGTTTCTATAGAGAAAGAAGAAACTTTACAGAAGAAGAAGCAGCTTAGAGAAGATGAATTAAAGAGAGAGGCCAGGGTGCATAAGACCCTGCTGTACTTCAGACTTCCAGGTAAGCTTTATAGCTATAGGGTAAGGGTCATAGGATAGTGTTAAGGCTAGTATTTTTAAACTTTATTGTTAATGTGAGGTGTAGCGTAGGACCGGGGGGTACATTTAAGAGTTGGGAGGGTGAGGGAGGGTGATTCTTGTTAGCTCATTCTCATTGTTTGACACTGTGTCAGACATGGTGCTTTAGCTAGTTTCCTTTGATGTTCCCATTATTCACTCTATTTAGCATGCATTGTGGGAACCAAATCTACGACGAACGTTGGGCTGCAAGTCGTGTTCTGGCTTACTGCACTAAAATGGGCCTAACTACTAGAGATATGAAGGAAAGGCATGCAAGTTATATAATTTTTGAAAGAAGATATCCATACATGTTCCACCATTTCAAAGATACTAAAATCTTTGAAAACCATGGAATTTCCTGCTGGATTCAGAACCCATTTGTATGGATTGACATACTGTATAGGGAGGCAGGAGAACTAACCTACACATACCACTTTTCTTTATTGAAATTACCTGCCTGCATTAATGTCACGTTTTCCCCAGAGATGTTCAGGAGTATGTACGGTATAAATGCAATTTATTAAACTATAAGTAAGGTAGTACACAATCGTAACATAGCAAGAACAAGCAGAGAGTCACAAGCCAGCAAGCACTGCTATCAGAAATAGTAGGCTGCCAAACTTGTCTGCACTGCTAGAGACTAGGCCTCAGTCACTAGTAGTCTCTGCTGGAATCAGGAGCAGGAACTGGAACACAAGATCTTGATCCGACGTAGTGAGGGGGCTACTTGACTCACGCCTGCAGTCAGAAATGTAGCAGAGGATACATGACTCACGCTGCAGTCAGCAGGGAGAAAGCGGAAGCTTGACTCATGCCTGCAGTCAGTTTAATAGCTAGTCTACTAGAGCCCCAGGTCCGCACCAAACTGGGTGTCTGCTAGATACAGGGGAATAACAAGAGTATAGTCAGACAGAGCCACAGGTCAGCACCAGAGAGGGTAGTCAGACAAGCCAGTTCATACACAGTTCAGGTAGTCAGCCAGAGCCACAGGTCTGCACCAGATTGGGTGTCTACTATAAGGATAAGGCAGAAGAATAGTCAGACAGAGCCACAGGTCAGCACCAGATTGGATGGTCAGACAAGCCAGGTCATACACAGAGCCCAAGGACACAGAACTGCTTTTGTACAACAACGCAAGGGCAACTGAGTCAGACTCAGGCTGCCATTTAAAGCCCTCCTCAGGAAGTAAATGGGAGTCTAGAATATTTTGAACTTCATACTCCTCATGATCTGCAACTCTCACGGGATCCGGACAGACAGGAGCAGAGGTATACCAGTTGCATCTCAAGGGCTTTAACAGGGAAACATGGACGACATTATGAATGCGCATATTGGTAGGGAGCTCCAATGCATAAGCCACCGGGTTAATTTTGTGCAACACACGGAAAGGACCAATGAATCGAGGAGCCAACTTGTTACAGGGAACCTGGAGGTGCAAGTTACGGGAAGACAACCAAACTGTCTCCTACCTGTAAGGTAGGTGCCAGCAGTCACCTATGGTCAGCCTGCCTTTTTTGTTGCTGCACTGAACCACGTAGGGTATGCTGTACCTGAACCCAATAGGAACTGAGTGCCCTCAAAAGCTCATCAAGAGCCAGAATTGCTTGTGCTTGGAAGGTCTCAGGAAGAACCGAGGGTTGGAACCCATAGTTGACCATGAACGGGGAACTCTGAGTAGACGAGTTAATAGCACAATTCCTGGCAAACTCCGCCCAAGGAAACAGGGTAGCCCAATTATCATGGTAGTCAGAGATAAAGCAGCAGAGGAACTGTTCTAAGGCTTGGTTAGACCTTTCTACCGCACCGTTAGATTGCGGTTGGTACGCGGAGGAGAATGCCAATTGAATTCCCATCTGAGCACAAAAACACCTCCAGAAGTGGGACACGAATTGGCTCTCTCTATCAGACACAATTACTTTGTATATGCCACGGAATCAGAAAACCTCCCTAGCAAAAACCATCCCCAATTCCTGCGCGGATGGTAAGCCCTTAAGTAGCACGAAGTGAGCCATCTTTGAAAATTTGTCCATAATCATCAATATGACTGTACAGCCCATGAGCGAGGGAGGTCGACCATAAAATCCATAGATAGATGTGACTAGGGACGTTCCCTGTTGGCAAATGGCTGGAGCAAGCCCACCGGCAGTTGACTAGGTGACTTATTTTGAGCACATGTTATGCAGGAGGCAGTGAAGGCAGCACAATCAGACCGGATGCTAGGCTACCAGAATACTCAAGACAAGGACCAAATCAATTAGTCGCGACCAATGTGGCCAGCAATTTTTGAGGCATGATAGGTCTCCAACAGCTTAATGCGCAACTGAGCCGGAATGAAGCAACAGCCATCAGGTTTGTCAGCCGGTGCTGAAGCTTGAGCAGCCAAAATCTCTTCTCCCAGAGGAGAAGTAATACAGGTTCGTATAGTAGCAAGGATACGATCAGCCGGAATGATCGGGGACGGTGGAACCTCCTCCCTGGAAGGCAAGAAAAACTAGCAAGACAATGCGTCTGCCTTAACATTTTTCGAGCCAGGAAGATATGAAACCACAAAATTAAAACTGGAAAGGAACAGCGCCCTTCTGGCCTGCCTGGAAGACAAGCTCTTGGCCTCAGAAAGATAAATGAGGTTCTTGTGGTCAGTCAAGATTAAGATAGGAGTTTTAGTGCCCTACAATAGGTGCCTCCATTCTTTTAGGGCCAGGACAATTGCCAGTAACTCCCTGTCCCCAATTTTATATACCATCTCTGCTTTGGACAGTTTACTGGAGAAATATCCAGAAGGGTGCAAGGCCTCCCCAGGAGCAGACCGTTGTGATAATAGGGCGCCCACTCCAATCTCAGATGCGTCCACCTTCAGGGTAAGGGCCAGTGAGAGATTGGGATGCAGCAATATTGGGGCTGCAGAAAAAGCTGCCTTCAGTTTTTCAAAAGCCAGGATAGTTGTTTGGGACCATTCAGAGGTCTTGGCTCCTTTGCAAGTCATGTCAGTTAGAGGTTTGACAATAGTAGAGAAGTTTTTTATGAATTTTCTGTAATAATTCGCGAATCCCAAAAATTTTTGGATCGCTTTGAGTCCCATAGGACAAGGCCATTCCATTACCGCAGACAACTTTTGAGGGTCCATGGTGAACCCGGAAGCAGAAATGACATACCCCAGAAACGTTACTTGGGGCTTATGAAATTCACACTTCTCCAGCTTGCAAAACAAGCTGTTCACATGTAATAGGCTCAAAACCCTGGATACATTAGAGCGATGGATTTCTAGCGTTGGAGAGTGAATGATAATGTCATCCAAATAAACAACCACGCAACTTTGTAGGAGTTCTCTTAAGACATCAGTAATGAACTCCTGGAAGACACCTGGGGCATTGAACAGACCAAAGGGCGTAACCAAGTATTCCACTCATGCCCTTCTTTGATTCCCACCAAGTTGTAAGCGGCTCTCAGATCAAGTTTTGTGATTATTTTAGACCCTTTGACATAGTCAAAGAGTTCAGTAATCAAAGGTATGGGAGACTCAATCTTGACCACCAGTTTGTTTAAACCACAAAAGTCAATGCACGGATGTAGCTCTCCGTCCTTCTTCTTGACAAAAAAAAAAATCCAGCAGCAGCGGGGGACATGGATTTACAAATGATGCCAGCACATCTGAAACATACTTTTCCATAACCTTATTTTCCTCAACAGATAAGGGGTAGATACAACCCCTAGGAGGCATAGTACCAGGCAACAATTCCAAAGAGCAGTTGTAAGGCCTATGTGGTGGTAAAGACCTGGCCTTACTTTCGCTCAAGATGTCTTTAAATGTGTCATACTCCTCTGGGAGAAGTGGAGCAATAGCGTGGGTGAGTCTTATAGGACATGACAGACAAGACCAAGCCACAGTGTTACACGTGTGCCAAACCACCCTGGGGTTATGTTTCTGTGCCCAAGGAAACCCCAGAATGATGCCATAATGCAGAGAATTAATCACCTGAAATTTCAGGGTTTCGGTGTGGAGGGCTCCCACCCTCAGGGTTAGCAAAGCGGTTTCATGCGTAATGTGTGAGGGCTGCAAGGGATGCCCATCAATGGCTTCTACTGCCAGAGGAGAAGCAAGCGGCTGCAAAGGGATATTATTACTGGCTGCAAATTCTGCATCGATAAAGCAGCCAGCGGCCCCCATATCCAGAAACGCTGGAACTGAGATTGACTTATCTGCCCAATAAATGCAGGCCTTCAACATGGGCTTATCCGAAACATTCTCTGGGGAAAGTGAAATGCCGCCAATGATTTGTCCCTGGTCTGGACGGACTGGACAGAACCGCAACAAATATCCAGATCCACCACAGTACAGACAAAGTCCCTCCCTCCTCCTGAAGGCCCTCTCCTCTTTTGAAAACCGGGAAGCACCCACTTGCCTGGGCTCAGTGCCCTCAGAGGCCAGTACAGGAGTTGTGGGAGGTAACAATATGCGTAGAAAATTGAGCGCTCTCTTATGGAAGACAAATAGAATTGTGTAAAGAAAAAAAAATGAAAAAGAATGGAAATTGCAGCGGATATCTATAGTACACAAACTATAATAAACAAATAAAATCCGCGCCCTTATCCAGTCTCAATGGTTACACAATCAATAGGGACAAGTTTATAACCGCCTAATGGAGTATTATGTAGAAAACTCTTGATCTTAATAATAAAATTCAACAAATAGGAAAGACAGACAGTGGGATAAATGGTTACTAAATAAAAACACCAAGTGTGGACAATAGATGATGATCAGTGCTCATATCACTCAACCCACATGCACTAAAATAATAATTGTATATAAAGCAAAATTATGCCAATACCTAAGTCCTTTTAAAACTTTATTTGAGTGAAGTTCTTCTTCTAAGGAGAAACAGTGGAATTCATGCTAATATTCCATTCCCGAGATATGCAGAGGATAAAAAAGAAAACAAATCATAGGGCAGTAATCTCCTTCACCAAGATCTCCCGCACTTGTGTATCCTACTTACAAGATAGTAGAAATAACAGGCATATCGAACTCCTTTAAAGACTCCTCAACTCCTTGTATTGGAATCCGTACCTTAAACAAACAAGTTGATCCACACAATATTACCTCACCGATGAAACAAAGGGAGACCAGCTCCTTCTGGATCGCTTGGCGAGATACAGCGTCTGTCGTCACTGCCGGTATCGATGATCCATTGGGTGGAGTTAATCAGCGAGTGGATCGAATACCCATTCATACCGTCAAGAACCGGAATCATCGATACCGGCAGTGACAACAGATGCTGTATCTCGCCTAGCGATCCAGAAGGAGCTGGTCTCCCTTTGTTTCATCGGTGAGGTACTACGGGAGGTATGGGTTGTGCTCCATGTTAAAACTGCTGATAAAGATTTTATGTATGTTTTAGAATAAAGTTGTTTTTGGATATCGGATGGTCTACAGTGTGTTTTAGAGACGAGAGCGCTATCTATTACAATAGTGTAAGTAGCCTCAGTGGGGCGGGTGCTTGGTTACCTGTCCGTAACGTATTACACTATTGTGTGGATCAACTTGTTTGTTTAAGGTATGGATTCCAATGGAAGGAGTTGAGGAGTCTTTAAAGGAGTCCTACATGCCTGTTATTTCTACTATCTTGTAAGTAGGATACACGAGTGCGGGAGATCTTGGTGAAATAAAGTTTTAAAAGGACTTAAGAATTGGCATAATTTTGCTTTATATACAATTATTATTTTAGTGCATGTGGGTTGAGTGATGTGAGCACTGATCATCATCTATCGTCCACACTTGGTGTTTTTATTTAGTAACTATTGATTCCCACTGTCTGTCTTTCCTATTTGTTGAATTTTATTATTAAGATCAAGAGTTTTCTACATAATACTCCATTAGGAGGTTGTAAACTTGTCCCTATTGATTGTGTAACCATTGAGACTGGATAAGTGTGCAGATTTTTTCTTATTTATTTGTTTATTATAGTTTGTGTACTATAGATATCCGCTGCAATTTCCATTCTCTTTCGTTGTTTTTTTCTTTACACAATTCTATTTGTCTTCCATAAGAGAGCGCTCAATTTTCTACGCATATTGTAACTATATTCAAACACAGTTTTGTTGAGCAGCACTCATAATGGAGACATTTATTCAGTGGAGGACAAGAGAAATTGATTTGACACATATCTTTGAAGATGTAGATGAAACTATAATAGAGAAGGACATTGATCTGGAACAGATTTTTAAGAAACTTGAGATCCTTATGGTAAAGGAATTGAAAGTTTGATGGGACATGGTCACCTTAGGAAATATTTAGAACTAAATATGATACCGAGAGGTTTGAGGATTTTTAAAAAACCCACTTTTGAGAACAGTGATGATTTTGGGGTAAGCTGGAATCGTATTTTGGACAGGTGTTGTTTAAGTTTAACTATAATCAGGAAATAGTTGACTTGAATAATAAAATAGATCCATTCTCTTGTTTAGAGGATTATAGTGAACTTTCAGAAAATGTAGGTGTTATTTTAAAAAAAACGGAGAAAGAAGTTATTCTAAGAAAGAAAAAGAAACTTCAAAGAGATAGAAGTGATTCTAAAACAATAAACAAAGGGAGTGGAGAAAGGAAGAAAACTTGAAGATAAAAGATCCCAATATAACGATTGATAGATGCCATCAAAATACACATAAGATATTAATAGATGGTGAGGGTAAAAAAGAAAAATCGTGATGTGATAGACGTTCTATGGATAGAGTAAATAGAAACCAACGGTGTGAACATGGAATATTGCAAAGCAGTGCAAGAAAGAGACCTCTCAATCACAATAGATCAACCAATGAGTGGACAAATAGTAAGATAGATGAGCAGATTTACAGACATAGGACTTATAGGAATAACTACGACTATAAACAGAGGGATGGGTATAGAAGTCACAACAATAATTATGAAGATTCTAAATATAATAACAATCGTTTCTCCATGCTTAATGATAAAGTTTTAAGGGAACAGTTAAATATGGAACAGGTTTTTCAGAACGATCCCAGAAGATTCCATCGGGAAAAGAAATCCAGTCAAAATCAAAATCATTGGCGACAGAAACCAATGAGATTAAGGTACCATGACCAATGAGAAGGGGAGTACGAGGGGGTAGGGAGATACAACGGAAGAAGATGGTGAAGTTGGAACAACCTATCTTATATAATATTAGCCAAAATGAATTATCACAGGAACAAGAAAGAATTTTACAAAAAAGTCTAAAATATGCACCGTCTAAAAGACTTAATAAGTTTGAAACTTTCATAGACATTCATAAAATCATGAGGAATCTGTCTTTGAAGAAATATTTTATGAATAGAGTTGAACCAGAGTTAAAATCTACAGTAGATTTTCCACATTCGGGTCTTAAGTGCAAATCCACCTTTAATCCAATATCAATAAATAGTGTGTTTATGGACACCTTTAAAAAGGCGGCGTTGGATGATATAGAAAAACTGAAAATTAGTAACAACATACGGAATAATTTAACTAGAGCTGAAAAAGAGGGCCTTAAAGAGTTGCAAAATTACGACAATTTAGTGATAAAACCAGCGGATAAGGATGGAGGTATTGTGTTAATGGATAAAGAAAAGTATAATAATGAAATGATGAGACTTCTGAAGGATGAAAATACTTATAAGAAATTAAGAGACCCTACAGCTGTAATAAAAGAGAAATTAGTAAAGTTACTTAACGGTGCAAAAACTAAAATGTGTTTTAGAAGAGAATGAGTTCAATTATTTGAATGTGGTACATCCAATGATACCAGTTTTCTATATACTTCCGAAAATACACAAGTCTTTAATGAATCCCCCCGGAAGACCTATTGTATCGGGGGTCAACTCCATTACATGTAGACTGTCGGAGTATATTGACTTTTTTCTACAATCTAGTGTCCAATCACTTCCCCCTTACCTGAAAGATTCAGGAGATGTTATACATTGTATCTCAGAATATGAATGGAAGAATAATGGATTCCTTGTGACATGTGATGTCAGTTCGCTATATAGTGTGATTGCCCACAAGGATGGCATTAGAGCAGTGAAGTATTTTTTAGAAAAGGAGGACAAACTTCCAATGATTATGATTCATTTTTTATTAGAAGGTATTGATTTTATTTTGAATAATAATTATTTCTGGGTGGAGGAACAATATTATTTGCAGATACTTGGGACTGTGATGGGTACACGCTTCACACCCAGTTATGCAAATTTATTGATGGGATTGTGGGAGGAGGAGTTTATTAAACCTAGACTGGATATTAATAATAATCTTAAACTGTGGAAGAGATACATTGATGATTGTTTATTTATATGGGAAGGAGACCGTGTATCTCTGTATGAATTCATCAATGAGTTAAACATCAGCTCCTTCAATTTAAAATTTGTAAGTGATGTTAGTTGTGAAAAAGTGAATTTTTTGGATCTTTGCATTTATGTTGAGAACATGAAGTTACAAACAAAGATGTATAAGAAAGTGACAGATTGTAACACAGTTGCCATCATCGCCCGTGGTTATTAAATGTACCCAAGAGTCAATTTATCAGGGCATGTAGGAACTGTTCTAGTCAGGAAACCTTTTTGGCTCAAGTTGAAGATATCAAAAAGGATTTCCTAATTAAGAAATATTCAAAAGCACGTTTGGAGAAGGATATAAGTGCAGTTATGGATATGGAACGTGACTCTTTGATAAATTCAAAAAAGAGAAATGTCAAATGCCCGATAGCAGATAAGGATAAAATTGCCCTTGTGACAGGGTATAGTGAAGATCATCATCTGGTAAAGAAAATTGTCAATAAGTATTGGCCGATTTTTCTTAAAGATGATGATATGAAAAATTTACTTTCGGAGAAACCACGGGTTATATATAGAAGAGCTCCCACAATTAAAGATAAACTAGTACATAGTTTTATTAAAAACAAACCGCAAGTAGGATATTTTAAACAGGGATTGAAAGGCTTCTTTAGATGTGGTAAATGTAAGGCACGCAAAACTAGCAGCTACAAGAATAGAAAAGTTGATCATTTTACATCAAATATCATGTTTATCAAGTTTATGATGTTCAGGGATTTATTACGTGTAAGAATGTCAATGTGGTATACCTACTGGAGTGCCCATGTGGACTCTAGTATGTGGGACGCACCTCTAGACCCTTGCACGTGAGAGTAAATGAGGATACAGTGTATCTGAACATTTTAAACAGTTCCATGAATGCAATCCTAATTATTTAACATTTACTGCAATCGAGTGTGTAACAAAAAATTGGAGGGGGGGGGTGATATTATCCAAAAGGTCTCCAAGAAAGAGACTGAATGGATTTTTAAATTGCAGTGTCTCCAACCTAAAGGTCTTAATGTAGCGATAGACCTAAATTGTTTTATTAAGGATTAACCAATAGAATTATCTTAAGAATGTATATATATGAGTGACCATCCAATCTCTGACTCACCCCTGATGAAGTAACTATTATGAAACGTGTTGGGCGGAGTTAATCAGACAGTGGATCGGATACCCATTCATACCATAAAGAACCTGAATCAGCGATACCGGCAGTGATGACAGACGCTGTATCTCGCCTAGCGATCCAGAAGGAGCTGGTCTCTCTTTGTTTCATCGGTGAGGTACTACGGGAGGTGTGAGTTGTGATCCATGTTAAAACTGCTGATAAAGATTTTATGTATGATTTAGAATAGAGTTGTTTTTGGATATCAGATGGTCTACAGTGTGTTTTAGAGACAAGAGCTCTATCTATTACAATAGTGTAAGTAGCCTCAGTGGGATGGGTGCTTGGTTACCTGTCCGTAACGTATTACACTATTGTGTGGATCAACTTGTTTGTTTAAGGTACGGATTCCAATAGAAGGAGTTGAGGAATCTTTAAAGGAGTCCGATATGCCTGTTATTTCTACTATCTTGTAAGTAGGATACACGAGTGCGGGAGATCTTGGTGAAATAATACTGCTCTATGATTTGTTTTCTTTTTTATGCTCTGCAGATCTGCTTTGAAGAACTGCATTAGTATCACCGTCTGAATTCATGGCCCTTGCATACTGTCAAGGTTTCCCCAGAGATGTTCAGGAGTCAGTACGGTATAGTTAAATGCAATTTATTAAAATATAAGTAAGGTAGTACACAATCGTAATATAGAAAGAACAAGCAGAGAGTCACAAGCCAGCAAGTACTGCTATCAGAAATAGTAAGCTGCCAAACTTGACCGTACTGCTGGAGAATAGGCCTCAGCAACAGGTAGTCTCTGCTGGAACCAGGAGCAGGAACTGGAACAGAGGATCTTGATCCGACGTAGTGAGGGGGCTACCTGACTCATGCCTGCAGTCAGAAATGTAGCAGAGGATACCTGACTCACGCCTGCAGTCAGTAGGGAGAAAGCAAAAGCTTGACTCATGTCTGCAGTCAATTTAGTAGCTAGTCTACTAGAGCCCCAGGTCCACACCAAATTGGGAGTCTGCTAGATACAGGGGAATAATGTTACGGTTATTACGACACCCAGACCAATGTAAAAAATAAAACACCTTTTTATTGAAGTAATAATAAGGAACAGTGCCCCTGGAGGCCAGAATCGGTAATCACAAGTAAAGCAATTAATGGATGTAGTACAGGCCCAATATAGTAGGAGCAAGTATCACTCAGCAGAATCAAAAGGTAAAAGGGTTAATGCCCAATACAATAATCAGTCTCTGTTGTGGTGATTAACCAACGCCCAGTGCTCATAAACAGTCCCAGTAGTAGTGCAGGAAGCAAGCGCTAGCAGTGCGACTGAACTGGATCACAACCAGATAGCTGTATCGTAATATGCCCAATAGTATAGCAAGGACTGACTGGGGCTGGAGCCAATACCACCACTTGGGTGCAATAACGGAGGAGAGACACTGCCAGAGCCAATGGAACCAGAGTCAAGAGCACCCCTTAGGTGTGGTAACAGAGGAGACACTGCATATGCAAATGGGACCAGAGCCAAGAGCACCCCTTATGTGCGGTAACGGAGGAGACACTGCACAAGCGAATATACCGTGAGCCAAATGCACTTCCTGGTGCGATATGATGGTGCAACACTGTGAGCAATAGGAGACCAGAGCCAAGGCACCCTTCCAGTGCCGAAACGGAGCAACACACTGCAAGAGCTAACGGAATGCCCAATAGCACCACGCTGTGCTAACTGCAAGGAAACGAGCACCTTAGTTTGAAATACTGCTCTGCTAGTGTAAATGGATGGGCTCGGTGATGGAGGCAACAAGCTCATCAAGTGTTAAACGGCTCAGGATCGAAGGTAGCAAGCTTGGCAAGTGTATACAGACAGGCTCGGTAACAGAGGCAACAAGCACAGCAAGTATTCTCTGATAGACTCGGTAACGGAGGCAACAGACAGACTCAATAACGGAGGCCACAGTTTAGCAGAGGAGGCGTGATCAGTCAGTGCAACACTGCAGGCGCAGTTCAGAATGTCGCCAGGCGAGGGCTCAAAAGTTCGCAGGAACACTGGAAGCAAACACGGAGCAGGAACTTCAGCCAGAGCCGGGTCAATCACGGAGCAGGAACGTCAGCCAGAACCGGGTCGATCACGGAGCAGGAACGTCAGCCAGAGCCGGGTCAATCATGGAGCAGGAACGTCAGCCAGAGCCGGGTCAATCACGGAGCAGGAACGTCAGCCAGAACAGGGTCAATCACAGAGCAGGAACAGCAGAGTAGTCAGACGAGCCGAGTCAGTACACAGGAACGCAGGAACACAGCAACAATGGCACAGGAACACCACGAAAGGGCACCTGACAGGTGCCATAGGCCTAGTACATAAAGGGACACCCTGGGCGGGCCAATCAAGCTCCGCTAATGGAAGAGCACCACAACAGAGAGTGACAAGGAGTCACGGGAACCGTGATAAATATCAAGAGAATAGTCAGACAGAGCCACAGGTCAGCACCAGAGAGGGTAGTCAGACAAGCCAGGTCATACACAGTTCAGGTAGTCAGCCAGATTGGGTGTCCACTATAAGGATAAGGCAGGAGAATAGTCAGACAGAGCCACAGGTCAGCACTAGATTGGATGGTCAGACAAGCCAGGTTATACACAGAGTACAAGGACACAGAACTGCTTTGTACAACAATGCAAGGGCAACTGAGTCAGACTCAGGCTGCCCTTTAAAGCCCTCCTCAGGAAGTAGGTAGGAGGAGCAGGCTCAGAGGAAAGAAGTAGGTATGAGGAGACTACAGGAAGCCTGGAATAAAACAGAGGCCTGCTTCACTCTGAAGCCTCTCGTCTGCAGATGACGCGTGGAATGACGCCAAGCGTCGCTGAAGTGTCAGCACTGGAAACAAGGTAAGCTGTGACAATTAAATGACCCTCCCCATTCCTCTGCCTATTGGTAGCCACAGATTCCCCACATACACTTTGACCCCCCTAGTCTTTTTTCCCTGCCCACTGGTAACTACAAAGTACACAAGAGAATTATGTGGCTACCAGTGTGCAGGGGAACAATGCTGGTCGTATTTTTGGGGTATCTTGGGCAATGTTTGAATTCTTTTATTTATTATTAGTATTATTATATTTATTTATATTTTAAAATATTTGTATTTTTTTTAATTAGGCCTCGTAGAGAGGGCATTGGGACCTTTCCTGATTCCTCCCCCAACCCCCAACATTGATCTACTATCTGATAGGATAGGCAATCATTGCATTAACCAAGAAGGTGATCACTGTTCATACTGCTCGAATCATTGTTCAAAGAATGTCCAGATTGAGGAGGAAGACCTTCAAGATCCATTCATGTCATGTGGATCATGAAGGTCCTCCTCCTCAATATGGTAATTAAGAGAACTCTGGGTTGAGCATCAAATTTTTTTCACTTAAATATTGTTGCTTTTTAACTGTGATAAAGGTTTGACGTGATCATTTTTTTTTAAATTTCCGGCTTTACATTACACAAAAGCTGCAATTTCAACAAGTGTGTGCAGACTTTTGATATCTACAAGGAATGCTACAACAATGTAACTAGTGTTCATGCACAGGGATACAGGACTGTTCCATATTACCTATTATGATATGAAACCTACTCTGTGAAGGAGAGACTAAACAGACATATAGAAAAAAGCTTATTAAAAAAGGTGAAAGTGTAAAGACAAACTCAAGCATAAATAAGCAGTAATAAACAATACCAGTCAAACATAGGCTGGTCAGCAACAGGCCGAGGTCAGGGCAGGCAGCAAAGGTTCACACGTCAGCAGGCAGGCCTAAGGTCACAGTACACAGCAAAGGTTCACTAGTTGACAGGCAGGCAATTGGTCAGGTCAGGCAGGAAAGGTTCACTGGTGAAGAGGCTTGCAGCAAAGGTTCACTGGAGAGGAGATCTTATCACAATGTACAAGTATATGAGAGATCAATACAAGGATCTTTCTGGTGAGCTTTTCATTCCAAGGCCTGATCAAATATCCAGGGGCCCCTGAGATAGAGGAAAAGGAGGTTTCAACTTCAGCAGAGGAAGTGCTTTTTTTATTTTTTTTATTTATTACATTAAGGTCTGTTAAATTGTGGAATTCCTTGCCCAAGGATGTTGTAATCAATATATTTAAGAGAAAATTAGATAAATTTCTTTCAAGAGGGAACATACAGGGTTATACTGTATATTAGTATATTAATAGTCAAAGACGCTCAACTAGGAACAAGCCTGCAATACAAATTTGCAGGCTCTCTAGGAATGGTATCCTACCCAGGGTACAGTCTCTTTTAGCCCACTAGTGCCTTTCACAGAGAAGAAATATTCTAAAGCATATCATACTGGTCCTGTCATAACAGTAGTCCAGCCATGAAATGCCAGGCAATTCTTCTCTGAACAGGAGAAACAGCCAACCCCAAACATACTTTTCGGCCTTGTTGGGCATCGTCAGTGAGGTGCAGCTGATATTTCTAAGCATTGTGAGCAAGGGGTCCAATGCTGGATTCTCCCTATTACTCTTGTGGGTAATAATGACTAAAGACTAATCCCAAGGGTAATTTGCATATGTATAGACGCTTAACTAGGAGCAAGCCTGCAATACAAATTTGCAGGCTCTCTAGGAATGGTATCCTACCCAGGGTGCAGTCTCTTTTAGCCCACTAGTGCCTTTCACAGAGAAGAAATATCCTAAAGCATACCATACTGGTCCTGCCATAACAGCAGCCCAGCCACAACATGCCGGGCAATTCTTCTCTGAACAGGAGAAACAGCCAACCCCAGACGTACGTTTCTGCCTTGTTGGGACTCGTCAGTGAGGTGCAGCTGATCTCTCTAAGCACTTTGTTCCTAGCTGAGCATCTCTGACTTTTAATATACTTATACTGTGTATTAGTAGGCAAATATGAAGTTCAGATTAAGACTGACTTATCTGGCAGCAGGAAGGCTTATATCATTCTCATTTCCCTGGGTTATGAGGCAAAGGTTGAACTTGAAGGACTTGTGTCTTTTTTCAACTTAGTTTACTATGTTACTGGCCAATAAAACAAGCCAAGGGTCAGATCCAACAAAGCAGATAGAAAACACCATGTAGTAGAACTGCAAAGAAGCCAGACAACTGAGCCCCAGATGCCTTTACACAGGAATGTATATGGGGCAGCTTGATCATGGAGGTGTCGCCTACATGGCTAAGTGAGGGACCACTTCACCAGCATATGCGCATTTCCCCAATCCACAGAGACACAGGAACATTTGGAGGATCATAACATTACTGTACATATACACATATGGTATTTATACCACAGTAGAAAACACCTACAAAGCAAAACTATGTAGGTCAGGGGCAAACTGACAGCACCAAGGGCCCTGGGTAAATAGTACCACCTCCCCAGTTAATGCTCCAGCCCACCCCTTTTGTTAATTTTATAACTGACATTAATGTTGTGAAGTAAGGCAAGTAATACCACAGAGCTTACAATTGAAGAGGAGCAACACAAATGATACCACAGAGCTCACAACAGAAATTTAGCTGCCCTAGTAATAACACAGAGCTTACAATTGAAATTGAGCCGCTCTAGTAATACCACAGAGCTTACAATTGACATTAAACTAGACTAGTGACATCCACAGAACGTACAACTGAAATTCAGCTACCCTAGTAATACCACATAGCTGACAACTGAAATGCGGTAACAGCAGTGATATCACAGCTTGCAACTGAAATGAAGTTATGCTAATAATAACAGAGCTTACAGTGGCGTAACAATAGGGGTCGCAGGGGTCGCACCTGCAACCGGGCCCGTCACTCCAGGGGCTCGGCCGCCCCCTGCAACCCCCTTGCCCGCAGCAGTTGCTTAGAGATCTCCCACTCAGCGCACCGCTCTATTAATACAGAGCGCTGGGAGATTACATCATCTCCCAGCCTCTGCATTACTAGAGCGGCACACGGGAGCTCCAGTTACAGAGATCTGTGCTGAAGGAGCCGCAGATCTGTCAAGCCACGCCGCTAGACCATCAGGGACTGGAGGTAGGGCCAGGGGTATTGTGGAAGGGGCATTGTGCAGATGAAGGGGAAATGTGGAGCTGAAGGGGCAATGTGGAGATGGGGGCATTGTGGAAGGGGCGTTGTGGAGATGAAGGGGGCATTGTGGAAGGGGCAATGTGGGGATGAAGGAGCAATGTGGAGATGGGGGCATTGTGGAGATGAAAGGGGCATTGTGGAAGGGGCAATGTGGAGATGAAGGGGGCATTGTGAAAGGCACAATGTGGAGATGAAGGGGGGCATTGTGGAGATGAAGGGGGGCATTGTGGAAGAGGCAATGTGGAGATGAAGGGGGGGCATTGTGGAGATGAAGGGGCATTTTGGAAGGGGCAATATGGAGATGAAGGGGGCATTGTGGAGATGAAGGGGCAATGTGGAGATTGGGGGGCAATGTGGTCGGGGGGGCCCATGGCAATTTTTGCACCAGGGCCTGGTGGCTTCTAGTTACGCCTCTGAGAGCTAATGAATGAAAAGGAGCTACACTAGTAACAACACTTAGCTTACAATTGAAACAGAGCAACACTAGTAATACCACATGTCTTACAATTGAAATGGAGCTACACAAGTGATAAAGCAATACTAAGACAAAAAAACAAACTTACGATCATCTATATAAAAATTAAATGTGTGCCCTGTAATGTACATATATAATATTTCTTAGTAAATAAGTGAGATTTTGGTATTCAAAAATTGTCCAAGTCGTGGGTAAGCTTGCCACCGCGTCAAAGTATCTCACTATAGGCAAGTCCTACTCTAATACATCTAAAAAAAAAAAACTTAAATCTAAATTTAAAATTCCCTGAGGAGATGTTGTAGGAAATGCGTTGGAGGAGGACCCTTTAAATATCATCTTTGCAATGCTTGTGGGTCCCACTGTGGTGCAATTAAAAACAGAAGACATACAATATAAAAAACATATAGATGGAGGACTTATCTAGTGCAAAAAGAAATGGCCAAGTCATAGGTAAGCTTGCCACAGCACCAAGGTATCTCACTATAGGCAAGTCCTACTCTAAAACATCTTTAAAAAATAAATAAATAAATTGAACATTTCCTGAGGAGATGTTATAGGAAACACGTTGGAGGGGGACCCTTTAAATACCATCTTTGCAATGCTTGGTGGTCCCGGTGTGGTGCAATTAAAAACAGAAGACGTACAATATAAAAAACATGTAGCTGGAGGTCTTACCTACTGCAAAAACCCCACTGGGTCTACATAGTGAGAGTATGAGAGGACTGCAGATCCAACAGTCCTCTCCATAAATGTCACTTTTTATCAACCCCCCCCAACACACACACTCAGGTCATGTGAGGAGTGAATGATTGCTGACAAACCAGTTACATTGTGCAGACCCATTGGGGTTTTTGAACTAGGTTAGTCCTCCATCTACATGTTTTTTATATTGTATGTCTACTGTTTTTAATTGCACATCAGGACCCACAAGCATTGCAAAGATGTTTTTTTTTAAAGGTCCCCCTCCAACGTGTTTCCTATAACATCTCCTCAGGAAATTTTTAATTTTTTTTTTTTTTAAGATGTATTAGAGTAGGACTTCCCTATAGTGAGATACCTTGGTGCAGTGGGAAGCTTACCCATGACTTGGCCAGTTTGGGAATACTAAAATCTTGCTTATTTACTAAGAAATATCAAATATGCACATTACAGGTCACACATTTAATTTTTATATAGATGAGCACAAGTTGTTGTTTTTTTATGTCTGTCTGTTTGCACTTTGGCTTTAGGCCTGATGTTTGGGGGACTGGAGAACCCTCTCATTCTTTGCTGCTGTCTATATACTTTTCTTACATCCACATAATAATTTTATTTATTATATAGATATGTTATTGTGAGTTGGCACTGAGAGCTTTCTTCCTTGCTTTCTATAAACAATATTACGATAGCTCCATTTCAGTTGTAAGCTCTGTTGTATCACTTTTGTAGCTCCAGTTGTAAGCGATGTTGAAGCATTTATGTAGCCCCTTATATAATAGCTAAGCATTGGTATTTCTTAGAATGTTCCCATGCAGTTGTAATGTTTGTGGTATAACTTTCCCTCTACCCTTATCTTTGAGCTATATTTATTCTTTTCTCAGAGACATAGGCCTCGATTCAATTCCCCAGACACAACCCCCCCCCCCCCAAAATATGGCATTTCTTCAAACATGGTATGGAATTCAATGATCTGTGCTATAAAGAAACACAGGCAGAAAAAAAAAATCACCTTGGGCACTAATTTTGCACCCATTTGCGTCCATTGAAACACATAAAAAAACTAAATTTGCCATTTAATTCCATGCAATTGCATTAAGATACGTTAAGGGATACACTCTATTGGGGTGAAATATGAATACAGTTTTTTGGGGTTCAGAGTCCCTTAACACATCTGAAAAGTGCTGACGCAGTAATTTAAACAAAAAAAAAGTCCCCACTGGATATATTGATATGTTTACCCCACTGGCACTTACAGGGTTAATCCTACTAAGTTAAAAAACAGCCCTTGACAATAAACACTCACCAGTAATCCTGATGTCAAATACTCTCCTGTAAAGAGAATAAAACACGGAAAATTTAATTTTGGCAAAAACATAACGTGGAAATATGTGCATTGTTTGATCCTTTGACTGCCAGAGGGGTAGGCAATGCATTGCACAGCAATGCATTGCATACTTCTCTGGTACTCAGTGGGTTAAAGTAATACATATATCCCAAGTTGAAAGACAATATTGTCCCAATCCTTTTCACAAACAACCAGTTCTTTGTTCTAATTAGAAATATAATGCATAAAACAAAAATATTGTGGCTGTTAAAAAAGAACCCCAGTTGTAGCCTCCTCCACTGTCGCCAGCAGTGGCAACAGAAAGTGAGGGCTGATGCCTGAGCCAGTGTTTGGGAAATCTGAACAGAGACTGGCTTTTATATGGCCAGTCTCTGTTCAAGATGTCTCCCAGATGTCAATTGGCTGTGAAGTGTAATTATGCACCACCCAGCCAATCAGCTTGTAACAGTGGCATGGACGTCTGGGAGACATTTTGAACAGATACTGGCCATTTAAAAGCCAGTCTCTGTTCAAATTTCCCACACGCTGGCTGGGGTATCAGCCCGAAAGGTACCAAATTGGTAAGGGGGTTTGTTAGTCTAACTTCCTGCTGCCACCGCTGGTGACAGTGGCAGAGCCTACAACTTGAGTTCTTTTTTAACAGCCACAATATTTTTACTTTATGGAGTACATTTCTAATTAGAGCAAAGAATTGGTTGTTTGAGAAAATGATTGGGACAATGGTTTATCATTTGGGGGAATGTTGTCTTTCAACTTGGGATATATACATTACTTTAATCCTTTAAGTGCCAGAGACGTATGCACCCCTCTAGTAGTCAAAGGCTAAACAATGCACATATTTCTAAGTTATGTTTTTTCCAGAATTTTATTTTAATGTTCTTTTTTTTCTCTTGACAGGTAACTGTTTGAAATAAGGAAGAGATGAAGCCGGGAGAGACGAAGACAGGAGAGAAAGAAAGAAGAAGGAAGATGACAGAAGAAGACAGTGTCTGATAGGTACGTGTTATACAGCTATGGGTGTTAATCTAAAGTTAAGGGTGGTATTGTTGCACTTCACTGTTAGGGGTAGTGTAAGGTTAGTGTTTGGGATGGGGAGTGTGTGTCGAGCTCACCATCGATGGTTGACAGTGTGTCAAGCACCGATAAGTTGGCCCTTGCTTGCTTTGATGTTCCTATTACTCAAGTTTTTTAGAGTGGGTTTTTGGGAACGTAAAAGACACAACGGACGTTTGGCCGTAAGTCAGTTTTTGTGGCCCAACGTTCTTTGTGGTTTCAGTTGGCACGGCAATTGAATACAGCCTTTTTTTTTTTTTTTTTTTTTGGTAATTTTGTCTACCACAAATTTTAGTGGGATTAATTGAATCGAGGCCATAATGTGCTGTTTTCAACCAAACAATTTATCAATTTAACAATATACATGCTGTTACTTTTTTTTAAAAATGCTGATTTTATTTTAAGGTTGGGAACATGTTCTTTTTACCAACTCCTTTAATATCAGTCAAACCATTACACAGTGCTTTATAAAAAGACAATACACCTTTTTGTGCTTCATATACTCTGTGTTAATTTGTTTGAGGACTGATTATTATATTGGGTTGGGAATACACTATCTTTACCAATTCTTTATCACAGTCTCTCAGCCTGGTCACAGGCTTATGGTCAGAAGTTGGTCTGTTCACAGGAGAGGTACAGGTAGCATATGACAAGCCAGCAGTCGGTACCCAGATGTCAAATAACTGGAGGGGTACAGTTAGTCGTACAACAAGCCAGTAGTCAGTACCTAAATGGTTGAATCATTGGAGAGGTGCAGGTAGTCAAAGAACAAGCTGAAAGTCTGTGCACGGAAGGTTGGATGACTGGAGACAAGCGGGAAGTTGGTAAACAGAGCCAGAGTCAGTACACTGAAGGTCGGATCACAGAAGAGATGTCGATAAGCAGAGCCGGAGTCAGTGCATAGAAGGTAAGATCACTGGCGAGTAGCGGTTGGTCAGTAAGCAGAGCCGGAGTCAGGAAGCCAGAAATCAGAAGAATTGATAAGCAGACCAGGTCACAAGCAGGAAACAAAAGAACTGCAGATCATAGGTACTAGACTCTGAGAATATGACCATCCAAGGGCATAGATAGTGGAAAGGCCAGTGGTTTAAGTAGGCTGCAACAAGGTTGGAAGCTTAGCAACCAGTTCTAGCTCTGCATATGAGCAGGAGAAGCTGGACGGGTTGTGACATTCTTTTTATATCAGCTGATCTATAACACTAAGCTGGTACATATATTGTGGGGGGTAGAACTTTATAATCCGGTGTACACACATATTCTCTTTACTTGTTCCAGCTTGCCCATGAGTTTGTGCAAAATGGTATTTGGAATATCCCTCACTTATGAGACACAGAGGACTGTTTGGTCAAGGGGAAGTTATCTTTTTGCAATCTAAGTTATAGTGTTCATTATTGGATACTCATTATCTAGTATACCCCCCACAGTCATTGTCTGTCTTTTTTTTTTTGTGCCTTAATCTGTATAAAATAAAACCAACATCAAAAGGGGAAAATAAAATCAATTGATCTTTGGTTTACTTCTTCTATTTCCCAAGAACACCTGTTATAGCAATAAATGATATATAATGATATATAAGTGTGTCTCAATATTGTTTTATTTTCTCTTTGTATCCCCCTGCCATTTAAACATCCAATCTCTAAAGCAGGCAGCATGCTTGAATTTCCTGCTCTTGTTGCTGTTTCAGGACCTGCCAGCTGCATGAACTCAAGACCTTGAACACCCGGATGTCACACAGTTGTGCCATTGGTAGGTCATCAAACCCAATAGGACAAGCCAGAGGCAATGCTTACATTTGCCCAATTGAACTCTAAGCTGACCCCCACCAGTTGCCTCACAGTATGGCCTCCAGTCGTGACCAAATGCTGGCTGCTCAGTTTGCCCCTGGTGTAGATTACACCCAAATTTTTAATCTTAAAAAGGCAAACTTCAAAATGTTAACAGCATCAATGCAACACATAGACTGGAGTAAAGTATTTAAAGGGAAAAAATACTGAAGGAAAAATTGCCAGATATTAAATGTAGGTTTCAGAAATATGTTCAACAATATATACCATTGGGGACCAAATGCAAAAGAAGTAGATCAAGCCAGTGTGGTTAAATGCAAATGTAAAAAAAGAAATGGTAAGTAAAAAAGGCATTTCAACTATTTGAACGGACAGAAAATTATTTCTTGAAAGGGAGTGCAACAAATATTGCAAAAAAGATAACTAGATTAGCAGAAATATATAATGGAACTTGAAGGGAGATCAAGACTAATTCAAAAAGTTAAGAGGGATTGCATTGGACCTTTGAAACGGAGGTTGCTGTCAAACGCAGGCTGTAGCGGGAGTGCTGGGGTGAGACACTGGAAAGCAGAGCTCGTGAAATGGTGGCTGCCAAAAGGACGACTGTACCAAAGGGTGGGCCAAAGGTAGGGACCAGCCACACGGCCCTGAGGAAAAGTCCTGAATAGCCCCTCTACTGACAGCACAAGCTCTCCTGCAGGGGAGAGTGAAGGCTGGGGTGCGAGGAGTTGGGTACATGGCTTGGGGCCCTTGGCTGAAGACAGCGACAACTCTCCAAAGGTGGAATAGAATAGGATAGTCGGAATAGCTTGGTGTCATACACAGTTCATCAATCAGAAGAATGGTCTTAAAGGAATAGCTAAAGGTCATACACAGGAGATCTATACTGGCGAATGGTCTAGAGGAGTAGCCAATGGTCATACACAGGAGATCTATACTGGAGAATGGCCTAGAGGAGAAGCCAAGGGTCATACACAGGAGATCTATACTGGAGAATGGCCTAGAGGAGTAGTCAAGGGTCATACACAGGAGATGTATACTGGAGACAAGAGCAGGACAAGGTTAGAAAAGAAAGGGCTAACTAGGACACACTATACAGGCACTCATGCCAAGGACCAGGTCTGCTCAGCCTAAGGAACACTCCAAGCAGCTGTGAACACTGCCAGATATAGACGCGAGATAATGACGTCACAGGGTGATGATGCGTCCTCTGCTGAACCCGGAAGTTCGGCACCCCGCCGAGAGCATGCGGGGCTGCTGGAACAAGCCGCATATAGAGATGGGTAGACACCCGCAGGAGAGAGCATGGAGAGACAGCTGGAGTGGCGAGATGAAGGCCTGGAGAGAAGGAGGTGACAGGTGCCTACTCCTGTCTCAGAAGCATCTACCTCAAGTACAAATGGAAGCTTAGGTTTCAGGTGTGCCAAAATGGGATCTGTAGCAAAAGTGGCTTTTAAGGACTCAAATGCTTTGATGGCTTCCGGGGGCCAGTGAGTGGAGTTACCATCTTTTTTTTTTTTTTTTTGTAATATCATTTTTATTAAGAATTTATAGAGAATTACATCACATCGCGGGTAACGGTAACAATGATAATTATAGCAATAGTTAAAGGATGGCATTGAAACAGTGCCAAAACTAGACTGAAACTATCACTCTTGATAACTAATATTCGGAGTCTATAGGAGAACTCAAGTGAGAGCAAAAACAATAAGCCAAACTCATGATGTGAGAGAAAAGGTACAGAAAGAAGAGATGCAAAAAGGAGAAGAAATAGAAAAGAGGAGAAAAGAGAGAGAAAGGGGCGAGAAAAAAAAAAAAGGAAAGAGCGTAAGAAAAGGAGGGGAAGAGGACACACGGAAGGGAAGGACCTCACTGGCCAACCGAAACCGACCCTCGCTTCTCACCGGCGACAACACGACCCCTCTCCCAGGCCATCTAAATTTGGTTGTAAGTACCCATTGTCGAGGTGAGTGTATAATGCATTTTCTCCATTTGTAGATTAGTAGAGACCAACTGCTCCAGGTCAGCCAACAAGGGCACCAAAGCAGATTTCCATGCCCGGGCCAGAAGAAGCTTAGCCGCAACCAAGATCTGTCCAGAAAGCACTTTCAAGTATCTAGGCAGAGACTCAGGGAGTATATGGAAAAGGGCTACTTCCAGCTCCCTCAGGAATTCAAAGCCAACCGAGCATGATAGAAGATCAAAAACATCAGTCCAATATTTCTGTAAATTAGGACAAGACCACCAAATGTGCTCCATATTACCCACACCTACTCCGCATCTCCAACAGAGGGTAGGAGACCGGGGGAAGATATGAGCCAAGCATGTTGGAACCAAGTACCATCGGTATAAAATTTTCCGAGTTAATTCCAAATGGTTCGTACAATACGAGAAGTTAGATATACAGCGAATCGACTGCATCCACTGTTCCGGTGACAATTTACGACCCAGCTCACGTTCCCATGCCAACATAAATGGGAATCTCTCAGCCAAGCCTGACACCACTAGCTCCTCATAACATAGGGATAATAGTTTACGGGTTTTAAGAGGGTCTGCGCATGCCAGCACCAACCTGTGAGACCCCAAGAACAAACATGCTCTAGAACCTTGAGAAGAAGTTAACAGATGTCTAACCTGTAAGTATTTATAGAAATCATGTTTAGGAAGACCAAACTGCTTTTGCAAATACTCATAATTACAGAGCACACCACCGGAAAGCATCTGACCTAACTGAACCAACCCAACTGAGTGCCAAGAAGAAAAGCTAGTATGGGGAATCATGTATTCCAGTGACCTCAACAGGGTGGCCAAAGTAAATTGACGCAAAGCCTTGACATGAGTTGCATACGTATTCCATACTTCTATTGATAGGGAGTACTACCAAACAAACGCAGCCTCACTCGTTTTACATTCGCTGGCAGCCACAACAAATCACACACCCTATGCGGCGCTACCTGAGCATCCTCCATATCTACCCACGCTATCCGACCAGGGGGAGCATGATATAATATAGCCTGTGCCATCCTAGTTGCCCTATAATAATGTAAAAGAGAAGGGATTCCCAGACCGCCTCGATTTGTTGGGACAAGAAGGCATTTATTCGAAACCCTAGAAGTCCGCGAGCTATGAATAAATCTAGCAATCTCCATCTGCTTTTCCCTTATAAAAGTTAGGGGGATTCTAATTGGAAGCGTACAAAGCAAATATAAAAACTTCGGAAGAAGATTCATTTTCACGGCTGCTATACATCCCAACCAGGAGAGCATCAAAGAGGACCAGCTCCTCATTTCCTGTTTAACCTGGCTCCATAACCTACGAAAGTTTGAGTCAAATAGAGCATGTGTAGATCTAGTGAGATGTACCCCCAGATATGAAATACTGTTTGATCGCCAGTCAAAATCGTAACAAGATTTAAGGGCAGTCAGCTGTGCCTCTGGTATATTAATGGGTAATGCTTGTGTTTTGGTTTGATTTACTTTGTGGTAAGATACTCTACCATAGCAACCCAAAGCATTCATTAGGTGTGGCATGGAAACCACCGGTTGAGAGAGTGCGATAAGAATGTCGTCCGCAAATAGGCCAAGCTTAACCTCCATCGATTCAAATATATAACCATGTATAGACGGGTGTTGTCGAATATAAGCTGCCAAAGGCTCTAACGCTAATACATACAGTAGAGGTGACAGTGGACAACCCTGCCTAGACCCATTCGTAATATGGAAAGGTGAAGACAGGAAGCCCGCGTAGGAGACCCTAGTCGATGGCCTGGAATATAGAGAAAAGACAGCATCGCTAAATCTAGGTGGGAAATTGAATTTTTCCAAAACCACTCTCAGGAAACCACAATGCAACCTGTCAAACGCCTATTCCGCGTCTAAGGCCAGGAGAAGGCACTCCGAACCCCTAGTAGTGGCAGAGTCAATCAAATTGCAAACCTTCCTGGTATTATCTGACACCTGTCTTCCACAAACAAAGCATACTTGATCATAATGTAAGAGGGAAAAAAGCAGGTCCCGCATCCTGGCAGCCAACACCTTTGCATACAGTTTTATATCGGTGTTAAGCAACGATATAGGTCGGAAATTCGGACAATGCGTGGAGGGTTTGCCCGGCTTAGGGAGAGTTGTTATAGTGGCTGATAGCATATCTGGTGGAAAATAGCCCCTCATACCGCAGCAGCTAAAAAGATGCTCCAGATGTGGCAATAGAACACCGGAGAAGGTCTTATAGAGAGGTAAAGATCGAATTTGAAGCTGAATTTCCTCAGCAGATATTGGAGCCTGTAAAGCATCTTCCTGTGCCGCGGAAAGCCTGGGCATCCTAACGCGATTAAAAAAAACCTCGATATCCTGAGAGGAGGGTTGGATAATCAGTGGATCCAGATGCAAATTGTATAGGCTCTCATAATATTGGGCAAAAACCGCAGGAATATCTGCGGGATTCATAATTTTTTCTCCCTCCGCCAAAATAAAATAAGGGATGGCTTTTTTAATTTCCCTCTTCCTCAATCTCCTGGCAAGCAGGGTGCCAGCCCTATTTCCCTGGGTATAATACCTTTGTTTTAACTTCTTAAGCATTAACTGAGTTCGATATATTTGGATTTCAGATATTGCATTCTGGAGATCCCTAAGCTGTTTCAACCGCCGCCGTGACAGTGCTGTCTTATGTAATCTTTCCAACTCAGACAATTCTTTGGTCAAGGCGCTCAACCTTTCCTCCCTTCTCCGTTTTTCCCGGGAAGCATAGGCGATAAAGTGGCCCCGCAGAACCGCCTTATGGGCTTCCCACAGTGTGTCCGGTGAGACGTCAGGAGTCCAATTTTGTCAGAAGTATTCTTCAACCATTTGCTTCATAAAATTAACAGTGGTAGGCTGAGCGAGCAAATCATCATTAATACGCCACAGCCCCGCACTTCAAGAGCTAAAAGACTCCGAGAGTTCTAAAAGGACCGGAGCGTGATCCGACCACTGAATGGTATCAATCTCACATCTCTTGGTGCATTGCAGTGTCAGTCTGTCTAAACAGATATAGTCCAGACGCGTATAGGTGGAATGAACATTCGAATAGAAAGTGTAATCTCTTTCCCCCACATGTAACACCCTCCAAGTGTCTAGCAGTCGGGATTCCTGGAAAGCCTTAGATAAAACCATACATTGTGATTTCAGAAATCTCATGTAAGGCCCCAGAGGAGTTCCCGAAGAATCCATGACAGGTTCCGCTAAGGAATTAAAATCACCACAGACCACTACAGTGCCTCTAATAAAGGATTCTAACTTAGACAATGTACTCCTGACGAAGTGGGCCGAATTAGAATTTGGGGCATACAAGGTAACTATTGTGTAAACTGTAGAATTTATCGTTAGTACTAAAGCTAGAAATCGACCTCTCGTGTCCCTTTTCACCTGTAGAACGTCGATAGCCAAGGAGCTATGAAGCCATATCGACACACCCGCACGCTTGGTGGGTGCAGTAGAATGGTAAGCCATAGAATACTGTCTAGTAAGGACTGAAGGAATCTTGCCTGTGGCAAAATGCGGAGTTACTATCTTTTTTGGTCATGTCCATAAGGGGTTTTACAATAGAGGAAAAATTGCAAATACATTTCCTGTAGTAGTAGTTAGCGAACCAGAGGAAACATTGATGAGAGTGGAGACCTACGTGTTGCGGCCACTCAAGAACAGCCGTGAGTTTCTCAGGGTCCATAGCGCAACTGACCTCTGAAATTACGTACCCCAAGAAGGTGACCTGTTTGCTGTGGAACTCACACTTCTCTAATTTGCAAAATAGGTTATTCTCTCTTAATCTTTGCAGAACTCGGGCTACATCTGCATGGTGGTTTTCTATGGAGGATGAATGGATCATAATGTAGTCCAAGTATACCACCACGCATTGTTGGAGCATGTCAAGTAGGACATCATTTATGAATTCCTGGAAAACCACAGGAGCATTGCAGAGACCAAAGGGCATTACAAGGTATTTGTAATGCCCACTCCTGGTGTTAAACACGGTTTTCCATTTGTGGCTTATACGCCCCTCGCAGGTCGAGCTTAGTAAACACCTTGCACCCTTTCAATCAATCAAATAGGTGGGTAATAAGCGGAATTGGGTAGGAGTTTTTAAAAGTGATACAGTTGAGCCCCCGTAATTAATACAGGGTATCAGTTCTCCACTGTTTTTCTTCACTAAGAAGAATTTGGCCCTGGCAGGAGAGGAGAACTTAAGGATGAACCCCAGGAGAGCGCATCCGCAACATACTTCTCCATGGTCTTATTCTCCGCGACCGAAAGAGGATAGACTCAACTTCGAGGGGATGGAGTAGATAAACAGTAGATAAATAGTTAAATTATATTTATCTGATATGGGACATTTTGTCTTCTACAATAGTTTCTAAAATGTATCATTTTATCATTGACTATGAGGAAAAATAGTGTGTATATATATATATATATATATATATATATATATATATATATATATATATATACACAAATGTAAATGTTTATACATATGTGTACATAATCCAATACACAAGCACTAAATCACCCTTCTTAGTGAAAAGACTGTCATATGTAAGCCATTGATGGGATGTCACAAAAGAGCCTTAAATTGTTATTTTCATTTAGCCCCCAAGGGTCTACACAATTAAGATGATAAATCCATCTTTATTTCTTTTGCATTGATAATTTGTCAGTGTCAGTGATATTAGATTAAACAGTCTCTAAACCCCAACATTTTAAATCCTTAAAGTGATAGTAATACTTTCAATACACATTTTTTAAATATTGTTCTTCTTAAATAAAAAAATCTAACAATCCAAGTCTTTTTTTAAGAAGTTCTATACTTTTTGAGTAATAGCCATGTAAAGTTCCAACCTCCCGCCCCTTTATTCACGTCAGCGCTCTAGCTCACAAACTTGTATTCTGGTCCACAGACCAGACAGCTCTTCTGCAGAGCCTAAATAATATTGCATAGAAGGAGAATCCTCATGCGAATGGTCTACAAAGTGTGCGTGGTTTAACCTTAGAGTGCCAGCTACTTACAACGTAGGAGAATGGACAGCTGTACCTGCTGTGCCAAGCTCTTACGTTGTACAGGTAAAATGCGGTCATTGCATAAACCAGTATAACCACATGCAATGGCCGCATTTTTTAAAAAATTGTGCCTGGCACTCTTAGGGGGGTATGGGGATCACTCCTCATGCCCCCCAGTTATTGATCTCCCAGCCGATCGCACTGGGAGATCAATATCTCCCCTACCCGAACCTCCGGGTAGGAGTGGGCAGGACCAGGGGAAGCCTCCTAACGTCGTTGGTGACATAGTCACCAGTGACCTTAGGTAACTTTCCCCCATCATGTTCACTCCTACCGGAGGTAGAAGAGAAGGGCAGGAGAGCTTTTGCACATTCGGCTGGGAGATCAATAACTGAGGGGACTTCAGGAGGGGTCCTAATGTCCCCCCACGAGGTCTGAACATCTTTATAAAAAAAAAAAAAAAATTAACCCTAGGAGTGCCACAGGGACATCCAGCTCATTGCTTTGCAATGCGCTGGAGACCCCTGTGCCACTCACAGGGTCAGTTTTTCTGGGGGCACTTTTTTGTACTAAAACCTCATTGGGGGGGATCAGGAGCGGTCCTGATGGCCCCCAATGAGGTCTATAATAATAATAATAATAATAATTAAAAATAGACAAAAAAAAATTAACCCTGTGTTGCTTTACATTCAAAGCTTGTTGGAGGGACCCCCAACAAGCTATGAATAAAGAATAATAATAAAAAAAAATGAACCCCCTGTCTGCCAAAAAAATCCTTAGTCTGCCTCAGGGGTGTCCAATGCATTGCAAAGCAATGCATTGGACACCCCTGTGGCAGACTAAGGATTTTTTTATCATTTTTATTTGATTTAGACCTCATTGGGTGGCATCAGGGGTCCTGATGCCCCCCAACATGGTGTTTAAAAAAATTATAAAAGGAATGCCATGTGTATACCAGAGGTGGGGTTCAAAGCAGTGCTTTGCAACGCGTTGAACCCCCCTGTGGCACACACATTTATTTATTTTTATGTCCTCTCTGTCCATCCGTCTCCTTCCCTTTCTGTCCCTTTGCCACCCTCCTCATCTGTCAGCTTCCCTTCATGCAAATCTGTGTCTGTCTCCTTCCCTTTTCCAATCTCTAGGGGAGACAGACAAGGGTTGGAGACACACACACAGAAGAGTGGGTCAGCAGTGAGGTTATGCAGTAAGGTGTTTTCAAATGGTGATGAGGTGTAAGGAACTTCTCCAGTGTGCTAAACTCTCCGATTCCTGGATTATCCCATGGAGTCAATGCACTAAGAACTTACAGGTTGGTTAAATCTCGGTTCATTGGCTAGATGGAAGAAGCAAGGATCGTTCATAATACTGGAAGGGTCATGTCCACTTCATCACCTCCTCATAACACTTTGGTGTATCTCCACCCTGTTTGTATCTGAAATAAATGGACAACAATGTTGAAGTTGAAAAATGTAATAATAAATGTAAATAATAATAAATAATAAACTTAAAAAAAAAAATAGAAAAATCCCCCTCTGGAGGGAATGGGGTCAGTGGGGGGGCCTCCTTCCTCCTCTTGTGCGAGGCCCCCGTCTGGGTAGGTGGCACCTACCACCACGTGAAGTAGGCAGGGCATCAGATGATGCCAGGCTGCTGTCTGATGAGGAGCTGCTGGGGTCGGGGGCTAGCCCTGGATGCACGACATCCGTTGTCAGGAGGCCCAGCATCAGTCTGTTCTGCTCCACCTTTTGATGGAGCAGAGCCTCCTGACAGTGCATGTTGTTTCTCAGCTGACGCCGTAAGACCCTCATGTCAGCTGAGATCCCATATAGGACATCCAGGGCCTCTGCAAACTCCTGGCTGGAAGGGGGCTGCTGCTGTTGTTGTTCATCAGATGCAGCTGTGGGGAAAGAAGAAATGGAAAGCAGTGAGCACCTCTCTGGCACACAGATGTTTGATGCATTTAGCAGGGTGATTCTCAGCAATGGTCCTGTTGTCTAGGATACACAATCATGTCCTATAACCACACCAACAGTGCATGTTGTCAGGATGTGCTCACTTAAACACAAGCGGTATTGACATTCACTGACAACATGCACTTTTGTGGTGGTTAGAGAACATGATTGTGCATCCTACACAACAGGACCATTGCTGAGAATCACTACACAAAATGTGTTAAAGTGGATGTGTCTCCTATTTATAACATAGCCTAAATAGGCTACATATCGAATACTTCTAAAACGTTGTTCATGTTTTATTTTTAAGTTTTATTTGTTGTAAATTTAACTTTGAAAATCTGTCCCCTACCTACTTCCGTATAGATTGCAGTTACCTGCTCAGAATCCGCAGTCCATCACTCTGCCTCTGCTCTCCACCCTCCTCTAATGATGGAGGATTCTGTCTGCAAGCTGGAGCGGTCTCATTGGCAGAGATCGATATCTAGCCAATGAGATCGCTCCAGCTTCCACACTGAAGCCTCCGTCATCTGAGGAGGGTAGAGAGCAGAGGCAGAGCAGTCTATGCGGACGTTGGTAGGGGACAGACTTTCTAAGTTAAATTTACAAAAAAATTAAACTTTAAAAAAAAAAAATTAATAACGTTTTACAAGTATTTGATCTGTAGCCTAACTATTTAGGCTATGTAATAATAGGTGACACATCCACTTTAATTTGAGGGGACGCAGCAAACATGTAGCATTGTTGTGGCCAGAGAACAGGATTGACCACCCCTGCTATGAACAAACTGACAGGTCAGGTTTGCCCTTTAGCCTTGATTGGACACAGGTGGATCATCACTGTCATTGTGATTGATCCACCAACACTCAATTAATGCTAGCCTGCAAAAGGGAACTGTAGGTGTGTGCTATGGCCTGGAGCCAAGCATACGTGTGCGACAAAATCATGGCATGAACAAAAATCACATAATGATATTAGTTCATGCCATGATACTGTCACAGGTATGTACGACAAGAACACAGATCACTACAGGGAATTTGGGGTCTTTGTAAGGGAAGGGGAGAAAGGTGGAACACACATGGGACAGCAGATTTAGAATTTTCCTTACCATGCGCTTCCCCTTCCATAGCCTCAGGAGCAGAGGCAGACACCCCCAGAGGTGGTTCCTCATCCTCCTCACTAGACACACTCCGCGATGACCCTGAGGAGATACAGGACATTTTCACAAGGGTGAGATAATTGTATGGAGCCTTAACCCATTTCAGTGCCAGAGGAGTGCACAACAATTTTGAGACGGCATTGGGTACCCCTTTGCCATTGCAATGGTTACAACAACCAGAAACACAAAATTCAGGTACCCTTTCCACAAACATAAACCAACAACCCACAACAAAAGACATATTAGATACTGAACGGATGTACATGTTTTTGCTGGAGGACATATTACAATTTACTATTCTCACCTGCCCTTTCCATGTGGTGGTCCCCAGGTGCACCAACGGGGGCCTGCACTCCACCATCTTCCTGCCCCCCCCCCACCTCCTCCGGCATGTCAGCTGTACCTATTTTGGATATTAATGGAATTAACATGTGATGAGAAACACTGACTTCATTAAATGCTTCAATTGTGTAAGCATTCAGGTTCACAACAACTGCACCAAGGTGGGTTAACCTAGTTATCAGGATTTACTCAACAACAGAGGGGCAAATTTGGCCTACAAAGCATCACTGTTATGCATGGTAGGGCTTCAACATACTGAGACATCCACCATGGTGCATTAGCTTGTGTCCATCATGTCTACAATGTCATCATGTGAATGGTAGGAGCATGACAAACATTTCTTGTGCTCCATATGTGCATTAGTGGGATATTTAACCCTTGGAGCAGGGCCGGACTGGGAATAAAAACCAGCCCTGGAAAAATTGCTTACCAGCCCCATATCACTGTGGGGTGACTGACCCAGTGTGCAGATGCAGTGCTCTTCTTCACACTGCGTATGACGTCACTGGGTGACCTCCATATTGCCCTCTGTCTCCACACTGCCCCCCTAATCTCCACATTGCCCCCCATCTCCACATTGCCCCTCAGGCTCCACATTCCCCCCCATCTCCACATTGCCCCTCAGTCTCTGCATTGCCCCCCATCTCCATATTGCCCTCAGTCTCTGCATTGCCCCCCATCTCCACATTGCCCCCCACAATCTCCACATTGCCACAATCTCTACATTGCCCCCCAATCTCCACATTGCACATTGCCTCCTTCTGCACAGACCTCTTTACTGCTGTTGCTCCCGCACGGTCTTCTCTTCAGTAATTCAGAGCAGAGATGATGTCATCTCCCAGAGCTCGACATTACTAAAGATCAGACAGGGAGCTCAGCTGCTACAGGCTTGTGCCGAAGAAGGCACAGACCTCAGCATGTTGCAGGGCCCTTCAAATCTCCCGGACGCTGTCCTGTCACCTTGTGGCCACGGCCAGCACTCCTGCAATCAAGAAGCAACCTGCCACCGCAAGGTGACAGGACCGTGGCCACGGATTGCTTTTTGATTTTGAAGCAGCCCAGGGCAGTCCAGTGCAGGCGGCCCACCAGGAATTTTCCCAGTATCCCGGTAGGCCAGTCTGGCCCTGCCTTGGAGTGCCAGAAGGGTGAGCAAAGCATAGCTTAGCAATGCGCTGCTGCTCACCCCTGTGGCAATGCAATAGTTATATAAACTAGATATGGCTAAAGCAAGCTGGGGTTGCTAATACACATATGGAACAATTTAACATGACTAAAAACATGTTTGTACATGAGGGAGACATCTTAAAAATAACTTACCAGCAGCCACCTCTTCCTCCACACTGGCAGGAGCAGTGGCAGTGACCGGCTCCAGAAAGAAGGTGATGACTTCTTCTTCCCCCTCCCTGCCAGAGCTAGGTACTCCATCAGGTTAATCTGTAATGAGAAGAGAACACCACGTTACAGTACATACATCACACACACACATGGACATTGCATAACAAAGTACTAAATTACATTACACAAACGCATGGACATTGCATAGCAAACTGTACTACATCACATTACACACACATGGACATTGCATTACAAAGGATTAAGTTACACAGAGCAGATATGTGATTTGCAGTGCTTTACCATACATTGCACACCTATCTGCTCCATGGTAGATATTTAACCTTTTGAGTGCCAGAGGGTTACACAACACATGTAATGCATTGCGTACCCCTCTGGCACTCAAAGGGTTAACAACATTACATGAACACATGCATCAGAATACAATTACTTACCAGAAAACACGCCACCATGGTCTGACTCCTCAGCTGCTGAGAATTCTGGCGCTGGAGTACCAACTCTGAGGCATGCAGGGAGGGGGCATCACTGCCACTGCTCCTGGCTGAACAAATCTCGAGACCAGAAGAAGAGTCGCTCCCTCCAGCTGATGTAGAATGGGCACGTCCATCAACAGGAACAGGACCGGGCACGTGGACAGGGAAGACAGGTGCTGTAGGGGCAGAAGAAGATGCAGGAGCACGGTCATCTTCAGCAGCTGAGGATTCCACTGGTCCTGCTACAGGGGTGCTGGGAGCTGGTCCAGCATGTGCAACAGCCTCATCACCACCTGAAGCAGGAGCAGCTTCTGCCTCAGATGCTGCAATGAGGCCATCTAGGACTGTTCATAATGATGAAATAGAACAGGTCTACTGGAGGCCCCAGATGACCGTGCTACCTCCATCCTCACCCTTTTCCACAGCACCTGCCTTCTAATGTTGTATACCCGCTTCCTGCACCTGATTGATGTGTGTGGGGACACTGCCACCTCATTGACAGCTTCCGCCACAGCATCTTCCAACACAGCTTCCACCACAGCATTTTCCATCCAACATTTCGCTCCTATCAACTACTGTGGTGGAAGCTGCCAATGGGCCAAAGAGCTGGGAATAACAGCCCTGCAGTTCCCCCACTAGTGCCTCATTCTCCTCCATGCTGAAGGGTATTTCTCTTCCTCTGGCCATTGCTGATCTTCCTCTGCTGTGTCTCAAAATGGTGGCTGCTTCTCTGAAATGGCTGTCTGTTGGGGGCTGGTTCTTGTTTGGGGTATTCCTTACCTTTTTTCCAGGTTATAGAGTCATCTTTAACTTTTTTCATTGCTAGTAAGGCACCTGGCCAACCAGCAATGTGAATCCTAAGAGTTCAAAACTTGGGCCAATAGTATTCGAAAGTGTGAACTGGAATGGGCGATACCATCTCAATCTATCCAATACGATTCGAGGAAGATACTATATGATGTTGCATACTAAGCAGGGGCAGGAATTGACAAGATGGTTTGTTCGACAAGCTGTGCAGGGTAAGTGGGATCGGACGGCTTGGTTATGTTCGACAAACTATGAAGGTTAGACTGTGACAGATATATGTTCGTGATGTTCAACATACTATGTGTGGCAATCTGAGATCATTCCAGGGAGGCAACTGAGTGCTCCAGGCCTGGTGCATTCATTTTCTTTTGATCAACATTGACAACTCCAATGTATACTGTACATAACATTACTGAAATTACAGTGATAGCTAGGAAGACACAAGCTGAGCCTGGAATTAACTGGAAAATAAATTGCCAAAGATGGGGGAAATGTATTTTGAATTAGTGGTGCTTGGGGCATGGTTGTCGACCTATTGGTTGAATTCTTGCCAGCCCTTGGTGTATGTGAACAAATTAATTAACTCTTTGAGTTTCAGAGAGTTACCCAACGCATTGAAAAGCACTGTGTTGGATACCGCTCTGGCACTCAAAGGGTGAAAGCAGCTAAGGGTTTGGATAATACAGCATGAAGATTGCTTAGGAGAATGAAACACTAAAAAGTGGGGTTTGTGTTTGAAAGATTACAGCTTAAAGTGGTGAAGGGAGATGGATATACAGAGATAATATATATACGTGTTGCTGGTGAAGTGACTGGTGGGATATTCTGGTCACTTTGTAGTTAACTTCATAACCTATTGACAACTCTTTGGGTAAGTGAGTTGATGATTTAGCACAAGATTAATGTATTTTCAATATACAAACTAGTTTAGACACACATACTGCAGTTTAAACAAACATTGATGTTTATTCTTGACGTAGTATGAAAACACTAATGTATATACACATAGACTTATCTGATATGAGGAGAAATCAGAGTAGAAAAATGAGAGAGAGGAATTTGGGTACCAAAGAGGGACAGTAGGGTAGGAGGCTGGTACCAGAAAATGAAACCTTAACCTTTACCCATGTACTAACATATAATGTCACATGTATAGTTTGTCGATGTTCAAGTCGACCACTTATGTTGAGTAGGATGTGACGGGCATGGGTTTTCAATGTTCGAGCATATGCTAAATTGAATGACAGGCATGGGTTGTCGATGTTGGACCATGTGCTAAACTGAATGACTGGCATAGGTTTTCGATGTTCGACCATATGCTAAATTGAATGTGACAGGCATGGGTTGTCGATGTTCGAACACATGCAATTTGGATTGTGACCAGCATCCTATGCTGGAGTAGAGGTGACATGCACAGACTGGCAATGTATGACAATGTCCGTTTTTGGGATGGATCTTTTTCTAAATGCACACTGTCTGGAAAGAATGATAGCAGCATGCACAGAGGCTCAATGCTATAATTTAACCCATGTTAAATTTGGCCGAATAATTCGGAATGGATTAGAATTTTGTTAAAATCAAATAGGTCAGGTCCGAAATTAGGATAATCCGAATTAAATCTAAAATTTTGCCCGTGCACAAGTCTAGGGTGTAATTTGTCTCCTAAGAGCACTAGCTAATGAATACAGTTGGAAATTCCATGGTTTTCACAGATTTCAGTACATTTGAAGGGGCAGAAATTTAAGAAAATGCCTTTTTTTCACTAGCGCCACTTTCTGGAAGCATTTCTGCACACCAGGCTTTGGGTAAGAAGGCAACTAACACCTCATTAGATGTGGCAGGTTGTCTTCTTTCCAAAATGATATGGTTTGTGTAGCCTTTCTACACTTCTGTAGTTGTTATAACCGTTTTTGTACAGACAAGTAATGTTTGAGAACATGTTAGAAAAATTAGGAGTTGTAGTAGTTGTAGTTTTGTACTTGTGGCACCCCCTAAGGTAGATGAACTCATACCAATGAGGTGTCATTTTTCTCCTAAGAGCACTAGCTAATGAATAAACTTGGAAATTCCATGGTTTGCAGAGATTTCAGTACATCTAAATGGGCAGAAATTTAAGAAAATGCCATTTTTTTCCTATAGTGCCACATTCTGGAAACATTTGGGCACACCAGGCTTGGGATAAGAAGGCAAGTCACACCTCATTAGATGCAGCAGTTTGTCTTTTTTCCATAATGGTATGGCTTGTGTAGCCTTTCTTCACTTCTTTAGTTGTTATAACCATTTTTGTACAGACAATTAGCGCTGGATTCAAATGCAGGAGATAAGTGTTACCTCCCATTTTATCAAGAATGTTCCTATTGAAGTCTATGGGGAAATCTGGAGATACAAGCATAGATAACCTTGGCACCTGCATTTGAATCCAGCCCTTAATGTTTCAGAAAATGCTAGAAAGATTAGAGGTTGCAATAGTTGTAGTTTTGTACTTTTAGCGCCCCCAAAGGTAGGTGAACTCATACCAATGAGGTGTCATTTTTCTCCTAAGAGCACTAGCTAATGAATACAGTTGGAAATGCCATGGTTTTCACAGATTTCAGTACATCTGAAGGGGCAGAAATGTAAGAAAATGCCATTTTTTCCTATAGTACCAGCTTCTGGAAACATTTGGGCACACCAGGCTTGGCGTAAGAAGGCAAGTCACCCCTCATTAGATACTCCAGGTTGTCTACTTTCCAGAAATATATAGTTTAACCCTTCGCCTACCAGATAAGTATCTGGCTTACGGGGTACAGGAAATGGCCCAAGCCTCTACCACTGAAGGGGTTAAAAAAGACTTGGATAGTTAGATTTATTTATTTAAGGAGAACAATATTAAAAAATGTGTATTGAAAGTATTACTGTCACTTTAATGTTGGAATTATGATGTAATAAAAATGTTTTGCAACTAATGTTTTGATTTCTGGCGTGAAAAGAAGCATTTTTAATACTATGAATGTCCTCACCCAATCTTTTACAGAGTTTACAAGAGGTTTTTCCAATGTATCTAAGATTGCATTTACATTAGAGACAATAAATCACTTTGGATCTCTGACAAGTGATGAAATCAGGACACTTGTAAATTCCTCCAAATCTATCAATAGTTTCAGAGTTTTTTCCATGTTTGTACAATTTTTACAATGGCCACATGGAAAAGAACCTTTGGGTAAAGATCTGACGTTACAATGTTTATCATCAGTCAATAGGTCACACAGATTTTTATTACATCTGAAGCAGAACAATGGTCTTTCACCTAATAACTGTTTCTGACTAGGATCAGACGTATGTATATTTCAATTCTTGGAATCAAGGTATCTGATGTATTTAGTATCAGAGCCAAAATAAGTTATATATCTGATACTAGAAAAATACACAAGAAAGAAAGAAAAGGTGCCTTATATGGGCACTCAGCCAAAATATACAAAGCAACAATAAGAAGTATCAAAAATGTATTAATTACCCTCAAAAATTACATAGTTTATACATAGAGATGAAACAGTGGACCACATGTCTCCCACAGAGTCCCATAAGACATGCCGTCCCACAAGACTTACAACCCTATACATGTGCAGACCTACCTCCCATATAAAAACAACAACACTGGCTCCAGATAACTTCTAAAAAAAATAGGATTTTAGTCTTACCTGTTAAATCCTTTTCTCTTAGTCCATACAGGTTACTTTGGGTAGGCGATCAGCCCCTTTAAGTAGGCAGGAAAAATTCTGAGAAATGACTGCTGGGTGGAGCCTACCTCCTCTCCTTAGCTTGCAGCTAGCCAATCCCCTTCCAGTAAGATTTGAAAACTAACTATTGACTAGGCAGTAAGAAGGTAAAGGAAGACTTCTGTGAGCATGAACCCAAAAGGACCCCCACGTTCTGCCACAGGAGAGCCAAGCATGGTCACTTGACAGGGTGGGAGACCAGTAACCTGTATGGACTAAGAGAAAAGGATTTAACAGGTAAGACTAAAATCCTCTTTTCTCTGTCGTCCAGTACAGGCTACTGGTAACTTTGGGATGTCCAACAATTAAGCTCCCCAGAGTGGAATGAAAGACAAGGACCAGGCGCAGACCCCCAAAGATACAAAGTGTCAACTGACACCGAACAGGGGTAAAACAGACCCCATGAACTGTTACACAGTACACTGAACTAGAGCCAACAGGGGTCAAACGTGAAAGAGTACTGAAGAGATTAAGGAGATCCTAGACGGGCAAGGCTGCCTCCAGGATCTTCCTCCCAAAACTGGCATCAGCCGATGCCAGCACATCCACACGGTAGTGTTTCAAGAAGGTATGCACAGACGACCAAGTGGCTGCCTTGCACAACTGATCACCTGAGGCCTGATTCTTGTAGGCCCAAGATGCCCCAATAGACCTCGCAGAATGAGCCGTGACCCGAAAGGAAACAGGCTTTTTCCTAAATTCGGAATGCCTTACGAATAGTGGACTTGATCCAAGAAGCAATGGATACCTTGGAAGCAGGCTTTCCTGCCCTGGGACCCTCAGGAATGACAAAAAGAGCGTCAGACTGCTTCAATGGTTCAGTGCAATGCACATAGAACTTGAGGCAATGCACAACATCCAACAGGTGAAGATCCTTCTCCTTGTCAGAAGTAGGTTTAGGGTAGAATTAGGGGACCACAATCTCCTGATTAATGTGGAACTCAGATACCACCTTCAGAAGAAACTCTTGCGACGTGCGAAGCACCGCCTTGTCCTTGTGGAACACCAAAAAGGGTGGCCTACAGGACAGGGAGTGCAGCTCCACAACACAGCGAACAGACATGATCGCCAGGAGAAAAGCCATCTTCCACGTCAGCAGACTGAGAGGAATAGCGGCCAATGACTCAAAGGGAGGGCACTGAAGGACGCCCAAAACCAAGTTAAGGTCCCACTGAGGAGCGGGAGTCTTAAACACAGGATGGGAATGAGCAATGCCTTGGAAGAAAACCTTGATATCAGGAAGAATAGTAAGGCGCCTCTGAAAGAAAACAGAGACAGCAGAAGTCTGAACCTTAAGAGACTGAGACCCTTATCCACACCATCATGGAGGAAGGAAAGGACTGAAAGAAGATCAAAATCCTGAGACAGGTCCCTATCAGCACACCAAGATAGAAATGTAGACCAAACTCGATGGTAGGCCCTAGAGGAGATCGGCTTACGGACACTAACCATGGCAGCCATCACACCAGAAGAAAATCCATTCTTCAAAATTGAGGATTCAATCTCCATGTCGTCAAACCAGACGATGAACATCCTCCTTCCACAGGTAACCCCGTAGAAGAAATCTGGACGGGAGGGAAGCTGAAGAGGTTCCGCCACTGAGAGATCCAGAAGCTCCGGAAACTAAGCCTGCCGAGGCCAGTACAGAGCAATCAGAATGACTGGGCAGTGATCCAGTCACAGTTTCCGCATCACCCTGTGCAACAGGGGAACAGGAGGAAAAAGGTAAGCCAGAGGGAAATTCCACAGTATCAACAAGGCATCCACTGCTAGAGCCAGCGAGAGCAGAACGTTGGAACCTTCCTGTTGTCTTGTTGCCATCAGGTCGATGCATGGAAGACCCCACCTCTGGACAATGAGGTTGAACACTTCTTGATGCAATTCCCACTCTCCACTGTCCACGGTGTGTCGACTGAGGAAGTCTGCCAGAAAGTTGTATATGCCAGGAATATGAACTGCAGAAATGGCAGGGACATGCTCCTCTGCCCAGGACAAAATAGCCTTGACCTCTAGCCAAGCTGCGAAACTTCTTGTGCCTCCTTTCTTGTTGATGTAGGCTACCGCTGTGGCATTGTCCGACTGTACACTGACCAGGCAATCCTCCAGCTGTTGTGTCCTGTGTTGCAGGGCATGAAATATCGCCAGGAGTTCCAAGACATTGATGGGAAGGAGAGATTCCTCCTGGGACCACCGGCCCTGAGCGTTCAAGTGCCCCAGGACTGCTCTCCATCCGTAAAGGCTGGCATCTGTCGTCACTGTTGTCCAGAATGGTACAAGGAAGGGCCTGCCTTTCAGGAGATTATTCATGTTGAGCCACCATGACAGGCTCAGCTCCACGTGAAGAGGGAGAGATGGGGACCTCTCCAGGAGATCCGGTTGACCCCTGCATGCCAGAATTAGAAACCTCTGAAGTTCCCTGGTATGAGCCATGGCAAACAGAACCGCTTCTAGGGTGGAAATGAACTTCCCCACCAGGGATGACAACTTCTTGGCTGGAAACGGATCCTGAGACAGGACAGCTTGGACCTTCATTGCTATCTGATGAGCCACTTCGTCCGTGAGAAACACCATCCCTCTCTGTGTGTTGAAAAGGAGGCCCAGAAAAACCATCTTCTGAGAGGTGATCCACCCGTGAAGGGACAGAACATGAATGCAATCCTGCATCTGCTGATGAAGGAGTTCCGGAGAAGATGCCTTCAGAAGGAAGTCATCCATGTATGGGGTAACTTTGATGCTGTCCCGATGGAGGACGGAAAGCAATGCTCCCAGGACCCTGTTGAAGACTTGAGGAGCCGTGGTCAGACCAAAGGGGAGGGCTGTAAACTGGAAGTACCCTCGGTCGCAGGCAAAGCGAAGATACTGTTGACTCTCTGGATGAATGGTGATGAGCAAATAAGCATCCTGAAGATCCAGAGAGGCCAGACTTTCCGCAGGGGACATGGCAGCTATCATCGTGAGGAGTGACTCCTGGTGGAATTGAGACCTGACCACAAAGAAGTTGAGATCCTTCAAATCCAAAATGGGACGGCAGCTGCCATCCTTCTTGGAAACCACAAAGAGGTTGGAGTAGAACCCAAAGCCCCTTTCCTGAGGAGAAACAGGTTCTCAGACTGCCTTGTCCAGAAGGGCCTGAATGGCTCCCTTGAAAAGGCGGAGCTTATCTGCTCCCAGAGGAGAGCGAGAAGGTCCGGGGGGAGGAGGAAGGGAGGTGAAGGGGATCCTGTACCCCGTAGCCACCACCTGCAAGACCCACGGGTCTGCCACAGAGGATTCCCAAGCTGAGAGGTAATGGCGTAAGCGGACACCTATCTGACGGCGGGGACCCTGATTCGGCCAGTCATGCAGAAGAAGGTTTTGAAGCTTTGGGCTTAGCGGAGGACTTGGGCCTCCATTGCTGCTTAGGCTCGGATGAGGAGTATGGAGCCTGAGGCACCTCCTGTGTCGCCTGGCGCGATTCAGCCTGAAAGGGACAAAAAAGCAGATTCCGTTTGACAAGCGCCTTTTTTTCTCTGGATCACTGGCAGGTGAGTACTCTTCCCTCCAGTGGCTTGACTGATCAGATCCGTAAGATCAGGCCTAAACAGTGAGGTGCCCTGAAAGGGCAAAGACAGGAGAGCCCGCTTGGAGGCCGTGTCAGCAGAGCAGGTCTTAAGCCAAAGCGCACATCTGACTACCACAGACATGGTGGATGCCCTGGCAACCATACAAACAGCATCAAACAGGGCAGCAGAAACATAATGCTGAGCCACAGAGATATTGGTGAGAAGCCTTAACATGTCAGCAGTAGGAGCCCCTTGACGGAAAGCTGAAGTGAGCTGTTCAGTCCACACAGCCATAGCTATATTCACCCACACCACAGCAAAAGCGGGGAACAGGGCAGAGCCAGCCATCGCAAAAATAGCTTTCAGAGCAGTCTCAAGCTTCTTGTCAGTCCAGTCTTTCAGATCATGTGCATCAGCCACAGGCAAGGCAGTGGACTTAGAAAGCCTGGAGACAGGGGCATCCACCTTGGGACGATGAACCCACTGAGCTAGGGCCGCTTCAGAGAACGGATAAAATTTAGCAAATTTCCTAGAGACAGACTGTTTCCCGTCTGGAAACTTCCACTCCTCAGACACCAAGCGGTCAAGGGTGGGATTAGGTGGAAAACAAGTATGGGGCCTAACAGGCTCCTGGAACACATCAGAGGGGTCAGAAGAAACCTCCTGCACCAAGGGAATGTTCAGGGTGTTCAACACAGCCCTGATCAGGCCCTCAGCTGAGGGGATAGGATCAGCCTCAAAGGAATCCCCAAAAAACTGAGAGGAAGAGAAAGCAGAACAGTCTTCATCATCAGAATCCACCAATAATTCCTCCTCAGAGGAATCAGACACATCAGGTACACCCAGCGGTTTAGGCAGGGAAGATCTTATAGGGGTGGGGGCCAGCCACGAGTGAAAGACCCCTTGCAAAGTGGATGGAAGGAGTTCTAATGTGGACCGGAGGTCCCTGGTAGCAGCCTTAAACTCTTGCATACAAACTGGCTCTAGTGCATGGCTGGAGGTCCCTGCAGAGGATCCAGGAGCAGCAGCAAATGCTGGACAAACATGACCTGAGTATTCTCTAGGTAACCCTGAGTGACATGAGGAGCAACGAGCAATGGGGGACACAGATGCCCCAGAGTCCTTAGTCTTTGGCCTAGCCCCCAGGTCTAACGGAATAGACATTCTCACAGAGTAAAACAGTCAAAGTATCAGAAACACCCACAAAACAGTGTGTATGATAAATAAAATCACCCCAGAAGCGCTAAATTAAACTTATCTGGTAGGCGAAGGGTTAAACTGCTGAGGAGAGAAGGAGAGTCCAAGCCCTGCATTGGATACTCGATCAGCGAAGGCACAAAATGGCTGCCTCGGCAGGAGACAATTAAAAACGAGCACTCTCATGGGATTTGTAGTTTTGCTAAAAGAGTACCCCCAACAGTGCCCGAAGCCCCCTGAGAACCCACAACGTGCCCAAAACGTTGATTGGATAACAGAGCAAGGGCAGACCAACAAAATGAGTCATCTCTGACCTTGCTACATGGAGCGGTTGCAGAGAAATGTCCCAAATTGTAAAGTCCCATAGAAGTGAATGGAGCAATGGCACCTATGTGGTGCTTACAGGCGAGGAACACAAATTTTACAAGGTGAATACCAAATGTAAAAACCACTCAAAATCCCACTGGAACAAGTCAGTAGACCCAAAAAACACTAGTCCCAGTACGGAAAGTGCCCACAATGCCCCAAAAGGTGCCAAACTGGCAGCCAAAGGGTTAAGTTACCACAGGAAGGTGCTCCAAACACCCCACAGACATACAGATAAACCCAATGAGTGCATGAGTATGTAATAGGAACTCCAAATGAGACCCCTGTGAGGAGGGGAAGCATGGGACATGTGGATCTCAGCACTCAAAGGGTGCTCACCTTTTCAGCTGGTCTTCTGTCTTCAGATTACCATATATCAAGAAGAAGCCTCAGTGGGCAACTCCTGGGGAAAGAACTTGCAGCCAAAATCCCCCCCCCCAGGGCTTAGGTCACCAAAAGCACCTGGTAAACTGAGCTATCCACATTTGGATGATGGAAATTGTCAGTGATGGTAATCCACCTAATGGTGGTATCCCATATCTAACAGAAAAATAATAAAGAAGCTAAAACTATAGCAGAACTGTTCTCTTGCCTTGTGTCTTGATCAAGGAACAAATCTTACTGGAAGGGGATTGGCTAGCTGCAAGCTAAGGAGAGGAGGTAGGCTGCACCCAGCAGTCATTTCTCTGAATTTTTCCTGCCTACTTAAAGGGGCTGATCGCCTACCCAAAGTTACCAGTAATCTGTATTGGACGACAGAGAAATTAATGTTGGAAGCTAAATCATTCAGTGGTAGAAATAGTGCACATCATCAAATACATAATTAATATAAACAGCTATATTCCTCTTCCATATCTTGGTTTCAACTCTTCATATTTGAAGCAAACATGTTATGCATGATATGCATATATATACCTATATTATATTTAAGTGAGTAGTGCTCCTATATTTTTTTTATATCTTTAATATATAATTTGGTTCTGTGGGTTTTTAGTGCCCTGTTTTTCTTCAATATATAGTTTGAGCACCTCTGTATTTATTTGTGAAGTTAAGATATTCATTAGAAGGGATGGAGATGGACTACATGCGTTTCCTTTGACGGAGTCGAGTTGTGCTTGTTTGTCCCGGGACAGATACAGTCGTTTGGGGGAATTTGGATCAGGATGGCATTTCAGTTAGATGATAGATGGGACTTAGATATTAGTTCTGCTTTTGATCATAGTTTAAATATTGGACAAGACTCATCAAAATTAGACTTGTTTAAAAACTTTAAGAGCCATAAGAATATATTAACCAAACAACCATTAAAATGGCACATATCTAGCCTTGAGGCATACCTGAAGGCGAAGATAGTACCAAGAGGACTTAGAATTTGAATACTTTCGGGGAAGCATTTGAAGTCTGAGAGGTTTATTTAAAAATGGCAGGATACTTTGACCAAATGTTCTTTGGAGTTAATTGGCCTCACTATTAGAAATCAAAGAGGAGGTTGAAAAGAGTACTTTGGAATTGGTGAGATTTCAAGAGTTTGAAGAATTTAAAATCTCTAATGAGATTCTGCGAGGTGATATTAAGAAAATCCAGAAACAGATTAGTTTGAGGAAGAAGAAAAAATATGCTAGAGATACACAGGATTTTGCGAATAAGAAAGTCTAAACTATATTCCGGAATTACAAAAAAAGATTAGGGAGACCTAATCTTGACTCCTCTGATAGCAGCAGTAGCAGTAGTGAATCGAACTCGGACATAGACTCCTCGACAGAAGTTAAAACAAGGAGTGCAACACAATGCACGGTAGGAATGGGGGGAGTGATACCGAGCCCCTCTCTTTCTTCTACCTCATGCTCCTCGGGATCTTTTTTAGAGGAGCAGGAGGGAGGCGAAGGAAAACGAGGGGGCGGAGGAAGAAACAAGGCCAAAAACAAATAGATTGTAATATACAGGATAATGAAGTTGTGGTGAATGAGACACCTTGGAAATAAGACAAGACTATTATCAACCTCACTAAATTAGAACTGACGGAGGCACGTCTCTTTATTGAAAAGGGGTCTTTCATTTTCCCCTGTAATGAATTTATAGTAACAAAGGATTTGCATTTATTCTCGAGAAATGTAATCCTTAAGAAATTATATCAAGATTGAGAACAAAATCTATTACACGATCAGGAAAAGTTAGAGATTTTGGAAGAATTAAAAAGGGAGGGTGGTTTTGATTTGGGAATAAATGATTTGGAATTGGAGAAAGAATTTACTGCATTAAAACCCAAATCAAAATCCATGCCCCCTTTAAGTTTGAGTCCTCATATACAAGCATTCACTGAGGCTGTACAAAAAGATCTAAACGGTCTGGATCTAAATGGTCCCTGTAGGGAATGAGAAGCCTATGGGGAGTTTCAGAATCATCCTAAAATTATAATTAAACCGAGCAACAAGGGGGGGTAATGTGTACAAGATGATTCTTATCTTGTGACTCTTGATGTAGAATCACTATACACATCAATTCCCAACCAAGTAGGGATTAAAGCATGTCAGGAGTTTTTGGAATCGTAGACGAAAGATTTCTCATACCAAAATGAGTTAATCCTGGAATTATTATTAGATTTCATCTTGAATAATAACTATTTTTTATTTGGAAATAATTGTTACAAACAGTGCAGTGGAGTGGCAATGGGGGTGACGTGTGCCCCCACATACGCATGTCTCCACCTTGGCTGGTAGGAGCAGTCAGTGGTGGCAGACATGCATGGGTTTGGGGAACACGTCGCTCTCTGGATTAGATATATATAGATGATATATTTTTGTGTGGGGTGGGACCAGATTGGATCTGGACCGCTTTGTATCGGAACTAAATTAGAATAATCTAAATATTAAGTTAACATGCCTTAGTGACTCAAGTGAAGTAGATTTTCTGGATTTGAAAATTTGTAAACAAAGTGGAATTTTGAAAACTAAAATGTATCGCAAGCTGACAGTTTGCAATACGTTGCTACATGCGGGGAGTCACCATCTTCCCTCTCAGATCAAAGGTATTCCCTATGGGCAGTACCTGAGACTGAGAAGGAATTGCAGTGACATAGACAATTATAAGATTCAAGAAAAGGAGTTAACAGAGTGATTCCTAGAGAGAGGATACTCATTGAAAATCCTCAAACGGAGTTACAAAAGGGCCTTGTTGTAAGATGGGGACCATCTTATATTTGGAAAACAACAAAATAACAGAGAACCAGAGAATAGAGTTTGATTTATTACTGACTATGGCTCTCACTGGCAGACACTTAGATCGGTTCTGATAAAACATTGACACATTTTGACACAGAATCCATCCATAAAGAATATTGTGGGGATGCCCCGGCTATAGTAGCCAGGAGAGCACTGAATTTATGGGATGGTTTGGTTAGGAGCTATTATGAGTCAGATAGGAAAGGAAAGACCTGGTTAAATAAATTCTATTTAAAGGGGCTTGTAAATGTATCCAAAAAACAGAGGTATTCATTAATTTTGATAATACAAAAACAATATAAGATAGAAACGATGATCAACTGCAGAACAAAAGGAGTGATATACCAGCTGATCTGTCCATGTGGAAAAATATATGTGGGTAAAACAATTAGGGAGTTCCGAAAAAGAATTTTGGAACATAAATGTGACATTGAAAATGTCAAAATGGAGACTCCAATAGCGAGAAATTTTCTGGAGTATCATGATGGTAAGGTTGATGGGTTAACAGCAGTAGGTATGGTTCAGGTGCGAAATAATAAAAGAGGAGGAGATTTGGATTTAAAATTACTTAGATGCGAAACTAAATGGATATACACTTTGGGCTCTTTATCCCCTTTTGGCCTTAATGAGGAAATTCAATATAATATGTTTTTATAAATGGGAATGTATAGTTCTATATACAAATATGGTAATGTCTATTCTTTCGAGTGAATCATGGGTGGTGCTCATACCAGTTGGCCAACTCTCTCTTCCCATGCTAATTAGTTCCGGTAAATGGATATATGATACATGAGGTATGTAACAAATAAGAGCCCCCCATCTGTGATAATTAAGGTGATGTCGGTATTTTTTTGAGGTTATAATATATCTGTAGGGAGGTTTGAAGGTCTGACACCCATATGATCAGCATCACCCATTGATTGAATGCCGGGATGGATCCGTGGCTCTATATGTGGGTGGGTCACGCATACAGAGGCCACGTAACCAGTGTGTGTCTGAGGCACGTTCACCATCCACCTGTGGAGTTAGGATCCATTGATAGGGAATGATGAGACTTGTTTCGGAGTTACAGTCCCTTTAAAGACATTTGGATATGGTTGAAATAGGAAGGTAATATGTGATAAGGTTGGGTGGGTTGTCCTCCCGATGGATGATGTGGACGGTGTGCATAGGCGTCGATTTGTGACGTGCGTGTATGTATGTCTGGGCTGCCCTCGGGAGGGGACCTACTCAACCTACTATGCCATAAAGAACTGTAATTGGAAGGCCGATCTCCAGGTAACGAGGAGTTAAGATCTTCGGAAATTGGCATTAATGGTTTTGTGTTTGGAACAAGGTAATTTAGAAATATGGAAGTGCTTTTGATAGAGGGTGTATAATAAAAAATTTTAATGTGTAGATTTTAAAATGATTTGTTTGCCACCTGATCTGGGTTCCCTTATATGTTTGCTTGACCTTTAGAATTGTTTTAATGTTACTATGACAAGCTCAGTTTACTTCCAGTTGAGAGGATTGAAAAGAGGCAAACTGGATGAGCATAATGATGTGCCTTGAGAAACCCCGGGGGCAAAACTCGTTGGGGTTTTTGAAGTTACACATAGATGCCTGGGGATTTGTAATGGAAAAGTTGGGAGCTATGGAGGTGAGATATATAAAGTTGTGCTGTGATGAGTTACTAAAAGTGGAGAATGATGGTACTTACATCTGGGATTAAGTTCTGAATGCTTATGATTATCGGAGAATAGCCTCCCTGGAGGGCAGAGAAAATAGCAACCAGCAACATGATAGTGAATTAAAGGACGTGGAGGAAAACGAAAGGGCAACTTGTGAGTAGCCGTGGTCCTTTGTATCGGCGGAACAGGTATTTGCCGTTTATAATTTCAGATGATTGGGCCAGTTATGAATATAGAAATACGCTACACTCAGTTGCTGTAGACCTAACGTCCCTTTGTAGCAGCTTATTCCAGTTGCTGAAGATTAGTTGGTAATACCATTGTGCATTATACACGTTAGGTGGTGAAACTGTCTTCATTTGCCTCATTTCATCTCCATTGTTTGTCAAGTATCTGTGATCATCACTCTGTTATCTCATCCTTATTTACTCATGTGGTGGAACGGTTATGTTTATATATCATCTTCATGTACTTCATCTTACTTCCATTCTGTATTAAGTATCTGAGATCATTAATTTGTCATCTTATCATCGTTTATTCATGACTGTTGCTCTGAGCTCAGGCTGATGAATAGGAGTTAATATATTGATTAAGGATACTAACTCTTTATATATATGATTATCATCATCTGGATACTATTATGTTTGCTTCAAATATGAAGAGCTGAAACCAAGATGTGGAAGAGGAACATAGCTGTTTATATTAATTATCTATTTTATGATGTGCACTATTTTCTACCACTGAATGATTTAGCTTCCAACATTAATATTTTATGAGTTATCTGGAGCCAGTGTTTGTTGTTATTATTATATGGGGGGTAGGTCTGCGCATGTATAGGGGTGTATGTGTTGTGGGACTGCATGCCTTATGGGACTCTATGGGAGACGTGTGGTCCGCTGTTTCATCTCTATGTATAAATTATATAATTTTTGAGGGTAATTAACATTTTTTTGATACTTTTTATTGTTACATTGTATATTTTGGTTGAGTGTCCATATTAGGTCCTTTTTCTTTCTTGTGTATTTTTCTGTTATATGATATTAGGATTATGGCACCCTATGCATGATATGCATAGATATACCTATATTATGTTTAAGTGAGTAGTGCTACTATTTTTTTTATACCTTTACTATATAATACACCTGATACTAGTATTGTCTGACTTCTTATTTGTTTTGAGGGCCAACAATTAATTCCTTTCAGTTCTTAAGGCCCTGTTGTATGCTTTCCTGATGCAATTCTTAGAATAATCTCTCTATTAAACAATCACGTAATTTTTTAGCACAAAGCTTAAAAAGATCCAGACTGGAGCAATTCCTACGAATTCTTAAGAATTCACCAACCGGCAATTAAAGTGGATGTGTCAACTATGTACAACATAGCATAAATAGTTAAGCTACATATTGAATACTACTAAAAACTACTAAATGTTTTATTTCCTGTAAATTTAACTTAGAAAGTCTGGGCTGTGGCTACTTCCACATTGACTGCTTTTACCTGCTCTGTAACCGCAGTCCGTCTTTGCCTCTGCTCTCCTCCCTCCTCTGATGACTGAGGCTTCTGTCTGTAAGCTGGAGCAGTATCATTGGCAGAGATTGATATCTAGCCAATGAGACCGCTCCAGCTTACAGACAGAAGCCTCCATCATCGGAGGAGAGCAGAGGCAGAGCAGTCTATGAGGATTTAGCTACACACCAGACTTTCTAAGTTAAATTTACACTAAATAAAACTTAAAAAAAAATTAATACCATTTTAGTAGTATTTGATATGTAGCCTAACTATTTATGCTATGTTATACATAGGTGACACATCTACTTTAAGCATCGTGGAGTGGGATTGAGCACTGGTACTGTGTAACAACCCATTCGTTTCTGTGGGTTTATGATAGATATCTGTAATGATCATGTTGTCATCCCCTTTGATTATTTTCAAATCTAAAATGGAGATTTCATGCTTTCCCACTTCATGAGTTATTCTAAGTTTCAGATCATTGTCATTAAGATCATTAATAAAATCATGAATGTAGTAACTGTTCTTTCTTCTCCATGCCAAAGTATAAAGACGTCATCTATGTATCTTATCCACAACGTCACATGATCTATATATTTTGACCTGATGTCAGCAAAAACATATTCCCGCTCCAATGCACCTAAATAGATATTCACATAGGTGGGGGCACAGTCCACCCCCATATCTGTACCTCTTAGTTGTAAAAATAAATTATTATCAAATATAAAATAGTGTCATGATGAAAAATAAGAGTGGACGCTGTATTCTGTAGACTGCATCTCCAAAAAGTTTCTGGATGTTGATACTTTCATTGGCTAACTAAGCAGATCTAGGATACAAGTTTTCAAGACCTCTTAGGTCTCTTCCTCAGACATGCCTGAGGAAGAGACCTAAGAGGTCTTGAAAGCTTGCATCCTAGATCTGCTTAGTTAGCCAATAAACATATCAATAACTATATTTGCCTCCTGTATTTGTACAGCTAACACTGTACCAACTCTCATCTGTTATCAAAAAGTATCTGACAGTATTGCAGCCTTTCTTGTGGTCTATACTTGTATTGTCAGAGACTTTGTCCTGGTGGAGAGTACAGGGTTAAAATTTTGGAACCAGTATGAACTTTATAAAAATCATTTTTCTATCCTAAATGTGTGTAAATTATCTCATGTTAAAACAATGGCCCTTTGCTTCAAAGTAGGGAGTGGAAATAACTGAATGTCATTTTTATGGGAATTTATAACCATCTTCTAGACAATAAGGTCTAAAGAAAGTTTCATTATCTTACTTAAAAATATCAAATTCTGGGAAGAAAGTGTACTCCCATGTGAGAAAGTCTGGTAGGATGACATATTTATTTGACGTCTAATGACCTCTTCGCTATATCACTGATGACACAAAACTGATCATATCTAAAACTTTTAGATGGAGTAAGAGCTCCATCTCCAGGGTACATGGCGTTATTACTAGTGTTTAATATTATAATGCATGAGTCATATGGAAATTAGAAATTTAGAGTGTCCAATCAGATAATACTGATGATGTCACTGCATAATGAGATGGATCTTTACTCAATCAGAGGAGATTCTGATAAGGGTAATTTTACATTATAAATATGTATGTTTTGAGAGTGGTGGTTAGCTTCCTGAGGGGTCTTGGTTTCCAGATTCTGCTTCATCAAAGTATTCTTAGCTGGCTGCTAAAGAAATCCTAAGAAATCCACACTTATTTACTGGTAACTGTATCTTTCCTTATTTTAACTCTGCAAAATTTCAGAATCAAATACATATTTCTTCTTATTTGAAGAAACGTAATGTTTCTTATAATTTGTCTTAATTGGACTGGCCACCCAATTGGGACCAATTATAAGAAGCCATATTGGCTGTAGTAATTCTGAATTAAGTAGAATTAATTAATTAATTGGTAAATTATCATATTTTGCCAGATAAGTGTAAAATAGTTGATAGCAGTGAGTTCTATATATCCTTGTTTATATTTTGGTTAATATAATTTTTGTGACTAATATTTGATTTGGGGAATTCTTTGAATTCATTTATTAACCCTTCTACAGCTATTTGTTCATTTATTTTGAGGTGTTTCTTTGGATTTCTTTGTGTATGTTTCTGGGTCTAAATTTTTGTACAGTGGGAAGTTTATTTAAACCTCTCACTAGACAAAAGAAGCCGCCATCTAGGGTGGGGCATCCTATATTAATAAGTGGATTAACCCTTGGAGTACCCTAAAGGTTTTACATGGGATTGCTATGGTCATGTTTATGATATATGTTGCATGAAGTTTGGTATACTGTCTAGACATATATTATTGGATTTGATTCTAAGTATATTCTTGGTATAATCTATTGTTGACTATATTAATTGCAATTTATATGTTTTATTCAGAAGGTATCCAATATTGAAATCAGTAGATAATTAAATTATAGTGATCTAAGTCTGGGTGTAACGGTTTGTTTGACACACAGACACAGTGGTTTAGGATAAAACACAGTTTTATTGAAAAACACAGCAATAAAATTACCTTCACAGGTCCTGTAGTATATCAGCAGAATAGTACAGACACACGACAGGTTATAGATACATATGCCTACACAGGTCCAGTATAAACATAAAGTCCACAACAGTCTATACTGATTCAGGTCAGGCAAATAAGGTGGATTCCCAGAAGCAAGGTCTTGCATGGGTTAATGATCTTCAGAGTGTAAACAGTCCCATGTGCAGAGAGGTTTGTGATGGAGCTCTCTGTATATAGACAGCCATAGAACTCGTGACGCCCAAAACCAGATAAGCAGAATTAGCGTGAACTGCCTAGGCAACACTGGGTACCGAGACACATGAGGTATTGCCTTAGCAATAATGAAGACAACTCTAGCGCTCTGCTGAAGTATACCGGAGGCAACCGGTGGCACAACTGCCGGAGCAGTAACGGAGACAGACTCTAGCACTAAGCAGAGGCAGTAATGGAGACTAGGCCCAAGGTAAACTGCCGTAGCAGTAACGGAGATAACACTTGCACTCTGCAGCAGTATAACCGGAGGCAACCGATGGCTCAACAGCTGGAGCAGTAACAGAGGCAGACACTTGCACTGAGCAGAAGCAGAAACGGAGGCTAGGCCCAAGGTAAACTGCCGTAGTAGTAACGGAGACAACACTTGCACTCTGCAGCAGTATAATCAGTGGAAACCGGTGGCACAACTGCCGGAGCAGTAACGGAGGTAGACACTTGCACTGAGCAGAGGCAGTAACAGAGACTAGGCTGAAGGTAAACTGCCGTAGCAGTAGCGGAAACAACACTTGCACTCTGCAACAGTATAACCGGAGGTAACCGGTAGCTCAACTGCCGGAGCAGTAACGGAGGCAGACACTTGCACTGAGCAGAGGCAGTAACGGAGACTGTCCGCTGATACTCTACAGGAGGAATGAACCCAATTGCCAGACAGTCAGAATGTCGCCTAGGCGACACAGCACAGGAACGTCAACCAAGCCGGGTAGAATCACAAAGCAGGAACTTCAGCCAAGCCGGGTTGAATCACGGAGCAGGAACGTCAGCCAAGCCGGGTTGGATCACGGAGCAGGAACGTCAGCCAAGCCAGGTCAAATCATGGAGCAGGAACGTCAGAAGAATAGTCAGACAATCTGGGTCGGTACACAGGGGCAGTAGACAATATGCAGAGTAGTCAGGCAGGCCAAATCGGTACACTGGGAATCTCTGAGCAGAAATAAGCACTGGCATAGGAACACCACGAAAGGGCACCGGAGGGGTGCCCATAGCCCAGTATATAAAGGTCATACTGGGCAGGACTAACACACGGTAGCCAATGGGAGCAAGACACAGGCTAGACTGACAGAAAATAAAAACAAAAGATCACGGGCACCGTGACAGTACCCCCCTCTCCTGGAAGAGGGACCTGGTTTCTGAGGATATTTAGAGTGAAAACTGCGCACAAGTCTCGGGGCATGAAGGTCATTCTGATCAACCAAGGAATGTTCCTCAGGGCCATAGCCCTTTGTAATAAATGACTTCTAACGGGGTTTTTTTGTCTGTGGAGATATATATGTGTGTGTTAATGTATGTATACGTGTGTTTATCTATATGGATATGGACATTGTATGCAATTTATTAAGTGTGTGTATGTGTATATGTGTATGTATGTATATATATATATATATATGTGTGTGTGTGTGTGTGTACACAAGTGTATGTACACAAGTGTATGGTTAATTGTTTGTATTATGGCTTAAGAATATACCATTGGAAATCTGTTTCTTTAAGAATCCAGGGCAATTTCAGCTGTCCCAAACAGCAGGGGGTCACACAATTACACCAATAAAGGTTGTTTCAGTGGTTTGACAGGATGCATTCCTTATTTAGCCATTTGAGGACTCAAAGGAAGCTCTCCCTTAGTCATATAAGAAAGGAAAGAGGACAGATATAAAAATTTTCTCTGTTTGTCAACTAAACAAAGATTTTGGATAGAGGAACAAATGCTTCTGATACACCTGTTTCTGGAGCCTTCCTCCATCAGTAATATCTCTGAGGCCACCATGAAATGGCAAGTGGTGTGGTGAGAAAAGTCAGTTGAGCTAATCAGTTTACACCAGACCTAAGTGATATGAAAATGGTATAAAGGAGCAGTATTTTTGGGGGTGGAATCAGAAATGGAGGAGAACTTGAGGTGAGTATGAGATGAGAGCAGAGGAGAACAGAATGAGAGCAGCCTGAGCACAGCAGTCCTGATTCCTGTCCAGATGTGAGCCCAGCAGATAAGAGACCAGAAACCAAGATTTGTGCTGGAGGGTGTGAGGAGATTTTCATCATATAATTTACTGGTATCCAATTCAATTCCATCTTTTCCATACCTGTAATCTATGATATTATTTTATTCATGTATATACCATCCAAACTGTAACAGTATTTTGATTCTGTACATAATGCAATCATCTTTTATTATCATCCCTTATGTGTGTGATTCTTAAGTTACAACCTATCCCCAAAGAACAATTGTACCCTTGGTAAGAGGGGCTAGATAGAATTTCTTACACCTTCCAATGGACCAAATATTGCAATTTTCCTCTAAATCTGCGAGAGTCAATTATACTTTGGAATTCGTACTCCTCCTGGCCCTGAACCTCCACAGGACCGGGCACCACAGGAGTGGTAGTGTAGCAATTTGATACCAGAGATTTCAGTAAGGATACATGGAACACATTGTGAATGCGCATAGATGCAGGGAGTTCCAAGGCATACGACACAGGGTTAATTTTACGGATCACCCTGAAAGGACCAATGAACCGGGGAGCCAACTTATTAGACGGAACTTGCAAATTCAGATTTCTGGAGGAGAGCCATACCCTATCCCCAACCTGAAATCAGACCGCTGGCAGCCTTCTACGGTTAGCGTGGCGCTGATGACGCTGGAACGACTGACTGAGGGCCCTCTGAACCTGTGCCCATGTGGAGCGGAGCTGCTCGATGTGCTCATCTAGAGCTGGAATCTGTTGCGACTGAATGAGTCCGGGAGCAAACATGGCTGGAACCCGTAGTTTATGAGAAACGGGGAGCTCCCGGACGATGAATTAACCGCACAGTTCCTGGAGAACTCTGCCCACGGCAACAGATCTGCCCAATTATCATGATGATCAGTGACAAAACAGCGCAGGAACTGTTCCAAACCCTGATTGGTATGCTCAGCAGCTCCATTGGTCTGGGGATGGTAGGAAGAAGAGAAAGACAGCTGAATGCCCATCTTTGCTCTCCAAAACCTGGACACAAATTGGCTCCCACGGTCAGACACCAGAACTCTGGGTACCCCATGCAACCGGAACACTTCCTTAGCGAAGACAACAGCCAACTCCTGGGCAGAGGGAAGACCAGGAAGAGGCACGAAATGAGCCATTTTAGAGAATCTATCGACCACCATAAGAATGAACGAGTAACCCCGAGGCACTGGCAGCTCTCCCAGGAAATCAATGGACACGTGGGACCAAGGACGTTCACCATTAGGCGCTGGTTGAAGTAGGCCCACTGGGAGGTGTCTAGGGGTCTTGGCACGGGCACAGATGGTACAGGCTGCGGTGAAAGCGGAGCAGTCGGCTCGTAGGGAAGGCCACCAGAAAACTTGTGAGAGAGACCATATTAATTGACCCCTCCCTATATGTCCAGCAGCCTTAGAAGAGTGGTATGTCTCGAACAACAGTGTACAAAATGGCTCATCCACAAAACACTTACCCACAGGGGTTTCAGGGGGTGCCGTAGCCTGGGTAGCCAGAATCTCTTCCCCCAGTGGTGAAGTGATACTAGTGCATAGGGTGGCCAGGATGTGATCAGGCTGAATGATGGGTACGGGACCCTCATCCTTCTCCATCTCTTGCCGAAATTGTCTACACAGGGCATCGGCCCTAACATTCTTTGAGCCCGGCAAATAGGATACTACAAAATTAAAACGAGATATGAACAGGGCCCACCTGACATGACGAGACGACACTCTTTTATCCTCAGAGAGATAAGTTTAGTTTTTGTGGTCAGTAAGAATTAGTACAGGAGTTGTGGTACCCTCCAGCAGGTGGCGCCATTCTTTCAGAGCCAGAATGATAGCCAGGAGTTCTCTGTCGCCAATTTCATAATGACTCTGACCACTGGACAACTTTTTAGAGAAAAACCCACATGGTCTCAGAGCACCCCCCGCCACTGGACGTTGTTATAGTACTGCGCCAACCCCTATTTCAGAAGCATCAACCTCCAACGTGAATGGAAGGGAGGGGTTAGGGTGGGACAGTACCGGGGCAGATGCAAAAGCGGATTTTAATGACTGGAAAGCAAGCTCAGCAGCATCAGACCATTGGGAGGGATTAGCGCCCTTGTGAGTAAGGTCAGACAGAGGTTTAACAATGGTAGAGAAGTTATGGATAAACTTCCTGTAATAATTTGCGAACCCAAGAAAACTCTGAATTGCTTTTAACCCCTTGGGTCGTGGCCACTGCAAGACTGCTGTGAGTTTCTCCTGGTCCATGGCAATCCCATCTTTAGATATCATAAAACCCAAAAAAGGCACTTTGGACCTGTGAAACTCGCATTTCTCCATTTTACAATATAGCTTATTTTTGCGTAAACGAAGCAAGACCTCGAACACATGCTTGATATGTTGGGACAGAGTGGCAGAGTGTATGAGTATGTCATCAAGGTATACCACTACACAGGACTGTAGTAAGTCACGGAGGATATCGTTAATGAATTCTTGCAATATAGCTGGTGCGTTACAAAGACCAAATGGCATAACTAGGTATTCATAATGCCCAGATCTGTTATTAAATGCCGTTATTCTGATCAGGTTATAGGCAGCACGTAGGTCTAATTTCGTAAAAATGGAAGAACCTTTTAACCTGTCAAATAGCTCAGTAATGAGTGGCATGGGGTATGCGTTCTTGGACATAAGTTTATTTAATCCCCGGTAATCAATGCAAGGTCTCAACTCGCCACTCTTCTTTTTCACAAAAAAGAACCCAGCACCACCAGGTGAGGTAGACTTCCGAATAATCACTCTATTAAGGGCATCCTCAATGTACTCTTCCATAGCCCGGTTCTCCTCACACGACAGTGGATACGTGCGACCCCTAGGGGGCACAACCCCAGGGGGCAAATCAATGGCACAATCGTATGCCCTATGTTGGGACAATGTGCTAGCCTCTCCCTTACTGAAAACATCACTGAATTGATGGTATTCTGCTGGCACAGAGGGAGAGGCACACAGAATCTTAACCGGCTGAGTCATACAATGCTTCATACAGTACTCGGACCAAGACATGATCTCGCAATTCGGCCAGTCAAACTGGGGATTGTGCAAATGTAACCATGGAAACCCCAGTATGACCACATGATGAGGAGAATGAATAATCTGAAATTGTTGTTCCTTCATGTGGAGGGCCCCAATAGACATAAAAATCGGAATAGTCTACATAGTTATCTGAGCTGGTTCTAGTGGTCTGCCATCAATGGCTTCAATGGCTAAGGGAGATTCCCTTCTGACCAACGGAATATTATGTAACACAGCAAAAGAATTATCCATGAATAACCGGCCGCACCGGAATCGACCAGATCCAGAACCTCCACAGTGTGTTCTGCCCAGGAAAACACCACCTGGATCGTGGGTTTCTGCATGATCGGATCTAGGGACTGCTGAACACCACCTAGGGCCTGTCCCCCAAGGTACCCTAGGTGCGTTCGTTTCCCGGACGCACAGGACAAGTACGTAATAGATGGCCAGCCTTGCCACAGTATAGACATGACCCCTGCCTCCTGCAGTATGCCCGTTCCTCCTTTGTTAATTTGGGAACCCAAGTTGCATTGGTTCACAGGGTTCCTGTTTATGATCAGGAGGAATGGAAGGCGAGGGTGGGTTCAAAAAACTGCCATGCCCACAGCTTTTAGGTCGTAACCTACGGTCTTTGCCCATAAGTCTCTCACGAATACGAGAATCAATTAAAATGGCATAATCAATATACTCATCCAGATCACTGGGTAGTTCTCTAGCCGCCGTTTCATCCTTAATATGGTCAGCTAGTCCTTGAGCAAAGGCTGCCACCAGCGCCTCATTGTTCCAGCTCACCTCTGCTGCCAATGTACGGAATTCTATGGCATACTCGCCCACAGTACGATTGCCCTGTTGTATTTCCATCAATCGTTTGGCAGCAGAGGCGACTCTCCCAGGAACTTCAAATACTCTCCGGAAGGTTTGTACAAACTCACTGAAGTTCCTAGTGCAAGGTTTGGCATTCTCCCACAAGGGATTGGCCCCTGCCAAGACTCTGCCCATTAATAGTGAAATCATAAACCCGACCTTACTGCGGTCATTCGGAAAGGCATGAGGGGTTAATTCCAGAACTATCTCCAATTGATTAATAAACCCTCTGCACAGGGTGGGTTCACCATCGTATCTGAGTGGTAACGGGGCTGAAGCCGTTAATCCCTTGACTGAGGCCACCGCAGCCACAGATTGACTCTCCGGAGTCAAAACTGGGGGGACCACCGGATTCTGAACTGGTTTATCGAGATGCACCGTACGCTCAAGAATAGTTTGTATAGCCAGTGCCAACTGGTCCAAATGCTGCTCATGTACATCCATCCTCCAGTGGATGGTCTGTGAATTTCTCTCACCTTTACGGTCTGAGGTTATGGCCCTTTCGTACTGTAACAGTTTGTTTGACACACAGTAGTTTAGGATAAAACACAGTTTTATTGAAAAACACAGCAATAAAGTAACCTTCACAGGTCCTGTAGTATATCAGCAGAATAGTACAGACACAAGACAGGTTATAGATACATATGTCTACACAGGTCCAGCATAAACATAAAGCCCACAACAGTCTATACTGACACAGGTCAGGCAAATAAGGTGGATTCCCAGAAGCAAGGTCTTGCATGGGTTAATGATCTTCAGAGTGTAAACAGTCCCATGTGCAGAGAGGTCTGTGATGGGGCTCTCTGTATATAGACAGCTGTAGAACTCGTAACGCCCAAAACCAGATAAGCAGAATTAACGTGAACTGCCTAGGCAACACTGGGTACCGAGACACATGAGGTATTGCCGTAGCAATAATGGAGACAACTCTAGCGTTCTGCTGAAGTATACCGGAGGCAACCAGTGGCTCACCTGCCAGAGCAGTAACGGAGACAGACTTTAGCACTAAGCAGAGGCAGTAATGGAGACTAGGCCCAAGGTAAACTGTCGTAGCAGTAACGGAGACAACACTTGCACTCTGCAGCAGTATAACCGGAGGCAACCGGTGTCTCAACAGCCGGAGCAGTAACTGAGGCAGACACTTGCATTGAGCAGAGGCAGAAATGGAGGCTAGGCCCAAGGTAAACTGCCTTAGAAGTAATGGAGACAATACTTGCACTCTGCAGCAGTATAATCAGAGGAAACCAGTGGCACAACTGCCGGAGCAGTAACAGAGGTAGACACTTTCACTGAGCAGAGGCAGTAATGGAGACTAGGCCCAAGGTAAACTGCCGTAGCAGTAGCGGAGACAACACTTGCACTCTGCAACAGTATAAGCCGGGTCGGATCACGGAGCAGGAACGTCAGCCAAGCTGGGTCAGATCACGGAGCAGGAACGTCAGCCAAGCCAGGTCGAATCACGGAGCAGCAAAGTCAGAAAAATAGTCAGGCAATCCGGGTCAGTACACAGGGGCAGTAGACAATATGCAGAGTAGTCAGGCTGGCCAAGTCAGTACTCTGGGAATCACTCAGCAGAAATAAGCACTGGCACAGGAACACCACGAAAGGGCATGAGAGGGGTGCCCATAGCCCAGTATATAAAGGTCATACTGGGCAGGACTAACACACGGTAGCCAATGGGAGTAAGATACAGGCTAGACTGACAGAAAACAAAAACAAAAGATCACGGGCACCATGATACTGGGATCTTATTCCAGTTAGTTTCTCTAAATGTTGTTATTCCATACGGTATAAGGAAATTGTCAGAGGACCTAGCTTAATATTAAAACTGACTCACTTGACAACCTACCTTAACCCCTTAAGGACCGGGAAAATCTGAGTTAGATTTGACTTAAGGACCGGAGCAATTTTGACTTTTTTGACTATGTCTTTGTTCAACCATATTTTCTCTTTAATTCCTTTTGTGCACCCACATAAATTATATACTGTTTTTTTAAGCACAAGTAGGGCTTTCTTTTGATACCACAATTATATGAATACCTCATCATTTAATTTAATTAAAATAGAAAAAAAGAGCAAAAAAATTTAAAAAAAAAACAACATTTTGCTTATATTTTCGTGTCAGGATTTGCATACAATTAGTTTATGACAAAAAAATACCCCTAAATATATTCATTTGCTTCTCCTGAATATAAGAATACCCCATATGCCTAGTATTTCAATCACTTCCTCACATTTACAAAGTAAATATTACAAGATGGATGCCATTATTTCCAACTTATAATTTCTCAACAATTGGCATGTGAGCATCATAGCTTAGTTGATGGTGCCAGAACCAAAAATGTCCCACAAAGGTATATCTTTCTGAAAACTAGACAACATAAGGTAAATAATCAGGAGAATTTTGAAGTTTTTTATGCAGCTATTTTTCCAGAAAAAAATTTCAAAATTGTGGAAAAATTTAGTTTTTTGCAGCTTTCACACTTACATTTCAATATTACTGTTGATTTCAAGCACGAGATAGTTGAAAATTTTAAAATATCCATTGTTTAGTGTTCAACTCCTTCTTCTGAGTACGGCAATACCCCATATTCATAGGTTTCTCAAGATTTGGGGGAGCTACGGGGCCCAAATTGGAACATGCGCGTTTCCAGTTTCACACTTTGAATTTTCACAGCTTGCATCACTGGTGCCATGTCTCATTTGGGGCTGTGTAACAGTGCTCCACTCTAAGATTTCCCCCCAAAAGTGTATATTTTTGGAAAGTAGACACCCCAGGCTTTCATTTTACGTATGTTTTTAAATTTTTTACGCATTTTACCACCAATCACTCGTAAATCTTGACGTAAGTTAAAAAAACAGCGTTTTTCACACTTTCACTTCACTGTTGATGTGAATTTCAAGCACATGATAGGTGAAGATTTTTAAAAATGCATTGTTTAGTGTTCAGCTCCTTCTTCTGAGTACAGCAATACCCCATATGCATAGGTTTCTCAAGGTTTGGGGGAGCTACAGGGCCCAATTTTGAGCAAATATTGAATTTTCAAGTCCTGCTTAACTGGTGCCATCACTCATTTTGGGCTATGTTCCAGTGCTCCACTTTAGGATTTCCCCCCAAAAGTGTATATTTTTGGAAAGTAGAAACATCCAGCTTTCATTTTAGGTGTGTTTTCAAATTTTTTACGCAGCCATTTTACCACCAATCACTCATAAATTTTGAGGTAAGTTAAAAAAACAGCGTTTTTCTAACTTTCACTTCAATGTTGATGTGAATTTCAAGCACATGATAGGTGAAGATTTTTAAAAATGCATTGTTTAGTGTTCAGCTCCTTCTTCTGAGTACAGCAATACCCCATATGCATAGGTTTCTCAAGGTTTGTGGGAGCTACAGGGCCCAATTTTGAACAAATATTTAATTTTCAAGTCCTGCTTAACTGGTGCCATTACTCATTTTGGGCTATGTTTCAGTGCTACACTTTAGGATTTCCCCCCAAAAGTGTATATTTTTGGAAAGTAGACACCTCCAGCTTTCATTTTAGGTTTGTTTTCAAATGTTTTATGCAGCCATTTTACCACCACTTTCTCGTAAACTTGACGTAAGTAAAAAAACAGCGTTTTTTACACTTTGCCTTCAATGTTGATGTGAATTTCAAGCACAGAACAGGTGAAGATTTTATAAACTGCATTAATTAGTGTTCAGCTCCTTCTTCTGAGTACAGAAATACCCCATATGGATAGCTTTTTCATGGTCTGTGGGAGCTACGGGTCTCAAATTGGAACATGCGCGTTTCCAGGATCACACTTTGAATCTTCACAGCTTGCGTTACTGGTGCCATTTCTCATTTGGGCTGTGTAACACTGCTCTTTTTTAAGATTTCCCCCCAAAAGTGTATATTTTTTGAAAGTAGACACCCCAGGCTTTCATTTTAGGTGTGTTTTCAAATTTTGCAAACAGCCATTTTACCACCAAGCCTGTGAAAACTTGACGTAAGTAAAAAAATTCTGCATTTTTCACGCTTTGCCTTCAATGTTGATGTGAATTTCAAGCACAGAACAGGTGAAGATTTTATAAACTGCATTGATTAGTGTTCGGCTCCTTCACCTAATTACGGCAATACCCCATATACATAGGTTTGTCAGGGTTTGGGGGACCTACTGGGCCCAGTTAGAACATGTTAGTTTCCTTTTACAGACATGCCATTTTTACAGCTGGTGCCTTGTCTCATTTCGGTCTGTTTGGCAATGCTGCAATTAGTTTTACCCCCAAAAGTATATTTTGTAGAAGAGTAGACAACCCTGGCTTTCATTCTGTTTGCATCTTATCAATTTCTTCGCTGCCACTGTATCACCAATCCCTCCCAAAATCTGCAGTAAGGCAGAGAAACACCATTTTTCACATTTCTATTTTAGTGTTGCTCTGGATTTCAATCAGATGATATTTGCAGATTTTTTAAATGCTTTACATTAGTGTTGAATTACATTGTCTGAGTACGGCAATGCCCCATATGCATAGGTTTGTCAGGGTTTGGGGGAGCTACTAGGCCCAGTAGGGAACATGTGTTTCCATTATCAGAGATAAATTTTGATAGTGTTAGATCTAAGGAGGGATGTGTTTTAAAAAATAAAAAACAGGATATTTCAGGGGGAAAAAGTGGCCAAATAATAAAAGAACCTTTACAGCACTACTGCATTGTGCCTGAATGGTATTCCTTGAAACATTCACCAAGGCAGAGGCCAGGTTTGGAAGGGCAATCAGGACAGTAAGTGGTGGTGTCTGTCCGTATTCCCTTTCTGTAGCAAACCCTGCAGCGCTTCTGTGGTTTGTTCTTTTGGGGAGTTGGGGGGATTTTATAAATAAAATGTACTAACCCGGGTCTTGGTGGAATTATTTCAGACGCACCTTGAAATAAAAATATGGAAATAAGTTGTAGCTGGTACTGTAAAAAGCTACATCTTTGATTGGGGTTTGCCAGCTTGAAAAGTAAAAATGAATTATGTACAGCAGTCTGCATCATATAGATGGCAACTTTTTTATACCATGCCCTACACTTCCTCATTGCGAGGTATGGCTGCATTAGTTGATCACTCAGATCAACTCCCCCCATGTTTTTATTATAGTCCCTGATGCAGACTGGCTTTCTCATTACCACTGTCCTGCCACGAACAGTGACTGCCACAGATCTGTTCTCATGCATTGTGGTCAGCATGTAGACATCTTTTTTGTCTCTAAATTTCACTGCCAGCAGCTCCTGTTGGGACAAAGATAAGGACATCCCAGGTTTTAGTTTGCTATCTACTAGTGTTTTGGGCAACTCCCTGCAATTGCGCCTGATAGTGCCACAGGCCACGGTGTCAAAATAAAACAGAGACTTAAATAAAAGGGGGCTGGTGTAATAATTATCAACAAATAATTGATAGCCTTTATTTAATAAGGGGTAAATTAAATCCCAAACTATTTTCCCACTTGTTCCCATAAATTCGGGGCACCCAGGAGGATCAAGTTTGCTGTCCTTGCCTCATAAATTCTAAAAGCCTGGGTGTAGCCTGTGGCACTTTCGCACAATTTATAAAATTTTACACCAAATTTGGAATGCTTTGAGGGGATGTACTGCTTGAACCCTAACCTGCCTTTGTATTTCATTAGGGATTCATCTACACTAATTTCTTTTTGGGGCATATACACTTGGGCAAACTTTTTCTGTAAATGGCTTATTAGGGGACAAATTTTGTACAGTCTATCATACTGGGGGTGTTCTTTTGGGGGGCACAGGGTATTATCGCTAAAATGCATAAAGTGCAAAATTATTTCAAATCTGGACCTGGTCATAGTCTTGGGGAATATAGGGGTATCACATACAGGGTTTTTGCTCCAGTAGGATCGGATACTTGGCTTTTTTATTATACCCATTGTCATTATTAAGTTGTTTAAATTCTATGATGTCTATGGGTTTCCATATTTCTTCCTTAACTACAAAAGCTGTAGGGTTGGCGGCAGTATACTGGGCTGCATACAAGTTGGTTTGGGACACAATTTCACCTAAAATGTCTCCCCCCAAAAACAAATCAAAAAAATTATCATAGTTAAATCCCTCAACATCAATTTGAATCCCTGGGGTGCCTGTAAATTCTGGTATTTGTGGGCAAAAATTGATTGGGGATACCCATTCATTATGATCAGGAGTGGCTGGTGTTGGGGCATTTCTTTGGCCAGATCTTTTTGCAGGTGCTGGGGCAATTGCCAGGGCAGCTCTTGGGGCAGCACTTGGGGCATTCCTTTTGGCAGGTATTTTGCAAAGTCTTTTGGCAGATCTTGTGACAGGATTTTTGGCAGATCTTGTGGCAGGATTTTTTGCAGTTTTGGCAGGTGCTGGGGCAGTTGCCAGGGCAGCTCTTGGGGCAGTGCGTCTTCTCTTGACAGAAGGCCCAGCGTCGTCACTAGAGCTGCTCTCACTTTCTGAAAACTACTCTATATCAAAATCTGACGCAGTATCTGTTGCCTCTGAGTCAGATGCCAAAAAGGCATGTGCCTCTTCAACGCTATAACTGCGCTGCATTTTGCCCACTAAAATTTTTTTTTTCTTACTCTAACGCTATCCCTAAACCTAACTCTAACCCTAAAACTTACCCTAACCTACTTATATCCAGAACCTACCTAACCCAAGTAAACTACCTATCTAAACTATACTTATTATATATATATATATATATATATATATATATATATATATATATATTATATATATAATTTTTTTTTTTTTTTTTTGGGGGAGGGGGGGTTTCCCTAAACCTAAATCTGTCCCTAAACCTTTCCCTAACACAAGTCTACACTAAACCTACCCACCTACCTACCTAAACTATATTTTAAATCAATTTTTATTAAAAAAAAAAAAAAAAATTAAAAAAAAAAATTCATAGAATACAAGGGGGATGGGGGGTATCCCACAGATCAGCAAACGCTGATCTGTAGTTTATTGATCACTCTAAAAGTGATCAGATGGGGGGAACTTGGTGATCACTGCAAAACAGTGATCAAAGGGTTAATTTTGTGTTTTAACAGTTTGCAGGAACGCTGGATCGCAATCTGGCACAATCTCTCTCTGTCTCTCTCCACCTCAGCAGTGTGCAAGATGGAGGGAGGCAGAGATATATGACAGGGACAGTATTTACAAATACTGTCCCTGTCAATCAGCGTTTGCAACATGTGATTCGCTCATCAAGCGAATGGCATGTTGCAACAAACTTTCTACTGGTTGTTACTAAGTGTCCCGGTATCGGGACACTTAGGGCTAGATTTAAAGGCAGCCGTTAAACCATCCGCTAAGTAAAAAAGGCACATCGGCCGCAAAGAACACATGGTTTACGGCAGATTCAAAGGTAAGCGTACAAGAATAGCTATCGGGCGTAGGCACTATAAAAACACGTAACACAAAAACCAGCGTTGCACCTGATTTCGCATCACAGTGCTTCCCAAACACCCGTTAAAACACAACTTAAGTCAAACACAAACAAAATTCAAACCTACAGCCAATCCCAAGGCCCCAAAGTATGAAAAATGTTCAAATACACCTATATATACCACAAAATAACGGTCACACCCTGTCTGTGTTTCGAGTTTCAGCAAGCTAGAGCACAGGACCCAGGAGTGGAGGATAGTGTTTAGAGAGAGAGAGAGAGAGAGAGAGAGAAAGAGAAGCATACACAGGAGTAAGGTAGAGGGATCTTGGAGAGGAGAGAATTACATTTAAATTGACACATAGCACACTTTTGCACATAGCACATACATCCATACAAACACAAACACATACACATACATACACATAGTCTTTTTTTTTTCATCACACCTTACACATTTTAAACTTTATTTTTACAGTGTGAATCCGTGAGTGAAAGTGTGTGACAGAGAGTGAGTGGGATTGAGTGTGTCTGTGAGGGCGTGTGAGAGTGCCTGGGTGTGAGTGGGTGAATGATGGCTAGGAGAGGAGGACAGGAGAAAGGGATGGGGAGACTAGTGGAGGAGGAGGAGGAAGGTCAGGAGGGGATCCCTCAGCAGAGCAGGGGTGGGAGAGGGAGATACGCAGGGCGGAGGGGGACCAGGCCCACAAGAACAGGCACACTAAGAAGAAGAGGGACAGATCCTGCAGTGGGACGAGGGGTAGTGCCTGGGGACCACCACACACAGGCAGGGGCAGAGCAGGCAGGACACTCCGGGTCTGACTCCTCGCATGCCGGAGCTGAGGGGGACAGGGTCAGGGATCCCCGATATACTGAGGAAGAAAACACGGCCCTTGTTGAGGCTGTGCTGGAGAGGGAGAGTGTCCTCTTCCCGGGGGAGAGACTCCCTGGCCTGGCTGCGAGGAGGAGAGCTGCCTGGAGTCAAATCTGCAGCCGAGTTAATGCGGTGGCCACCTGCAGACGGGATGTTGACTCAATAAAGAAGAGATGGGGCGACTGCAAAAGGCAGGTGAAGAAGAAGATGGGGGATGCCGCCCTGCACGCCCGAGCCACCGGAGGTGGGCCACCTGTCCCCATCACCTTCAGCGCATGGGAGGAGAGGCTGCGGCAGACACTGTCATCTACCCTCATTGAGGGGGTCCCTGGAGGATCAGACACTGGGGATTAGAGGAGCCTCCACACCACTGGTAAGTGCATCACCCCAAAACCATACACCACCTCAAACCACACACCCATCACAAACAAGCACTCACATCCCAACATCTGCCCTTCATTCATCCACACAATTGCACCAACACAGCACCCTGAGGGTTTAAACAGGACGCAAGACAAGGACAAATGTCAAGGTTCAACAAGCCCAAAACCTGTCCAACTCCCTGGTTAACCCTCATGTTGTTGTGCTGATCACACACAATACACACAAACCATGCTCAGTAAAGTGTTGTATGTCAAACATCACAATTGTTGTCACACAGTGTTACCCATGTTCACACAGGGAATCCAGCACATAACCCCATGAGTGCTAGAAGGATCATCAATGCATCGATCAACAATGCTTTGGAAACCCCTCTGGTACTCAAAGGGTTAACCAGACAACAAACACATGTCGATAGGTTAACAATTACATGACACATAGGGGACATTCACTAAGCGGTGAAAAAGAGCTGATGTAGAGAATTTGACACTTACATACCCTCACTTTACCAATTACAATGTTAGTCTATGGAGAACATCCAATAACAGGATTCAAGCTGCACAGGCCCCATTGTATGGACTCCATAGAAAACATTGCAGATGGGGAAATGAGGTCAGCGGAGAAGTCAGCATCATAATCAGTTCATCAGGTCCACTTAACCGCTTACTGAATCACCAACAGGATGGATCAGGTCACAAATCACAGTGCCACTGAGAATAACTGCTTGTATGTGCAACACACAGGCCAAAAACAATTACACATAACTAAAGGTGAAAAAGTTGGCCTTGGTGTTGTGTATGCAATCATTTACGCTAACTTCAATTTACATAGCTCACATTTGATTCACATATAGATCCTCAGGAGTGCTGATGCCATGGATGGATGGTACACCAGACACTATTTGCAGGATACATATGGGAACCAAATATGAACCATTGAGGTTTGGTCAATAACAGGCCAGGAATTATGGATATCTATGATCGGGTCTGGCTGCCTCACACAGAAGGATGGATGGGCTGATCCAGGAAAAAAAAGGCCTCAATCAATGATATCCTTCAATACTGGCTTGATTGTTGCCCCTCAGGATTCAACTTGAACAGACCTCATGGACAGAATCCTGTAATGTACATCAATCCCTGATTGCCACGGTGGTATCCCATGCATCACAATGCAATGCATAGGATACCATCATGACAACCAGAGAGGGACATGTCTAATCTGACAAAATCCAGCACTGTACGGGATGAACTGATAACATAGGGATGAATAGTACTTGAATCACACTGCAGATCTATTACAAAAAGACATGTACAGAAAGATAAACGACCAGATATGTATGTGGATATGTCCCTTTCAAATGGGTACAAATAGGTACCAACAAGATGTAAACCCAGAGTTTGGTTCAGTACGTGTGATTGTCCTACTGCCCATATATGTGCACCCTCAACAAAATAACTCATATTGATATCATCATCAGAGTACATATACCTAGTATATTACACCTTACTTGGATGGGTATCAGTGGTATCTATGAAAGTTAATTTGTGATGGCTGTACATATATAGGCAGTAAGATAATCACATCTTGACTCTGGGTTCATATCTATCAAGGATATGTTTGTACCCATATGAAAGGTACATATACACACATATCAGACCATATTCCTCACTGTGTACCTTGGCATGGCAATGGTTAATTTCACTTTGATGTAACATTGCAGGCATCATAAAGAGATGTTTAGAAAGATGTTACTGTATGTGACAGCTGGAGATGTCAGTCATATGACCACACGGAGGCTCTTCAGCGGACCCAAAATTGAACCAATTGGAGATGGATCCATCATTGACATGGTCCACAGAGCGTGCTTACAAACCAGGAACATATAGTAGACAATGGCAAAGATGTAGTTATGTCCAAATGGGTCAATGTGGAGTCTGCTGAAGAGCCTCCGTGTGGTCAAATGACTGACATCTCCAGCTGTCACATACAGCAACATCTTTCTAAACATCTCTTTATGATGCCTGCAATGTTACATCAAGGTGAAATTAACCATTGCTATCCCATTAAAGAGATAGTAATACCTAAAATGTGAAAGGAAAAATACATGTCATAGGATTGATCCACCGGGTAATGCAAGGGTATTCCCACTACTGAAAGGTGTTTCATCCTAAGAGTATAACAGCTCAAAGTTGAATATTCCATGGACAATATCACTGTGGCCTGAAAATGTACTATGCCAATGTTGCCAGACCATCCTCTGGCTAGCTTTGGTCCAGGGAGCATAAATCCACAAAGGATGATGTGGCAACAGCGCAAATGTACAATTTCATGCCACTGGGATGTGGCACCAAAGGAATTCAACTCTGAGCTGCAATACATGTAGAATAAAACACCCTTCACCAGTAGGAGTACCGTTGTTTCACACAGGGGGATAAACCATACAACATATATGTTCCTTTACACATTTCAAGTATTAATATCAATTTGACACCATCATGGCTAAGTTTACTGATCACACAATCTCAATCCTCCACACAGGTTATGTGTCTCCAGCACTTCAGGAGCCCATGGAGGAGGCCACCTCACCACCCAGTGAGGAGTATATGGAGGAGGGGACCAGCCAGTGGGCACCGTACCCAACGACATCCACACCTCTTGGCCAGCTGGATGCCCCACCTCTGCCTGCACCACCTCTGCTTGCACCACCTCTGCCTGCACCACCTCTGGCTGCACCACCTCTGCCTGCACCACCTTATTACAGTGACTGGATGCCCCCCACCACCTCCAGGAGCTATTATCCTCCAGCAGCAGCAGCAGCAGCACCACCACCACCAGGGAGGCAATGGCTGCCCGGTGATGTGGCCACCACCCAGTACGGGCCATACTCATCTCCGACTGACCTACCCTCCTGGATGGCGCCCCAGCATGGCACCAGGTATGATCCCAGGTGGGGGCCAAGCACATACCAGTGGCCAAGGTTTGACCCTTGGCCACTCGACTACCAACACCTGGGCCTGCTTAGGGAGCCCCAACACCCTATGCGAAGGGACGTGTTTACCCCACCACCTCCACAAGAACAGACATCGGTGGGCAGCAGTGGGTCCATTGATGTGGTGGGCACATACCCATCTGCAGCACATACAGCACCAGCAGAGGAAGACACAGCACCAGCAGAGGAGGACACAGCACCAGCAGAGGAGGACACAGCAGCAGCTGAGGAGGACACAGCAGCAGCTGAGGAGGACACAGCAGCAGCTGAGGAGGACACAGCAGCAGCTGATTCACCAGGCACAAGCATCACCAGCAGTGAACGGCCCACGGGGATGGAAGCAGAGTGTATGGCTCTGCAAAGGAGACTACTCCGGTCAAGCCTCTGCACCAATGACAACATCACCAGGAGCCGTAGGGAATCCCATAGAAACACTAACAGGATAGAGGCAAGGATCCATGCCCTGGAGTCGGAGGTCATGAGGATCAACACTCAACTCCATCAGCTACACACGGGGGTGATGGACCTGCTTGCACAGGTACTGGTGGAGTTGAGAGAGCTGAACCGCAGGGAGGACTTACGGTTAGAGAGGGAAAACCTGCGCTCCACAAAGGGATCCACTGCCCCCACCACCCCCTCTAATGTGATCCCGAAGCCACACCTAGGGGGCAAAGGGTGACCAGGAGATCATCCAGGTTATCCACTTCTTCCACACAGTCTAAGGCCCCCCCCCAAGAAAAAAAAATAAAAAGCCCAACATGTTACATTTCCCCTGAATAAAGGAACATTGTGCTTTTGAATCCTGTCTGATCTGCTTTGAATTTTGTCATAGATTGGGTGGCAGAGTTGTCTCCAATGCATTGCCAAACAATTCAGTGAACACAACTTCTGCCTAGGTAAGATGTTTGTGGGATGTTACAACATGGGTTCACACACACATCGTTGTACAAATTCAACTGTAAATACATCCCTGTAGCCATATTACACAACTGTGTTATATGGCAATGTTGTGTGTTGATTTTGCATAACAAAACATTCCCCTTAGCCCAACATTTGGTACAACATTGAACATTCATCTACATCATATGTTGTGTTTAACCCTTTGATAGCCAGAGTGGTAGGCAACGCATTGCAAAGAAATGCGTTGGGTACCACTCTGGCACTCAGAGGGTTAAGGGGATAACCAAACAAACGGCTTAGCGGTGAGATAACAAGCAGGACAGATAAATGGGACATGTATCCATATTGTCTTGGATTCACACACTCATTGTGCAACAGACTGACTGGGGAAGCCAATGTTTTTAACCTAGGATTTCAATGTGTAGCACACACATTGATATCCTGGGGTGAGCATTGGGGCCTCCAGTAAGTTGACTTGTTGTTTTTCCTAAGGGTGTAACAGACTTCCCCAGTGAAAACACTTGTCCACTTGGTCATGTATTGTGATATGTCACAGTGGAGCAATATCACTGAACATTGATTATACTGAGCAACACATTAACTGTGGACAGGAATTCACTGTGGAAGTATGTCCCCTTTATCACCTCTTTATCACTCCCACAACACATTAGTGTATCACTGCCACCATCTGTTAGCGTGAATACATCACTGAGTCCACTCACTTGCAAACAAGTGGTGGAGTCCTGTGATATGGGTGATGCCTTTCCATTTATGGGGGATACTCTATCCTGAGTGTGGTTACGCATTAACAAACATATGTGTAATCCAATATATCCTCATAGAGACACTGATGATTAACTAGTGATGGTTCTTCTTTATTGTGTCTCAAAGTACATTAGAACGTACATGTGTTTTCTGTGTGTATTGCCTATATGCATTGAACACTTGTATGAGAACACTAAATGTACTTTGAAACTAAATCATACTACTTGAGTAACACTTCTCCTCTGCTCATGTGTTGTCCACAAGGTTTGACAACTCTGTAGATGAGCATCCTAACTGTACAAGTTATTACACTTGTGAAATTGTGTTTTCAGTGTCTATATGAGAATGTTCAAGTAGAGGTCTGTGTGAACCTCCTGTCAAATATTGCATCACTAACAACATCACCAGAAATAGCAAGGGGTGATCTTTATGAAGGTGTTGTCAAGACATCAATCCAGACACATGGAAGATCTTCAGATCAAGGATGGATGCCTGTGGGACAAGAGGACAGGATTTGGAGCTATACACCTGAACTGATCATCAAGCAACAACAATTTCGACTTTATAATCCCCTCAATCTTCTTAATTACAAGTGAGTACACAAACCATTGCTTGACAATGTGTTGTGTACTCATCTGTAACCAATTATGTGGAGAACTAAGGACATGTGCCCCAGCCCTATGGATATGTGCCCCTGACATGAATACACACATCAACAAGTGTTCTGAGAGCTCCATGGAAGTAATGAATTTGGGCTGCCACTGTGAAAGTGACAGTGGCAGCCCAATGTCATTTGTTCCATGGAACTGTTAGGACATATTTGTTGATGTGTGTATTCATGTCGGGGGCATATATGTCTGCACACTCACAGGTCAGCATGGAGTCCCTGGTAATCTGATCTACGTCTCATGACCTCTACATTGTGTGACCATACCACTGTACATCCACCCCTGTGCTGCTCTTCTCAGCTGTAGCACAGTACAGGTCCCATATTGAGTCCAATGGCCCTTTAACCCCTGATGTGACGGAGTATTATCCAATGCATAGCATTGGATAACACTCTTTCGCTACAAGGCTAGCATGGTTGCTCTGGCTATGCTCATGGCAAATCAAGTTAGCTGCTGTCAATCAAGCCCTGTAAGGCGATGAACATGGGTTATGTGTTGTACCTTGTTTCTCCTGAGGGTGTGCGTGATATCCTTGGGGTCTGTATGTCAACGTGGAGAGTGGAATGGAGGATGGTTTTTGAGTCCACACACACAATTTGCCACGTCCGCTGCCAGTGCAGTGCTGTGTCACTGTTCCTGTGGGGTGAGACAGAACAAAATGTGCAGTGTGGTTAGTGTCACAGGACTGATGGGGGACTTGCATGGATTGTTTGCAGTGCAGTATTGCGCACGCCACAATGATGCTGCACACCTTTCCAGGTGCATACTGCAGTGCTCCCCCCGAGTGGTCCAGACATCGGAATCTTGACTTGAGGAGGCCAAAGGTCCGCTCAATGGCATTCCTCGTTCTGCCATGAGCCTGGTTGTACCTTTCCTGGGCATGTGTTCGAGGATTGGCCAGAGGGGTCAGTAGCCAGGACTTGCATCCATAGCCAGCATCACCTGTGTAATGTGAGTGACATGGTGAGACAGGGAGCACATGTTGTGTGAATGATGTTTTGTGTGGTGGACGTAGTAGCTGTGGGTCAGGAGCATGCTAAGCAGCGTTGTGTGTACGCCTGTGTATGTGATGTGATTTTGTATTGTGAACTCACCCAAAAGCCATCCCCCTGTAAAAGTTCCATTCTCGAAATCTCTGTAGACTGAGGAGTTTTGGAGAATGTATGAATCATGTGAGCTGCCAGGATACTTTGCACAGACATTCATTATCCTCATATGGCTGTCACACACCATCTGCACGTTGATGGAGTGAAAGTTCTTCCTGTTGATGAATATCTGTGCGTCACGTGCTGGGGCCTTAATCCGGACATGGGTGCAATCTATAGCACCCATGACCCTGGGCATGCCTCTCCTGGCGTAAAAGGCCTGCTTGACGTTTATCCAGTCCATGTCGGTGGTGGGAAAATGTATATAGGTACTGGCCTTGCTTTTGAGGGCTGGCAGGACCTGGGCCAGCACCCTGGAGAATGTGGCCTGTGACATGCCAGATGCGTAACCCTCTGTGGACTGGAAGGCCCCGCTTGCCATGAAGTGTATGGCACAGAGTAGTTTCTGCAGGCCAGTTAGGGCATGGTTGTGGATGTAGATGGGATCCACCTGCTCCTTGATGACCTCATACAAGGCAATGATGCTGTCAGGCCTCAACCTGTAACGATCAATTACCTCATCATCAGTCATTACAAAGAGGGTGACCCTTGGGCGGTATACCCTGGGCCTTGGTGGTCGTCTATACATCCTCTGCCCTCCAGGTGGGGATGGGCTCCTGTGTGGCTGCTGAGCCAGAGCCTCCTCACTTGCAACAGGTGGTGGCTGTTGATCAGGCATGCTTGGAGGTTGCTGATGTTCCCCAGCTCTCTCCCTTGCACGCCTTCTCTGCAGCCTTCGCAACAATATGTAACCCAACATACTGTTTGCTCTCTCTATCTGTCTCTCTCTCTCTCTATCTCTCTCTCCCTCCCTGAGTGGAAAACAAGCCACAAGTGAGTGTGTTGAGTTGTCCCTTTAAGTACTTGCTAGGGCGTTGTGTAGGTGTGGTGATGAGGTGAGTGCTGACCAATGGTGAGTTGTTTTTGTCCAGGTAAGTGTTTGCAGGTGTGTGTGTGTGTTATAAGATGTGGTGTGTTGTGCTTGTTCTGTGTGTGCCATTTGCGGGTGTGCAGTTGTGGGGTGCAGGTCGCGTGTTGATGTTGCCCAGGTGAGCTTGTATTTGCATGTGTCCGCTTTGTGTGATAACCCCCATTGTTCCGTGCCATGTTGTGTTGTTGTTTTTTTGTGTGTCGTTGTTCCTGTGGTGTTTGTTGTTGTGTGTGTAGTGATTTGTGTTGTGTGTGCATGTTTTTGTGTTGTTTTGGCATTGCACGGGTTAATTTTCCCATTTACATGGTTGTGCGGTAAGCATTTTGTGTATCTTCCTATGTAACGGGTGTTTTGTTTTGGCCGTTAAGTGTCTAACGGCTAGAAAAAGTGGGTCTTAACTTTTAGCCGTTAGGTGTGTCTTTTTTTCAGCCGTTATCAGTACCGCAAGCCTTTGAATAGCTCTGGGGTATGTTTTTCCATGCGTCTGAATGCACGTAAGTGTATCGGCTGTATGGATTCTACAACTGCCGTTAGCTGTTCTTTAGATGGATCTTTGAATTGCAACATGTCACTTAACGCACCCGTTAGTGATTTTTTTTGCTAACGGCTGCCTTTAAATCGAGCCCTTAGTAACAAGCAGCCCGCGCTCTCCCATCGCTCCGTGCGGCCGCGATGGGAGAGTTTAACCCTTGACGTACCGGGACCGTCAAGGGTCCTTGGAGCAAATTTACCCTTGGCGGTCCTGGTACGTCAAGGGTCGCTAAGGGGTTAAACCTCAATTAGCATGGTTTATACAGTTTGTTGTTGCCAACTGTATTTTAATTAATTATAGGATCAATTATCTTTTTCTATGCTGCTGAGTTCAATTATTGTTATTTAATACCTCTGAATATGCCTATGTGTGGTTAACCCTTTAATTGCTGGTAATGCTAATTATGATAATTGTGGTTTGAGTTACTGTAAATCTATTGCAATTGCTAGTCACTCATTTATATCATTGTTGATTACACTTTATATATAGTATATTTTCCTTAAATAAATTATATATATTTTTGCACAAATATGCAGGATTGATTATTTTAATCAATTTGTTACCGTGAAGTAGCATGTCAATACCTAGTATTGTGTTCTCAAACATATTTAATATTATTATTTATCTATTTATGTGAAGCTATCCAACCTAATTGGTTCTCCTGTTAGAGGTTAATCTTGGATATTAATATAAAGAGACTGTCTATAAAAGAAATCTTTACCAGGGTGATAAGCCCATTCCTTTAGTCCTGAAGAACTAACCAGTTCAGGTTATGAAACATGTTGACCGATTAGATTTTCATTTCCAATATTGTTTTATCAGTGTTACCTGTAACACCTTACAATTTTTAATAAATTTATATTGCATTTTTGAAAACTGAGTGGAGATCTATATTTTTTTATACATTTGAAACATCAGGATGAGGTCACTCGGAATCTAATAGACAAAGTGGGGACAGTTTGATAATTATCCCCACAAGCCTACTGTGGCACTATATACCCCTCGGGATAAACCTATTTTGTGAGTATACCATCTTACAGTGCAATTGTGGGACATTTGAAGGCTATGCACAGTAGACTGAGCGAGGACAGTCCATATACTCCTCACAAGCGCTAGCAGCTTGCCTGTCAGGTGAGTCAAGCGGATATCAAATAAGTGAGTTTGTACGATCATTGTGAATACACTGTTACACTCTTGAAGATTTACAGAAAGACTTTAGTTATTTGTACAGACAGGACCACTCACGTGGACTTTGTGCAATACCTTTTTATTACACAGATCACATTATGCATGTACTTTCTTTTTCACATGTAACCATTAAAATATTATACTAAGACATCACTCCAGACAATTTGTATATCCAAGTCTTCCTCTCAATGCGAGTTTTTGTGAGTACAAATCTCGTGAACTCCTTTATTGTTGGCTACTATTTATAAATATAGAACATACTATATAATTTTGTTCAATATCATATAAGTTTAATATTTCTGTGATTTGAGACATTTATACTTTAATGTTGGTTACTATTTGTTAATAGAGAGTATATTATATAATTCTGTTTGATTCTATATAAGTCCTATATTATCTTCCAATAACCCAGCTATAGCTACGGACTTTTAAAATCATGCATGGTTAATAATATTGTCTGCTCATTTGAATTATTCCATTCATAGACTACATAGACATTATTTATGTTTCATCATTTGTATATTACACACACATTGGTAAATACTAGTCATTATTTATTATTTTACTTTTTTATAACACAAGGCACATTTCACAAGATATTGAGTTTATTTAGTATGGAAGCCTCTTTATTTGATTAGCAATTATTCTTTCTCTGACAGACATCTATCTAGAAGAGTTGCAGCTCATATCATTAAATTAGAATAGTATTGTCATAAGTATTTTTTCATTTACGATTGGTGCCTTTTTTCCACAGAATAATTAGTTTTAAAAAATGTTTTTTTAAATGTAATTTTCAAAATAAAAGTTATGTTTTATCACTTTCACCACAAGTAATAAACAAAATAAGGGAGTTCATGTTTACATTATCACTTTTGTGCACTATGAAGTATCTATGTATATATAATTTTCTTTTTTTCTGTGAATTATGAATGGTTTAGATACAGGTGCATAGCATTGTTACTGAATAATGTAACAACTGGCTGTCTTGACTGATTTAACACAACAAGTGCTCCAGCTTCCTTTTATTTTTTTTGTTAATTGGCCTACATTTTTTGGCATACAATACAAAACCTCAATTAAAAACCCTGTTGAAAAAAAAAACAAGAAGGCAACAAACCGCACACACAACACTTAGCACAATGGCAGTAAAGGCAAAATGATCCCCTGGAATGCCAGGGAACTACATGTCAGATGTGCATGCCCTACACAGTTCTGGACAACCAACAGCAATCCATCAATCCACAGAGGAACAAGGGCTTGGCAAATAAATATCAAACAATCCTTGGCACCATAACCCGGAACAAATTGGATAAACACATACCAACAGATATGTACACACAACACAATAAGTAACCCAAGCCTGCCTGTGCAACTTCACTAGCCAATGGAAACTCCAGATGCACAGGCATCAGCAACCACACCAGACAGGTAAATTGCAATTACAACAAACACATTTGAACAACAACAGCCACACCAGCATACACTTACCTAGACAACTCACACCTTCCAACTGGTTCCTCCATACCTGATGACTGTAACAGATCTTATCCGTTACTTGAGCCTTGTCTGGACCTCAAACTATTTATCCAAAGACTATGGACATTTGGACTCCATGCTGTGCCTTGGCATACAAACTGTACAGCTATTCCCTAAGAGAAAGACTTAAATTCATAGACTTTGGATCACATACTATGTTTAATGTATGGCGAACGTTTTAGTTATTGTATGTAGTATGTTTGAGGGTTTACACACTCACCGATTACCAGTTGGTGGGGACCGGCGCCACCAGATCGAATGTTCAGCGGCGGGGGCAAGAGGTCAAAGCTGGGTCACTCAAAACCCTGCAGTAGGCATGCAAATATTTTACATAGCCTAAAATGTGTATTGCAGCCACTCCAGCCATTTGACTATGTGTACTGTAGCTAGACCCCCTGCTGTGTGTTAATTAAGCCTTTGTGAACTGCAGTTAGACCCCCTGCCATGTGGTAATTAGTTCAAGCCCTCAAATCTTTGTTCAATCAAACCCTTTTGTATCTGAAATGTAATCATGTCTGAGTCATTGTATCTGTTAAGACCATCTGTTGTTGGCCTTTGTCTGATGTATTATGATTGGATCACGCCCTTTTGTATTTGGTTTCACCCATCAGTGTATAAATATCTGTAGTTTGTGTCAATAAAGTGAGTTATGTTTGGAGTGAACAAGAGTCCTGGAGTCTTGTATTGCTTATGGTCTAAAGTGTCCACTCTGATACCCATCTGCGCCAAGAATCCTGAATCGTCGACTGCCTGCTGCCAGTTTCCTGCGACCTAACTTCGTGGACTGTCAGGCGGCGACGTGGACTCTGCCTTGCTTCTTCCAGTTCCAGTAGAACCTTCAATTCGAGCACCGGAGTGCTCGAATGGCTGGGCAACCGCTACCCTTTGTTCCTGCTACACTTTCCCTGTTCTTTGTAGCCTGGGAGTAGAGGCTTCATTCTCTACTTCCATGCTTCCCTGCTTCCAGCGATCCTGCGACTGTTTCCTGTGACCGTCCATACTTCAACTGGTGCATCTGATGGCGCTTATCTTGTGTCAAGAAGGAGAGACCCGGGAGTGAAGGCAGAAGACGACGTGGTCCCTTCTCAGCTTCCGTTACAATGACCACACCTGGACAACACCCCACCACTGTCTTAAGGGGACATCTCACCATCCTCAGACATGTAACCGTCCTTAGTCACTTTGTGTTTACAGAGAGACCATTCATACAGAGATTATGAGCATTATGTTATCAAAGATTATCAACATGACCATATTCAGCACCAACTGTGTCCTATACAGTATGCAGAAGCTGCTGTGTGCCATACATTTCACGACAACGGGACCCTTCCAGTCCACAGAGGGATATGTATCTTGGATGGTCCAGGCCACATGTTCCAGGGTGTTGGGTCAGGTGCTGTCAACCCTCAAGAGGAAGGCCAGGAGGTACATCCACTTCCCTTTCACACAGTGTGGGTACTTGTCAAGCAGGAGTTCTAAACAAGGGGAGGCATACCCAGAATCAATGGGGTCATAGGTGTACAGAGGTGCGCATAAGAGCTCAACCACATGAAGGACATTTCTACATCAACCGCAAACATTTTCACTCTATCAACATACAGATGGTGTGTGATGGCAACACAAGGATCACCCATGTCTGTGCTTTGTATCCTGGTAATTGTCATGACTCTTCAGGCACTCCTCCGTCAACCAGGACTTTGAGGTTGGAACCTATACAGGAGGGTGGCATTTGGGTCAGCGAACAATCTACGCTCATGCCCTATTCACAGGGGCATGTACATGTTTAATAAAAACTCAGCTTATCATGTAAATGACACACAAGTTTGTCCCCATCACACAACATCATCCACATAACCATGTGGTCCATGTGTCACAATGTCACTCTTCTTCCACTGGGGATGCACGATATGGCTGTAAACCTTGGCTCCTCATGCCTGTACCAAATCCACAAACACCTGCACAGGACTGCTTCAATGAGGCTCACTGCCTGGGTAACTCAGGGAGAGCGCTATAATATGCACCTGGAAAATTATACACTATAATTCTAGTGCCTGCCATACTATAAAATATTGCAGTGGACACAAGTGTAGTTGATGATCTGAATCCACAACCCATTGTGGAGGTGCCTGTCCCCCAGCATGTGTTGCTGTGTTCCTTCATCATTGTGTGTTTGGGAAGCAGCTTTGTCTGTGTGTGGTGGTATAATTGGTTCAACTTAGTTGTCATTGTTGTGTGAAAGGTGCCCAAATTATTTGGGGCCATGGGGTTTTTGATCACATGGCTACTGTGTTGCTGATGCCTGTAGAGTTGTGTAACGTAACCCCAGTGTTGTGCGTTCGTCCTCTACCAAAGGGGTATTGTAGAGTAATGAGTTTTGTATTCCTCTAGCATTCCCTGTGGCTACATGCGCAACATTGTTGAAGAACATAACATGTTTCTAGTACAACATGATGGCACATATTGTTTGTGTGAGGTATGATTAATCAACACAGCACCTCACACAGCTACTCACATCCCGTCACTCACTGAGATGCTTGGTCACAATCATTCTCTTACACTCATTGAAACGCACTGTTTGAAATCTAAATAAGAATTTATTGTGTGTCCAAAACAAAAGATGTTTGTTTTTTTGTGTGTATGCATTCCAACTCAAAGGCTAACTGTCTCCAATGTCTGCTCCTCTCTCTCTCTGTCACTATATCTATCTTCCGCTCCTTAGCCCTGTGCTGTAAATCTGAGAACCTCCAAACACAGGCAAGGTTTGTCAGTTGTTTTGGGGTATATATAGGTTTATTTGAATATACTTGTAACTTTGATGTGTTGTGATTGGCTGTGATTTTGAACTTGTATTGACAACACTTAGCATCCCTAGACAACGTTGACCGTTAGCATGTTTACTTTGAAGTTGACGTATCTAGAGTTGTTTAGTGACTGAAAGAAAAGCATGATGAGGTAAAAAAATTGTGACGCGTTATCACAGTGCCTGTGATTCCTGTCACTCTCAGTTGTGGCTGTCACTGATTTGCTGAGTGGGTTTGACCCGCCTCCTGATGACCTTTTTATACCTGGCTATCACATCTGTCAGATGCCCTTTCGTGGTGTTCCTGAGCCAGTAGTGCTGTTGCGGTGTTCCTGTATTCTGAGTTCCTGTGTACCGATTCAGCTTGTCCTGACTATTCTCCAGTGTTCCTGCTTGTGTATGACCCGGCTCGTCTGCGTACCACCCTTGGATCCTGACCCGGCTAGGCTGACGTTCCTGCTTGTGTATGACCCGGCTTGTATGACTGCCTCCTACGTGCTCCGACCCGGCCCGGCTGACTTCCTGCTCCGAAGATCGACTTCCAGCTTGTTCCAGTGACCTGAGTTCCAGTTGTCACCGCCGCGACATTATCAGTCTCTGTTGCCCGCTTCAGTGTGACTGCCTTGCCTGGTGTTACCCACGATTAGTGCTGTGCCTCGCTACCCGTGCAGAGCTGTGTTTGAATCTGTGTGCCTTCCTTTCATTGCAGAGCCTTCCAGTAGCGCTGAAGCCTCGAGTAAACGTGCTTTTTAACTCTTGCAGTGCTGCCTCGATTTCACTCTCTCTACCTCCAGTACGAGCCTCGATACTGCTGCTGAGTTGGCCGCTCACCGTCGGCAACTCTAGTCCTCCACTGCAGAGTAGTCACATTGTTTGGGTCGTTTGGGCGCCTAAGGCTCTCCGGTGTCGATTACCGGCGATATCCGTAATACAGAGTGTTGGCAGTAAGGCTTCAGTGTTGGCTTATCCGGTACTATGCCCGAGGGGGCTAGTGGCTCTTGCATTCATATTCCAGCATTCAGCTAAGTCTGAGGAGGCTGTTAGCTCTTGCATTGCCGGCCGGTTCCCGTTACGCCCGTGGGGGCTATTTGCACTTGCACAAACCAAAGCAGTTCCAGTAACTACGCCCGTGGGGGCTAAGTTGATTCCTATTCTGCTTAATATCCAAACACCTTGGTGAGGCAGTTCGGTCTTCAGTATTTGATGAACTTTGTCTATCCAGCACAGCCTTTTAACATCCAGGGCGTGTCAAACCTCCACAACTGAGACGGACTGTTATCTAGTCATTAACCCCTTGGGGGTTCATATCACCCTATTGCATACTGTCTTGCATGTATATCTATTGTGCTATTACTATTGTAATATCTCAGTTTACTTTATCTGTGTATTACCTACCGCCACTAGAGGGCGAACCTGAGCATTATTTTACTTTAAATAAAGTGTGTTTTATTTTCACTTACTGGTCTGAGAGTCCTAAAAACCGTTACAGTACGAAAGGGCCATGACCTCAGACGGTAAGGGTGAAAGTAATACTCAGAACATCCACTGGAGAATGGATGTCCATGAGCAGCGCCTGGACCAATTGGCACTGGCTCTACAGACGTTACTCGAACGTACAGTACATTTGGACAAGTCTGGTCCTAATCCGGTGGTCCCCCCAGTCTTGACACCGGGGAATCCGTCTGTAACTCCCTCTGCTAACTCAAGAGGGTTAACGGCAGCGGCGCCGTTACCCTTAAGATATGATGGCGAACCCTCCCTATGCAGAGGTTTCATTAACCAGTTGGAGATATTTTTGGAATTGGCACCCCAGGCATTTCCTAACGACCGTAGTAAGGTCGGCTTTATGATATCTCTGTTGACGGGCAAAGCTTTGGCATGGGCAAATCCGTTATGGGAAAATGCCAGACCCTGCACATTGAACTTTAGAGATTTCGTGATGAAGTTCAGACGTGTGTTTGAGGTTCCTGGCAGGGCTGCATCTGCTGCCAAAAGGCTGATGGAGATTCAGCAGGGCGAACGCACTCTGGGCGAGTATGCTATCGAGTTCCGGACCTTGGCAGCAGAGGTGGGCTGGAACGATGAGGCCTTACTTGCAGCCTTTACCCAGGGTCTCGCTGAACAGATTAAGGACGAGATAGCCGCTCGAGATGTACCCAGCGAGCTGGATGAGTACATTGACTATGTCATGTTAATAGACTCCCGCATCCGGGAGAGACGTTTGGCTAAAAGAACTAAAGCAAAAAGTTATGGCCAGAACAGTTTCCTTAACCCACCCACACCACCCGTTCTACCTGAACGACCAGCCGACAGCACTGAACCTATGCAAGTAGGATTTACTAGGCTCACTAAGGAGGAGAAGTTGTATCGTAGGAGGCAAGGCTAATGCATATATTGTGGCAAACCGGGGCATTCATTACGCAATTGTCCAGTAAGGCCGGGAAACGAATGGACCTAGGGTACCTTGGGGGACAGGCCCTAGGTGGTGTAGAACAGTCCCTAGATACTTGCACCACTAAACCCACCATCCAGGTGGCATTTGCTTGGGCGGATAAGGTTATCGAGGTCCTAGCATTGGTGGACTCCAGGGCAGCCGGCTACTTCATGGATCAGTCCTTTGCTGATTTGCAGGGCATTCCGTTATGTAAAAAGGACTCTCCTGTGGCAATAGAGGCCATTGATGGCAGACCCCTGGATCCTGCTTTCATTACGTTCGAGACAATCCCAGTGACAATGACTGTGGGGGCTTGTCACAGGGAGCAGATACGATTTCAGATCATTCGTTCCCCGCACCATTCAGTTATTTTGGGGTTTCCATGGTTACAGGCACACAATCCCCAATTTGACTGGCAAAGGTGTGAAGTTAATTCTTGGTCTGAGTATTGTAACAAGAATTGTCTCTCTTTTCCTGTTAAGATTATGTGTACCTCTCCAGCTGTGCCAACAGAATATGGGCAATTCAGTGACGTATTTAGCAAAGGAGAGGCCAGCGCATTACCTGACCATAGGCCATACGATTGCGCCATTGATTTGCCTCCAGGTGCGGTGCCCCCCAGGGGACGCACTTACCCACTGTCTTGTGAGGAGAATAAGGCTATGGAGGATTATATCGCAGATGCCCTGGAGAGGGGAATCATTCGTAAATCTACGTCTCCGGCTGGTGCCGGATATTTTTTTGTTAAAAAGAAAAATGGGGAACTCAGACCTTGCATTGACTACCGAGGGCTGAATAAGTTGATGCCTAAAAACGCCTATCCCATCCCACTTATTACAGAATTATTCGACAGATTAAAGGGCTCTTCGATCTTTACTAAACTTGATTTGCGAGCCGCCTATAATCTAGTCAGAATTAAAGAGGGTGACGAGTGGAAAACGGCGTTTAATACCAGAACAGGGCATTATGAATATCTGGTGATGCCATTCGGCTTATGCAATGCACCTGCAGTATTTCAGGAATTGATTAACGATATTTTACGTGACCTGCTCCAGTCCTGTGTGGTAGTATATCTAGATGATATATTGATTCACTCTGCTAACCTCTCCCAACACATTAAAGATGTCTCAGAAGTCTTGCTCCGACTTCGTAAGCACAAATTATTCTGTAAACTAGAAAAGTGCGAATTCCATACATCTCAAGTACCATTCCTGGGGTTCATAATCTCCAAAAGTGGCATTGCCATGGATCAGGAAAAGTTGGCAGCGGTTCTGCAATGGCCTCGGCCTAAGGGGTTAAAGGCCATTCAGCGATTCTTAGGTTTTGCTAACTATTATAGGAAGTTCATAAAGAACTTTTCCACGATTGTAAAACCACTATCAGATTTGACTCATAAGGGCGCTTCTCCCTCTCAGTGGTCTGAGGCAGCTGAAGACGCATTTGTTACCCTGAAATCTGCCTTTGCATCTGCTCCTATACTGTCCCACCCTAATCCCTCCCTGCCGTTTACATTGGAGGTTGACGCTTCAGAAGTGGGGTTGGGGCAGTGCTCTCCCAACGTCCTGTGGGAGGTGGCGCCTTAAACCCTTGTGGGTTTTTTTCTAAGAAATTGTCCAGCGCCCAGAGTCATTACGAGATTGGCGACAGGGAACTGTTGGCCATCATACTAGCATTGAAGGAGTGGCGACACCTCTTGGAGGGCACTCAGACTCCAGTACTAATGCTTACTGACCATAAGAATTTAACCTATCTCTCCGAAGCCAAAAGACTGTCTTCTCGACAAGCTAGGTGGGCGCTGTTTTTGTCCCGATTCAATTTTCTAGTATCCTATCTTCCTGGTTCAAAGAATATCAAGGCTGATGCGTTGTCACGTCAGTTCGCTTCTGACACTGAGAGGGAGGAAGTCCCGGTACCCATCATTCAGCCAGATCAGATCCTGGCTAATATTCGTACCACCATAACCTCGCCTCTGGGGGAGGAGATACTGGCATCACAATCACGGGCACCTCCTGAAACCCCAGTGGGGAAGTGTTTCGTAGATGAGTCATTCCGCGTCCGTCTGTTGGAAACTTATCACGCTTCTAAAGCGGCTGGGCATATTGGTAGGGACCAACTAGTGTGGTCTCTCTCGCAGCTATTTTGGTGGCCTACCTTGAGAGCCGACTGCGCATCTTTTACGGCAGCTTGTACCACTTGTGCCCGTGCCAAGGCATCTCCCCGTGGGCTTATTGCAACCGGTGCCTAACGGAGACCGTCCTTGGTCTCATATATCCATTGACTTCCTGGGAGAATTACCTGCCTCTAGAGGTTACACGTTCATTCTTATGGTGGTTGATAGATTCTCTAAGATGGCACATTTTGTGCCTCTGACTGGCCTTCCTTCGGCCCAGGAATTGGCTATAGTTTTTGCCAGAGAGGTGTTCCGTCTGCACGGAGTACCCAGAGTGATTGTCTCCGACCGTGGGAGCCAGTTCGTTTCTAGGTTTTGGAGGGCATTTTGTGGTCAGATGGGCATCCAATTGTCATTTTCCTCCGCCTACCATCCCCAGACGAATGGGGCCGCTGAGCGTGCCAATCAGGGACTGGAGCAGTTCCTGCGCTGCTTTGTCACCGATCATCATGATAATTGGGCTGACCTGTTGCCATGGGCGGAGTTTGCCAGAAACTGTGCGGTTAACTCATCGTCCGGGAGCTCCCCGTTTCTCGTTAATTATGGTTTCCAGCCTTGTCTGCTCCCGGACTCCTTTCAGGTGCAGCAGATCCCTGCTTTGGACGAGCATTTGGCACAACTTCGTTCCACTTGGGCACAGGTTCAGAGGTCCCTCAGTCAGTCATTCAGGCGGCAGCAATGGCACGCTAATCGTAGACGCTTTCCAGCGGTCTCATTTCAAGTTGGGGACAGGGTATGGCTGTCATCCAGAAACCTCAATTTACAAGTGCCGTCCAACAAACTGGCTCCCCGGTTCATTGGCCCATTTAAGATTATCCGCAAGATTAATCCGGTTTCTTACGCTCTGGAGCTTCCACCCTCAATGCACATTCATAATGTGTTCCATGTGTCACTCCTGAAACCCTTGGTGTGCAATCGTTATACTACTACGCCAGTGATTCCTGGGCCGGTGGACGTCCAGGGCCAAGAAGAATATGAGGTCCAGAGTATTATTGATTCCAGGAGATTTAGAGGAAAGCTGCAATATTTGGTTCATTGGAAGGGCTATGGCCCTGAAGAACGTTCTTGGGTTGATCAAGGGGACCTCCATGCACCTAGATTAGTACGCAGCTTTCACTCTAAATATCCTTTGAAACCCAGACCTCAGGCAGGGAGAGGGGGTCTTTGAGAGGGGGGTACTATCACAGTGCCTGTGATTCCTGTCACTCTCAGTTGTGGCTGTCACTGATTTGCTGAGTGGGTTTGACCCGCCTCCTGATGACCTTTTTATACCTGGCTATCACATCTGTCAGATGCCCTTTCGTGGTGTTCCTGAGCCAGTAGTGCTGTTGCGGTGTTCCTGTATTCTGAGTTCCTGTGTACCGATTCGGCTTGTCCTGACTATTCTCCAGTGTTCCTGCTTGTGTATGACCCGGCTCGTCTGCGTACCACCCTTGGATCCTGACCCGGCTAGGCTGACGTTCCTGCTTGTGTATGACCCGGCTTGTATGACTGCCTCCTACGTGCTCCGACCCGGCCCGGCTGACTTCCTGCTCCGAAGATCGACTTCCAGCTTGTTCCAGTGACCTGCGTTCCAGTTGTCGCCGCCGCAACATTATCAGTCTCTGTTGCCCACTTCAGTGTGACTGCCTTGCCTGGTGTTACCCACGATTAGTGCTGTGCCTCGCTACCCGTGCAGAGCTGTGTTTGAATCTGTGTGCCTTCCTTTCATTGCAGAGCCTTCCAGTAGCGCTGAAGCCTCGAGTAAACGTGCTTTTTAACTCTTGCAGTGCTGCCTCGATTTCACTCTCTCTACCTCCAGTACGAGCCTCGATACCCGTGATACTGCTGCTGAGTTGGCCGCTCACCGTCGGCAACTCTAGTCCTCCACTGCAGAGTAGTCACATTGTTTGGGTCGTTTGGGCGCCTAAGGCTCTCCGGTGTCGATTACCGGCGATATCCGTAATACAGAGTGTTGGCAGTAAGGCTTCAGTGTTGGCTTATCCGGTACTATGCCCGAGGGGGCTAGTGGCTCTTGCATTCATATTCCAGCATTCAGCTAAGTCTGAGGAGGCTGTTAGCTCTTGCATTGCCGGCCGGTTCCCGTTACGCCCGTGGGGGCTATTTGCACTTGCACAAACCAAAGCAGTTCCAGTAACTACGCCCGTGGGGGCTAAGTTGATTCCTATTCTGCTTAATATCCAAACACCTTGGTGAGGCAGTTCGGTCTTCAGTATTTGATGAACTTTGTCTATCCAGCACAGCCTTTTAACATCCAGGGCGTGTCAAACCTCCACGGACTGTTATCTAGTCATTAACCCCTTGGGGGTTCATATCACCCTATTGCATACTGTCTTGCATGTATATCTATTGTGCTATTACTATTGTAATATCTCAGTTTACTTTATCTGTGTATTACCTACCGCCACTAGAGGGCGAACCAGAGCATTATTTTACTTTAAATAAAGTGTGTTTTATTTTCACTTACTGGTCTGAGAGTCCTAAAAACCGTTACACGCGTATTATGAATCTATGTGTATTTGTTTCACCTACGCTCGCTACCCCTCCGGCACTCAAAAAGTTAACAGTCTTTCGGGGGGCCTTCATTTTTTTTTTATTTTTTTTTTTTTTTGAAGATACAGAACTAGTGAAAAGACGGAAGAGGAGAAGACAGAAGAAAGAAGAGAAGATTAAAAAAGACGGACAGTGGATGATAGATAAGTGTTACATTTTTAACTGATTTCTGTACCAGGTAGCTGGTACATCTTTCCTTAAGCCACTCGGACCTCCATTCGCTGTCCAGTTAGGTGATGGGGGAGAACAGTGAGGCTGGAACAGGGTAAAAGTAGCCCCAGTGTACCTTAGCCCTGCTGCTGGATGATCATTCATCTTCACCAGTTGATAATAGTACTGCCGATTGTCCTGGTCAGTCAGCTGTACGAGAGACACTTCATGATAGTAAGCCTATTCAGGGTCCTGGCCTTCTTGCGGGGAAACTTCAGCTAGGGTTAGCCAGTGGTACTCCTCGGAATCCAGGCATTCCCACTCTTGATTGTGGTTAGGGCCCAACACACAGTGGGCTTGTTGGGGAAATGTCCTGCTGGTGGGAACTAGAACTCCAGGTAGTAGTTGTACAGGGTGAGAAGAACACCCCAACGTCCTTACGGGCACTGGCTCTTGAAGTGTCCCCTCTGCCTGAAGCCATAGCATTCTGGCCTGAAAGGCTGGGACCGGTGTGAAGCTGGAGCAGACTGGAGACCCACAGGGGGTGCCGTCATAGTGGGAGGTCACACGACTAGGGAACTTGGTGGTGGCTGTAGGGACTGTGAAACATAGCTGCACTAAGACTCACGTGCTGGGTCTCCTTGTATTTGACCACCAGCAGAGCAACCTCTGTGAGGGTGCGGTGTTCCTGATCCCTCACCTAGTCCAGAATCTGTGGAGCAATGCTGTGATATAAGTGCTCCAGAAGAATTTGTTGGCAGCGGCTCTCGAAGTTGGTGGATTCACACCCTTGCAATCAGTTCCGGCAGGCATGGTCCAACACATGTGCCCACGTGTATGTGTGTCTTTGGCTTGCTGGTGGGTCACCCTGAACTGCCGGCAATAAGTATCCAGGGTCATGGCGTACCTGGCCAGCAGATGCCTCTTTATTTAGAATACTCCATGCTCCATTCATCGAGAATGGCTTGTTAGGCATCGGTGGCTCTGCCCATCAGTTTGCCCACCAGCATAGGAACCCACTCCTGCAGGTCCAATCAATGAAGGCAACACTGCGTTCGAAGTCCTGCAGGAACCTATCAATGTCACCTGTTCAGTCATCGAAAACTTTTAATGACTGGTGGGCCACCCAGATGGTGGCCTCATTGTGGTTGGAGCAACAGTCGCTCAAGGGGTTGGAGAGGGGCCCCTGATGCTGTGACAATTCCACCAGGTACTCCTGCTTGGCTGCAGCCATAATCCGGGCCACCACTTTTGTGGTTGGATTAGGACCAAGGAAGGCTAGCCGTTTCCGCACTTTCTGTGAAATGGGGTCTATGTCTGGATGCCCCGCTTCAGGAACAGTGCTTCTGGACATTCCAGATGAACCTCCAGACAAAGGGCTGGGGTATACCAGGGTAGGCTGTTGGACCTGGCTAGCAGTGCAGATTCCTTATCCATCAGTAACTCGTGCTTCCTCAGTCCACTGGCATCTTTCCAGCAGGTCCAGGTGGTGGTTTGGACCTCAGTTTCATTAGATCGGCAATAACATCCAATCCCTTGAAGGCAGTTCTTGAATTAAGTTCAGACATTTATTCCATTCCCTCCTTAGTTCAGAAGCCTTCAGGGTGTTTCAGAACTATATTGGATTTGAAATACCTCAACAAGTTTTTGAAGATGACACATTTCAGGATGAAATCAACCCTTTCAGTTCTAAAAGCGGTGTATCCTTAGGACTTTTTGACATCTCTCTAGACTTACAGGATGCTTACCATCATATACTGATCAGACCCTATCATTGTACGTTCCTCAGTTTTGCCAGGGGGGAGCCAACACTTTCAGTTCAAAGCTGTTCCTTTGGCCTATCCTCAGCTCCAATAGTGTTCACCAAGGTTCTAGCAGTTGTGATTATTCCATTTACTGGTGGCAAGCTCAAGACTACATTTGGAGCTGCAGAACAAGATCAAAGTGGAAAATCTTCAGCATCTTGGTTGGATGATAAACCAAAGCAAGAGTCAGTTAGGCCTCAATTCAATTGTCTCTGACACCAGAAAAAAAACAAAAAATAAAACAGCCAATGGCAGTTTTTTAAGCACAGTAAGCCATTCAATTACCCATGCTATGAACAGCTAACTGCAGTTTTAAAATGACAATGTGTCACCTGTGTACAGATTCTTCTCTGGCACCCTCCACCTTTCGATGCCCATCTTGATCATCCTCTTCTGGGTTGGGCTCGTGCATGCTCAGTGCTCCCTTTTGAAGCTGCTCTGGTCTTCCTATATAAGACGCGTTGTCTAAGCGTCCATTTCCTGTGTGGAGCTTCTAGTTGCAGCTAGATCCTCTCCAGCCCTATTATCCTGTTGTATCCTCTCCAGCCCTATTATCCTGTTGCTATCCTGCTGGTCAGAATACTCCTCTGCCCTTCCAGGGTTCCTGCTCTGGCTCAGTCCTGTATCCTGCTGCTGTCCTACTGGTCAGAATACTCCTCTGCCCTTCCAGGGTTCCTGCTCTGGCTCAGTCCTGTATCCTGTTGCTGTTCTGCTGGTCAGGTTACTTCTCTGCTCTTTAAGGGTTCCTGCTCTGGCTAGCGGTTTCCTCCTGCTCAGCTGTCTCTATGGCTAGTCCTGTATTTGCCCTACTTTATTTCAGCTTTCTGGAGTCTGTTCCTCCCTGGGGTCATTGGGGTATAGTCCAACCGTGGTGGGGTATCCAGAGTCCCCGGAGGCTCAACCGAAGGGGGCTATCTAGCTTCACGGCTAACACCTGTAGACAGCCTCAGCCGCAGCACGCCTCCCTACGGTTGGCTGACGCAATCCAGCTTGGCCCCCTAGCGATGCTCCCTAGCCGCTAGCCCCAATCATCCTTGTTGGAGGAGTATCTTCTTCCTTACTTCTGGGCTTCTGCCTAGCCTAGGCTCAGACGTGACATTTTAGACAACGCCACACTTTCAGTATGTCTACGGATCCCGTAGATCTTACCCAAGCTGTTGTGCAGCAGTTTGCAGTCTTGGAGCAGCACGCCACCAAGATCCAGCATCTGGACCAGAAGTTAGACTCTATTAGTGGTCTTCTTCAACATATGCAGCAGCGTCTTGAAGCACCTTGGCCTCCGTCGCCACTTCCTGCTGTATCTTCTGTCTCTTCTGGCAGCCCAGCTGCTTCCTTAGCTCTCCGTATGCCCTTGCCGGATCACTTTGATGGCACTACTTCTGATGTACGGGGGTTCCTAAACCAGAGCCTCCTCCATTTTCATTGTCAGCCATAAGTGTATTCCTCCCAACAGGCGAAGACCATCTTCATCATCTCCTTGCTTCGTGTCCTGCCCTTGCCTGGGTGTCTCCTCTCATTGATCCCCAGTCCCCTCTGCTTGACGACCTGGACTCCTTTTTAGGGGCTTTTTGTTCCATTTTCGATGCGCACGGCCGTCAGTCTCAGGCAGAACCTGGTCTGTTGGAGGTCCAACAGGGGTCACATTCGGTGTCGCAGTACTCTGTCGAATTCCGCACCCTGGCATATGATACAGACTGGGTTGACAATGCACTAAAGGCCGCCTTCAGAAGAGGTCTCTCAGACTGTCTGAAGGATGAACTGACGACTCGGACTATTCCTCCTTCCCTGGAAGGGTTCATAGCATTTTGTTCCTCTCTAATACACTGCAATCTTGAGAGGCGTGTGGAGAGTGATCGGGACCACTCTCCTCGTCCCCAGCCGTGTCCATTTTCACGCCTGGCCCCTCGGTTCCAGAAGCCCGTCACGATGGCACCTTTACCTGAGCCAATGGAAATCAGGCGGATGTACCACCTCACAGAGGAGGAGAAGACATGCAGACGCACCTTTAGGTCTTTGTCTTTATTGTGGTCAGTCGGGCCATGTGGCACGCACCTGTCCTATGAAACCAGGAAACTCCCGGACTTAGGGAGTAGGGGGTCCTCTCTAGGTCAGTCCATCTTTAGTCCCCCTGGTAGGGATCAACGCCTGACCCTATCTATCTCCCTCTCCTGGACTGGAGAGTCTACGTCTCTGCAGGCCTTTTGGATTCCAGAGCAGCAGGGGTCTTCTTTTGCCTGGTCACACGGTATTCCTCAGATGCGACATCTTCCACCTATGCCTATCGTTGTGGTCAACGGGTCTCCTTTGGGTATGGGGCTCATTTCTTGGGTTACTCGACCCCTGTCCTTAGAAATCTGAAGGGACCTCAAGGAGACCCTTTCCTTTGAGGTTATCGACACCCCTGGGACCCTCGTCATCCTGGGCTATCTTTGGTTGCGGGCCAACAACCCTTCCATTAATTGATGTCTTGGCACCATCTCCTTTCCTTCCCCCAGTTGCTGTTTCTTCTATCAATCCTCCTCTTCCTTCTGTCACTCCTAACCCTGGGGTTCCGGACCCCTATCGGGACTATTCCGGCGTGTTTTGCAAACGTCTTGCAGGGGTGCTTCCGCCCCACAGGCCTTATGATATTGCTATTTCCCTCCTTTCGGGTGCCATACCGCCTGGGGGGAGACCTATCCACTTTCAGTACCGGAGACTTTCCACATCTCCTGCTGGGATGGGCTTCTTTCTTGTTTCCAAAAAGGATAGCTCTCTTCGGCCTTGTATTGATTATAGGGGTTTGAATGCCGTCACACGCCGGAACTGCTATCCATTGTCTTTAATTCCGGAACTTCTGGATCGTCTTCTCGGTGCTACCGTTTTCACCAAACTCGACCTCCGGGGGGCGTATAATCTGGTATGTGTACGCGCGGGCGATGAGTTGAAAATAGCCTTCAATACTAGATTCGGGCACTATGAGTACTAGATCATTCCCTTCGGCCTCCGGAACGCTCCAGTGGTGTTTCAGGCGTTTGTCAATGACATCTTCCGGGATCTGCTCTTGTCCACCGTTGTCGTCTACTTGGATGAAATTCTGGTCTTTTCCATGTCTCTGACTGAACATCGTGGCCATGTCTGCCAAGTCCTTGAGCGGCTTTGTGCGCATAACCTGTACACCAAACTCGAAAAGTGCCAGTTCGAGCAAACCCACCTACCCTTTCTAGGGTACATCGTGTCCTCTTCTGGCCTAGCTATGGATCCTGCTAAACTCTCCACCATCCAGAACTAGCTCTTGCCCCAGGGCCTCAAGGCTACTCAGCAGTTTATTGGCTTTTATAATTATTTCCGGAGGTTCATTCGGAATTTCTCAGAGTTATCCTTCCCATTATAGCTCTCACACATAAAGGAGCGGATGCCAAACTATGGCCACCCGATGCCTTGGTGGCTTTCAACAGGCTTAAAGCTGCTTTTACCTCTGCCCCAGTATTGACTTATCCTGGCCCCATGCGGGCCTTTTACTTGGAGGTGGATGCCTCTGAGACCGCAGCTGGCTCTGTTGTGTCCCAGCTCTCTTCTGTTACTGGGTTCATGCATCCCTGTTCCTTTTTTTCCCGTAGGTTTACTGACTCTGAACAGAATTATGACACGTGTACTAGGGAACTGCTAGCTATCAAGCTAACCCTCGAGGAGTGGCGGTACCTATTGGAGGGGTCTCCTCATGTAGTGACCATCTACACTGACCACCAAAACCTGGCCTACCTGGCCTCTGCCAAACGCCTGAATGCTCGCCAGGCCAGATGGTCCCTGTTCTTTGCCCGTTTCAATTATGTGATAACATACCTACTGTTACAGTTTAATTGACACTCAGACACAGTAGGTGAGATAAAACACAGTTTTATTGAACAGGCTCAGAAAATGATAACCCTCACGGGTCCAACAGTATATGTATACACAATACAGTACTGACACAGGACAGGTTATAGCAAGATATATACCCACACGGGTCCAGTATATGTACAATACAGAAATTTACAATATACTGACACAGGTCAGGCAATGTTCGTGTGAAACTCAAACCGAGGCAGCAAGGAATGGGTTACTATTAGGCCAGGAATGCTGACAGGCCCTAATAGTGCGAGGCCCTTAAGACTCCCACTATGCAGGGAGTGCTTAAATAGAGAGAAACGCCCAGAAGACAATGGAGGCCCAGGATCAACTTAAGGACTGCCTTAGCAGTAATGGAGGACTGAGACAATATGCCCGGGAGAGCACCCAATGGAGACTGCATGGTAGAATAGCTGGTGAAATAGTGGCACCTTCTCCAAAGGGGTTAACTAACGGTAAGACCATGTCATGGTTTTTGATTAACACTCAGAACAGTTTGGTAAGGTTAAAATAACTTTATTAGAACAAAGTTCAAATACTTCGATAGGCCTATGGGCCCACACAACAGAGAAATTATACAGGCTAGTATATACAACAGTATCAGGCCAGTAATGGAGATATAAGTGAGAATAATGACAATCTCTAACAGTGGAGGTCCTGGCTAGGACCAGGACAGGCAGCAGGATAAGTAGACAGCGGGCTGACCACAGGACCTAGATGGTAGATGGTCCAGATGAAGGTGACTGGCACAACCCAGAGGAGCGAGGCAACACTACTGGCACAACCCAGATGCCTGGGAGGCACAGAACCCAAGGAGCTAGGCAACACTACTGGCACAACCCAGACACCTGGGCAGTACAGAACCCAAGGATCGAGGCAACACTGACCCTGGCACCGGATGGCAACAGACCGAGATAACTCTCCTAAGAAAACCCTAGAACGCTAGGGGTGGATCGCAGCACAGAAAGTATAGAGATATAGGCAACCAGTGTCCCCTCTAATGAGGATGGTATAACACAACGCTGGCTCTTGAGCCCAGGGCTCCTGCAGAGGGAAATATGCCACACTCTACCTGGAACGTCAGGTATCCAAAGGGTCAAAAGGTAACGCCCAGATATACTGCAACTCCCAAAGGGAGTGAGTCCAGAGAGGTATGAGAGGCGGACACGGAGAGATCAGAGTAACACAGTCAGTGATAGAACACTGTACCGGTACTTCGCTTGTGCACTCCGCCAACGGCGGTATGGAGAGAAGCTATAGCATGAATGCCTAGCTAATGGTCGACAGAGATATAGCGCCACGCGGCGCAACCGACTAACGTAACAGCAACCACCAGGTAAAGCGAAAGTAAAGCAGAGACCGCAAATGGTATGCTGGAAACGCACGGCACTCTGAGATAAGGTAGCCCACAGAGTAACTGGTAGCCAGGAAAGTCACACAGAACGGATACTCAGCCCAGCACAGAGTAAACTGGAGCGGGTTCTCAGCCAGATACACTCGGTAACGGAAGCAGGTTCTCAGCCAGACCAGGTCAGCAACGGATCGGGTTCTCAGCCAGATACAGTCGGTAACAGAAGCGGGTTCACAGCCAGGCCAGGTCAGCAACGGAGCGGGTTCTCAGCCGGATACAGTCAGTAACGGGAACGGGTCCTCAGCCAGATACGGTCAGCAACGTAGTGGGTCCTCAGCCGGATACGGTCAGCAATGGAGAGTCGAAGAACAGCAAACTCATGAACGTCGTCAGGCAGGCCAGGTCATACACAGTCTGCAATAACGGAGCAGAATGCAGGAACAAATACACCACGAAAAGGCACCATACCGTGGAAATGACAGGGTATATAAAGGCCATCACTGGGCGGCGACAAAAGGTACTAGCCAATCAGTAACCAGTAATGCAAACTAGCAGTCAGAATGTCGCCACCTGCTGCACGGGCACCGTGATAGTACCCCCCTCTCAAAGACCCCCTCCACGCGGATGGGGACCAGGCTTAGATGGGAATTTAGCATGGAAACTTCTCAACAATCTGGGTGCATGGATATCAGAATGTGATACCCAAGATCGTTCTTCCGGCCTGTAGCCCCTCCAATGCACCAGATACTGCAGTTGGCCACGCATTCTGCGTGAATCCAAGATGCCTTGAACCTCATACTCATCATGGTTGTATCACAGTGCCTGTGATCCCTCTCTGTCACTCTCGCTTGTGGTGCGCTCTGATTGGCTGAGTCTGTTTGGCCCGCCCCTGGTGACCTTTTTATGCCTGGCCATTGACACCTGTCAGGTGCCCTTTCGTGGTGTTCCAGAGCCAGTGTTGCTGTTGCTGTGTTCGTGCATTCCTGATTCCTGTGTACCGATTTGGTCTGTCTTGACTACTCTCCTGTGTTCCTGCTCCGTGATCCGCCCAGGCTTGGCTGACGTTCCTGCTCAAGACTGATCTGGCTTGTCTGAGAACCACCTCCGTGTACCGACCCGGCTTGGCTGACGTTCCTGCTCGTGACTGATCCGGCTTGTCTGAGAACCACCTCCGTGTACCGACCCGGCCTGGCTGACTTCCTGCTCCGTGACCTGAACCGGCTTGTTCCAGAGACCTGCTTGTTCCTGCTTCCTGCTGCTAGTGTCTCCATGGCGACATTCTGACTTCCGCTGAGCTCGCTTACTGGGCTGATCGTTTGCCTCTGTAACTCCTGCAGAGTTGTGCCTCCAGTGCTGAGTCTCCGTTATCTTTTGCAGAGCTGTGCTTCCATTGCAGAGCCTTCCCTGACTCTTGTAGAGCACTTTCCATGATTGCTGAGCCTTCGACCCTGGAGCTGCTTAACCCTTGCAGTGCTGCCATTTCGTTATCTGAGCCTTCACGTAACTTGCTGAGCCTTTACTGTTTGGTCGCTACTTCTGCAGAGCCAGCCACGTTACAAGCCTTTCTAGACGGTGGCTCATCCTTCCATCAGCAGAGTAGTCGGTATATGTTACTGCCCCCCGTAGAGGCGCTATTGGCTTTTGCAGGTTGTCTCCGGTATACACCTGTGGGGGCTATTGGCTCATATACTTGCAGCACACAGTGGTCTCCGTTAGTACGCTTGTGGGGGCTATTGGCTAGCTCTTACATTATAGCAGTCTCCATTGTTACGCCCGTGGGGCTACTGGCTCAAGCTCTTGCAGGTTGTCTCCGGTATACGCCCATGGGGGCTATTGGCTCAAGTCTTTCCTCTGCAGTTGGTCTCCGTTTTCAAGCCCGTGGGGGCTATTGGCAAGCTCTTGCATTGTAGCAGTCTCCGATATTACGTCCGTGGGGGCTATCAATTCAAGCACTTGCAACTTCTCTCCAGATTCCACCACTATTCAGTACTGGCTGCAGCATTCTAGCCTTAAGAACTTTCACTATAGCTGCCTGATCACCATCTTGGGCGTGCCAAACACCACAACAGAGACTGACTGAGCATTGTATTTAACCATTGAGTATCCTCGCTACTGTGTACCTATCCTGAGATAGTATATGTGATACTTATGCTTCTGTATACTTAACCTGTGATAGCATCTCAGTCTGTGATCGCTATTATTTTTGTGTTGCCTGTAGACAGCGTTCTTTACTCTTTATTTTTTTTTTTAATAAAACTGTGTTCTATTCTACCTGCTGGTCTGAGTGTCTTAAAAAAACGTTACAGGTTGTCAATGCGGACAGGAGCAGGGACCACCAGAGCAGTGGTATAGCGATTACAAGTCAGAGGTTTGAGTACAGATACATGAAATACATTATGAATCCGCATATTTGCGGGTAGTTCCAAGGCGTAAGAGACAGGATTGACCCTTCAAAGGACTTTAAATGGCCCAATAAAACTTATGACAAGGAGTCTGCAAGTTCAGGTTTCTGGAAGACAGCCACACACGATCCCCAACTTGGAAAACAGGGGCCGGCAAACTCCTGTTATTGGCATGTCGTTGATACCGTTGGAAGGACTCACGCAAAGAATTTTGCACTTGTACCCAAGTGGAAAGGAGTTGCTTCAGATGTACGTCCAGGGCTGGCATCTGCTGCGCTTGGAATGCATTCGGAAGCAAGGATGGCTGAAACCCATAATTGACAAGAAAGTGTGAGCTTCCGGATGATGTATTGATAGCACAGTTCCTAGCGAACTCCACCCAGGATAACAACTCAGCCCAATTGTCATGATGGTTGGATACAAAGCAACAAATTAATTGTTCAAGCCCCTGGTTAGCACGCTCTGCAGCACCATTCGTTTGTGAATGGTATGCAGAAGAATTTGACAACTGAATGCCCATCTGGTTACAGAATGCCTTCCAAAATCTCGAAATAAATTGACTACCACGGTCCAAAACGAGTACCTTAGGGACACCATGGAGTCTAAATACTTCTTTGGCGAAGACTACCGCTAACTCCTTAGCGGATGGCAGACCTGAAAGAGGCACAAAATGTGCCATGTTAGAAAATCTGTCAACCACCATTAAAATGTACGTATAGCCATCAGAAACCGGTAGTTCTCCCAGGAAATCAATGGACACATGCGACAGTTGGGTATCGGCTGTAACAAGCCCACAGGTAGGTATCTTGGAGATTTTGCACGGGCGCACACCGTACATGCGGCAGTAAATTTGGCACAATCCTTCCTTAAGGTGGGCCACCAGAATATGCTCGACAAGGACCAGAACAATTGGTTTCTGCCCACATGCCCTGCTGCTCTAGATGCATGGTAGGTTTCCAATAGTCTGGTCCAAAAAGGTTCAGCCATAAAACATTTGCCCATGGGTTTTTCCGGGTGAGATTGATTCTGGGTAGCCATAATCTCCTGGCCCAGAGGAGAAGTGATGCTTGTCCGCAAAGTGGCCAAAATTTGGTCAGGAGGTATAATGGGTACTGGTTGTACCTCAGACTCTTATTTCAGGCCCATGTTGTCTGGACAGGGCATCGGCCCGTACATTCTTGGACCCGGGCAAATAGGAAACCACAAACTTGAACCGGGAAAGGAAGAGTGCACATCTCGCTTGCCTTGGTGACAATCTCTTAGCTTCTGATAAATATAGCAAATTTTTGTGGTCCGTCAAAATCAAAATTGGGGCCCTGGTACCCTCCAGCAAGTGACGCCACTCACGTAATGCCAAGATAATTGCCAATAGTTCACGATCACCAATCTTGTATACAGATTGTGCCTTAGTCAGTTTTTTCGAAAAGAATCCACAAGGCCTAGGTACCTGACTGGGCTCAGACTTCAGGGACAGTACAGCTCCCACGCCTGTATCAGAAGCATCTACCTCCTTAGACCACTCGGACGCCTTGGCCCCTTTGTGTGTCAAGTCCGTGAGATGCTTGACAATGATGGAAAAGTCACGGATAAATTTACGATAATAATTGGCAAAGCCAAGAAACCTTTGAATGGCCTTGAGGCCCTTGGGACATGGCCAATTTAGCACTGCAGACAGCTTTTCTTTGTCTATGGAAATGCCCTCTTTGGAAATAACATAACCCAGGAAGGGTACCATGGGTTTATGGAATTCACATTTGTCATCTTACAAAATAATTTATTCTCCCTGAGTTTCTGAAGTACAGTGGCCACATGAATACGATGAGTCTCCAAATCAGGGGAATAAATTAAAATGTCGTCTAGATAGACTACTACACAGGACATAAGCAGATCAATGAGAACATCATTAATAAAATCCTGGAACACAGCTGGAGCATTACACAACCCAAATGGCATCATTAGGTATTCATAATGCCCACTGCACGTGTTAAATGCAGTTTTCCACTCATCACCTTCTCTAATACGAATGAGATTATAGGCGGCCCTTAGGTCCAGTTTCATAAAGATAATAGCGCCCATCAGGCGGTCAAACAGCTCGGTGATGAGTGTAATCGGATAAGCGCTTTTGATCATAAGTTTATTGAGCCCTCTATAATCGATACAAGGCCTTAGTTCACCCGACTTTTTCTTAACAAAAAAGAATCCAGCCCCCACAGGTGAAGATGATTTGCGAATAATGTCCAGAGTCAGGGCATCAGAAATGTATTCTTCCATGGCCTTGTTCTCCTCACAGGATAGAGGATACGTTCTACCCCTGGGGGGCACTGCACCAGGTGCAATATCAATAGCACAGTCATATGCCCGGTGTGGTGGCAAGGTGCTAGCCTCTCCCTTGCTAAAAACATCGCTGAAGGATTGGTATTCATGCGGTAGGGAGAGAGAGGTACACATAATCCTGGTAGGTCGTTGTAAACAATGGCTCATGCAATAGTCAGACCAAGTCGTAATCTCACAAGTGTCCCAATTAATTCTAGGGTTATGGTTTCGTAACCATGGAAACCCTAAGATAACCGTATAATGAGGTGACTGAATAATTTGAAATGACAGAGTATCGCAGTATAATGCACCCATAAGTACAGAGAGTGGACAAGTCTCGTGGGTGACCTGGGGAGGTACCAAAGGTCGCCCATCAATAGCTTCGATTTGCATAGGATTGACCAACTCGACCAGAGGAATATTGTGAGCTGAAGCAAATTCCTTCTCCATAAAATATCCAGCTGCTCCAGAGTCAATCAGCGCAGATACAGTGAAGGAGAAGCTGGCACCGGAAATTACCACCTGGATGACCGGTTTGGAAGGCACATCCTCTGGGGGCTGCTGAATACCACCTAGGACCTGTCCCCTTAGGAAGCCTAGGTGCGTGTGTTTTCCGGCCTTGTGGGGCAATTACGCAACAAATGCCCACCTTTGCCACAATACAGGCACAACCCATTCTTACGGCGAAAGGACCGTTCCTCTCTGGTTAGTCGCATAAACCCAACCTGCATAGGTTCCGACAATTCGCTATGCCCAGGAGGCAAGGAAGGCGAGGGAGGCAAGGGTGGGAGTTCATTCCTGTGCCATTGCCCTGCAGATGACTTAGGTTTGCGGTCTCTATTTTGCGTCTGCTCCCTGATTCGCGTGTCAATTAGATTTACAAATTCTATGAATTTGCCCAGCATTTTCAGCAACTCTAGGGCTACTATCTCATCCTTAATGCGCTCATGGAGGCCGTGTGCAAAAGCCGCCACCAGGGCCTCATCGTTCCATGCCAGCTCGGCCACCAGGGTGCGAAATTCTATGGAGTAATCGGCCACAGAACGATTTGCCCTGTTTGATGCACATAATCTGTTTAGCAGCCGAGATGTTGCGCCCAGGAACCTCAAACACGCTACGGAAGGCCCTCACAAATTCACTGAAATTTGTCATAATACGCTTTGCTGTCTCCCAAATAGGGTTTGCCCAAAATAAGGCTCTGACTGTTAAAAGCGATATCATGAACCCAACCTTACTTCTTTCAGTAGGAAATACTTGAGGAGTTAGTTCCAAAAAAAATTCCAGCTGATTGAGAAAACCCCTGCATAGCTAGGCCTATGGGCCCACACAACAGAGTAATTATACAGGCTAGTATATACAACAGTATCAGGCCAGGAATGGAGATATATGTGAGAATAATGACAATCTCTGACAGTGGAGGTCCTGGCTAGGACCAAGACAGGCAGCAGGATAAGTATACAGCAGGCTGAACACAGGACCTAGATGGTAGATGGTCCAGATGAAGGTGACAGGCACAACCCAGAGGAGCGAGGCAACACTACTGGCACAACCCAGACGCCTGGGAGGCACAGAACCCAAGGAGTGAGACAACACTACTGGTACAACCCAGACGCCTGGGCGGTACAGAACCCAAGGATCGAGGCAACACTGACCCTGGCACCGGATGGCAACAGACCGAGATAACTCTCCTAGGAAAACCCTAGAATGCTAGGGATGGATCGCAGCACAGAAAGTATAGAGATACAGGCAACCAGTGTCCCCTCTAATGAAGATGGTATAAAACAACGCTGGCTCTTGAGCCTGAGGCTCCTGCAGAGGGAAATATGCCACACTCTACCTGGAATGTCCAGGTATGCAAAGGGTCAAAAGGTAATGCCCAGACATACTGCAACTCCCAAAGGGAGTGAGCCCAGCGAGGTATGAGAGGCGGACACGGAGAGATCAGAGTAACACAGTCAGTGATAGAACACTGTACCGGTACTTCGCTTGTGCACTCCGCCAACGGTGGTATGGAGAGAAGCTATAGCACGAAATGCCTAGCTAGCGGTCAACAGAGATATAGCTCCACGCGGCGCAACCGACTAACGTAACAGCAACCACCAGGTAAAGCGAGAGCAAAGTGGAGACCACGAGTGGTATGCTGGAAACGTACAGCACTCTGAGACAAGGCAGCCCACAGAGTAACTGGTAGCCAGGAAAGTCACACACGGAACGGATACTCAGCCCAGCACAGAGTACACGGAAGCGGGTTCTCAGCCAGATACACTCGGTAATGGAGGCAGGTTCTCAGCCAGACCAGGTCAGCAACGGATCGGGTTCTCAGCCAGATACAGTCGGTAACAGAAGCGGGTTCACATCCAGGCCAGGTCAGCAACGGAGCGGGTTCTCAGCCGGATACAGTCAGTAACGGGAACGGGCCCTCAGACAGATACGGTCAGCAACGTAGTGGGTCCTCAGCCGGATACGGTCAGCAGCGGAGAGTCGAAGAACAGCAAACTCAGGAACGTCGTCAGGCAGGCCAGGTCATACACAGTCTGCAATAACGGAGCAGAATGCAGGAACAAATACACCACGAAAGGGCACCATACCGTGGAAATGACAGGGTATATAAAGGCCATCACTGAGCGGCGACAAAAGGTACTAGCCTTTGCTGCACAAAGCACGGGCACCATAATAATCCAATAACAACTACCTGATGGTAAGCACAGCCTGAGGCGCCCAAAGTAACACCAACCTCAGCTAGAAAGGAGGGTCAAGTGTACCGTTTTGCACTGATGGGATAGACACCGGAATGTCGCCTTCGCGACACTGACTAAACCGAGACTAGACTGCAGGAGTGGCACTAAGGTACAATGGTACTGTCCGGAGACAGGAGCCTGGAGAACCCCAAACCGAGGACTGGAATGGGACCGCAGGCAATAGAGTTACACAAGAGAAGTAGCCCTACCAGGCCGGTACACAGGCAGGAACGTCAGCCAATCCGAGTCCGTACACTAAGCAGGGACGTCAGCCGGGCCGGGTCGGTACACAGAGCAGGAACGTCAGTCAATCCGAGTCAGTACACAGAGCAGGAACATCAGCCAGGCCGGGTCGGTACACAGTGCAGGAACATCAGCCAATCAGAGTCAGTACACAGAGTAGGAACATCAGCCAGGCCGGGTCAGTACACAGAACAGGAACGGATACAGCAGAGTAGTCAGGCAGTCCGGATCGGTACACAGGCAGGAACGGATACAGCAGAGTAGTCAGGCAGTCCTGGTCGGTACACAGAGATCACACGAGAACTGGAACAAGCGCTGGTAACGGAAACACCACGAAAGGGCACCGGAGAAGTGACAAGGCCCAGTATTTAAGGACAAATAGAATGGGCACCGTGATACCTACCTGGAACCAGGAATGTGAAGGCCGACGCCTTGTCCCGGCAGTTCGAATCCAACCCTACCAGCCCTGTGATACCCTCCGCTTGCATCCTGGCAGTCTTGTCCACCCGCACTTTACAGGAAATACGCCAGGCTCAGAACGGGCTGTCTACCGAGTCACCTCCTGGACACCTGTTGTCTGTTCCTCAATGTAACCGCTCCGTGGTACTTCATTGGGTCCATCATTCCACGGTGTCGGGTCATCCTGGAGTCTTTCGTACTCTTGAGCTCCTGTCTAGATACTTCTGGTGGCCGGAGTGTCGTTCTGACATTGCGGCTTATGTCGCTTCATGTCCTGCATGCGCACGCATGAAAACACCCCGCTTGAAGCCTGTTGGGTTGTCGAAACCTCTACCTGTACCAACCTTGCCGTGGACGCAGTTGTCCATGGATTTCATCGTGGAGCTCCCAAGATCTGCAGGTATGACCACCATTTGGGTGGTGGTAGACCAGTTCACCAAGCAAGCCCATTTCCTGCCCTTTCCTGCTGTGCCAGCCGCCTTTCAACTGGCCGATTCCTTCATTTCTGAAATTGTGCGGCTTCATGGTGTGCCCTTAAACATCACGACTGACCGTGGATCACAGTTCATTTCCAGATTCTGGAATTCTCCTCCGGATACCACCCGCAGACTAATGGGCAGACCGAGAGGGTCAACCAGTCCTTGGAGCACTTCCTAAGGACCTACTGTAATAGGCATCATAACGATTGGGTTTGTTTGCTTCCTTTAGCAGAATTTTCTTACAATTCTTTGCATCACTCTTCCCTTGGCTGTTCTCCCTTCTTTGCGGCCTTGGGTTACAACCCCCGAGTCCTGCTGTTGTGTCCTGGCTCAGCCTTGGTGCCTTCGGCCGAAGTCCGAGTCCGTTCATTGGCTGATCACTGATCACTGGCAGTTGCTCAGAGCTACCTTGCTTGACTCCCAAATGCGCCACAAGAGCGCAGCCGACCGTCGTCTCTCCCTGGCTCCTCTCTTTTCTCCTGGCAACAAGGTCTGGCTATCCTCCAAGAATATCACCCTGCGCCAGCCTTCCTGTAAGCTTGGTCCTCACTTCTTGGGGCCCTACAGGGTCCTTCAGCGCATATCTCCAGTCGTATATTGCTTGGCATTGCCTGCTTCCCTCAGTGTTCACCCGGTCTTCCATGTCTCCCTGCTGCAGCCATGGATATCTTCTCGTTTTGCTCACCCTGCTCCTATGGTTCCGGCTCCTGTTACTGTGGGCGGTCAGGAAGAATTTGAGGTCAGTGCCATACTCGACTCCAGGCGGGTGAGCGGCCATTTGCAGTATCTCATTGATTGGCAGGGCTACGGCCCCGAGGACAGGTCCTGGGTTCTGGCCGTGGATGTCCAAGCGCCTGTGTTGGTGCAGAGCTTCCACCGCATGTTTCCTGCCAAGCCCTCCTGATGTCCTCTGGAGGTTGCCGTAGGTGGAGGGGAGTGTCACCTCCGTGCTGATTCTTCTCTGGCGTCCTCTGCCTTCCAAAGCTCGTCTTGATCATCCTCTTCTGGGTTGGGCTCTGAATCCGACGCATTGTCTATGCGTCCATTTCCTGTGTGGAGCTTCTAGTTGTGGCTAGTAGATCCTCTCCAGCCCTATTATCCTGTTGTATCCTCTCCAGCCCTATTATCCTGTTGATGTCCTGCTCGTCAGAATACTCCTCTGCCCTTCCAGGGTTCCTGCTCTGGTTCAGACCTGTATCCTGCTGCTGTCCTGCTGGTCAGATTACTTCTCTGCCCTTCCAGGTTTCCTGCTCTGGCTAGCGGTTTCCTCCTGCTCAGCTGTCTCTGTGGCTAGTCCTGTATTTGCCCTACTTTATTCCAGCTTTCTGGAGTCTGTTCCTCCCTGGGGTCATTGGGGTAGCGACACTCCCTAGCCTCTAGCCCCAATCATCCTTGTTGGAGGAGTATCTTCTTCCTTACTTCTGGGATTCTGCCTAGCCTAGGCTCAGACGTGACACAATGGACGTTAATAATTTGCCCATTGAGAACAATGGAACAGCTCTACCCAGGAGCTATTCACTTCTGTGTGGTCAATGCAAATGCACGATAAACTGATACATTTACCAGATGAAATTTTACACCCAGTTTTCCTTGGAGTACAGCACACAAAAGAGTAAAAAAACACAAACAAAACAAAGCAGGAAAACAACAGCTCACACAAAACTTAGCACACAACACAAGCACACCAATGTCAGAATTAACCTATGCAAAGCCAAGCAACATACCAGAAAATGGGAGTGCCCTACAAACAAGGCACACACCTGTCAATCCTAAATTAACCCAAGCTCACCTGTGCAACATCATTAGCTAATGCATCATCAACCTGTATGAGTTGATCAAAGATGACATTGACCCCATATACAGCATCAACCATGCCCTATCTAGTTTGTAGAAGCTGATGTGTGTGCCAAACATTTTATGGAAAATGGATCCTTCCAGTCCACAGAAGGGTATGCATCTGGCATGTCCCTGGCCACGTGTTCAAGGGCAGTGTCTCATGTGTTGGCAGCCCACAAGAGGTAGGCCAGAAGGTACATCCACTTACCCTCCACTGACATGGAGTAGACACATGTAAAACAGGAGTTCTACACAGGTGGAGGCATGCACAGGGTCATGGGTGCAATAGACTGCACATATGTGCATAACAGATCCAACACATGAGGGACATCTCTTCAACAGGAAGAATTTCCACCCCATCAACGTACAGCTGATGTGTGATTCAAACATGAGGATAACCCATGTTTGTACCTCCTATCTTGGCAGCTTTCACGACTCTTACATCCTCAAGTACTCATTCGTCCACAGGGACTCTGACAACGGGACTATATAGGAGGGTGGTTTTTTGGGTGAATCAACAATCCAAACATCACACCACATCCACGTTTGCACTCACACGACTAATGTAAACACAGCTTAGCATGGTCATGATACACAAGTAATAAGTCCCCTTGAACATCATCATTCACATAACATATGGTCCCTGTGTCACAATGTCACTCTTTCCATAGGTGCTGCCGGGTATGGGTGAAAACCTCCTCACACAAGTAACAAATCCCCAAACACCTGCACAATACCGCTACAACGAGGTTTATGTCCAAACAAAGAATGAGTGCACCTTTGGCCTACTCAAATAAAGATTACAGTGCCTGTATCACTCAGACAGAGCTCTGCAATATGCACAACACAAGGCATGCAACATTATCCTAGCCTGTGCTATACTACACAACATTGCCGATGACACATCTAGTGGACGATATTGACCACTACCCATTGTGCATGTCCCTGTCCCCCTTGCACTGGCTGAGGAGACCCTGAAAAGGCAGAGCTACGAAACAGGCTCATCAGGGACCACTTCACCTGTGAGTATAATACAGAAATCAAACACAATGCATGTATGTCCATGATCAGGCTTGGAGAATGTCTGCAAACACACTCATACAACACATAATGAACTGTTTCACTCCACAGGATGACTGTCATACACAGCACTGATATTGCCTGCTACAACATCACAACCACATAGCTGGTACCTTTATATAACCCATGCAGCAAATATTTCATGGATATGTTTTGGTTAGGGTGTGAATTCAACTGGTATCTGCCATTCCTTCCACCATAGAGACTTTGCCACATGAAGGATATCATCCATCTACCTGCATACAAAGGTACAGCACATTGCCCATGTTCATCCAATTCCTGAGTGGAAATGATAGCAAACAACATAGACTGAGTTGACCATAGCCATAGCAGCCATAGAACCCTTGGAGCGACAGACGGATACCCAATGCAATGACATGCAATGCATTGGATACCACTCTGGCATTCCACGTGTTAAAGGGGTATTGGACTTAGCATGAGAACAATGCGTGAAGCAGCAGAAAATGGATGGATATACTGTTTATACTGTAAATGTTGTCTACAGCATTGTAGCAACCATTTGGGAGCCAGGTCGGCAGGCCCACCATGCTGACCTGTATTTGTGTGTGCAGCACATTGGCACGCCAACACCCTCTGTTTCATGGGAGTTGGTTCACATACTAGATAATGTATTGCTACAATGTCCCATTCACTTATACATATGGCTGATTAGCAAAGCAATGGGTTGTCTACACCTTCGGAACGCACAAGATTAATGGAATAATGGCATTCATCCTGTTGCATAATAGACAGATGGTGCAGTTTCGAATCCTGTCATCCATTTCCACAGGCATCCATGGACCACAGTTTTGTCCAAGTGACCCTGGTGAAACACTGACTCCACTTCCATGAAGCCCACCTCTTGCTGTTCTCTAGTGCTAGTGTTTATTCAATGGAAGACTTAAAGTTGTGCTCAGGGCTTCCAACAAAATATGGGAACAATCTTTTGGGGCTCCCTACAATGATTCAACATACCCATGAATGATATGAAGAGGTTAGCCTGATTAGAGAGCTTACTTTGATGGAAAAAATAGGTTAAAGCGAAGGTCATTGGACAATCAGCAGGGCCCGGTGGGAGAGCCTGCCGCAAGGTTATAAAGGCCTGTAGCCTCTCCCACAAATTCAGGAGATATCTTCCACTTGTGCTCAGGGCTTCCAGCAAAATATTGGAATGATCTTTCATCTTTTGGGGTTCCCTAGTGTGATTTGACATCTCCAGGGACGATATGAAGAGGTTAGCCTGATTAGAGGCCAAAAAGGAAAGGAAAAGGATTAGGATTTAAATATTTATTAATTCATCAATGTATTAGAAATTACCTTACTGGGCCAAAGAAGATAAAGTTAAATTGATTTCATGCACTGGTTCTGGAATATATCTGGTATAACAATTAGAGCGCCACCTCCCCAGCCTCTGAATCATATGAGGTGGTACATGATTTTTTTGAGGTTGAAGAGGCGGCTTCGATCCTAAATGAGTGTCTTAAAAAACGTGATTCATCTAAGCCAAAGACAAAGATATTTTGCAATTACTGCTGTGGTTATTGGACTGTCTGATATGGGCTATTACCGGAAGCACCTTTAATTAGAAAAGAATGGTGCTATAGCATTGAGAGTGGGCACCAACGGTCATGAGTGGGGAAATAAGGAATGTCAGAGCCTTTATTTGACTGATCCATTTTAGGTAAGAGAGAAATAGTGAAGAGTGATATGAATGAAATTTAAGCTGAGATTTACTGATAAATTGTGATAGACATGAATGTGAAGTAAATTCTCCAGGCCTTAGAAAGACAAAAAAAGCTAAACATATGGCCGCCTGAATTATCAGAGAAATGTGTTGACCAAAAGGATCTTAATTAAGAAGATAAAATATTTGCCTATAGATAGGGACGGTGATGGTTAGGCGTGATTGTGGTGGTGGATGAGGAAGCTTAAATAATCCTTTCAGGAATAATTTGACCTGAAAATTCGTGAATCAAGAAGGTTGGTGAGGGAACTGAAACGTGAAGTAGGAATTTAAGTGAGGAATGGCAAAATGCTGCAAATGCTGAGATGACTGGAATAGAGAAAGGGTGCTGGGGTTTAGTTGAACAAACAAAAGTTTGAAAACTAGACCAGGCTTTAGCATATGCCTTCTTGGTGCTTTGAGCCAGAGCTTTTTTCATGATGGCATGTGCTTCTTTGATGAAGAAATCTATGGCATTATTAGATCTTGAAATGGTGGCGGATGTGCTGGATGAAGATCTGCAGTTGGGATGATATGGAAGAACTCCTGAAATTTGAATCATAACAATGAATCAGCTGCTGAGTTTGAATATCCTGGAATAATCTTGGAACGAATGAAGAATTTATTATATAATGACAACTAAATAAGCTTAGAAACATCATTATTGGAGGGGAAGGAGTGTGTGGAAGTGTTGTCTGTAGCAAATGTCATTGCCTGACTGGATCAGTGATTACTCTAAAGGACTGCAGCTGCCACTAATGGGTAATCGAATAATGGTGAAGTCACTGAAAATCACAGAATATTTAAGGGATCTTGTGGCCAGTTTTCTGCAAACCAGTGTTTGTCATATTTTTCTATGAAGCTGATGCTTGCAGATGCATCTGAAGGGGAAGAAGGAAACATGTCAATTCCAACATTTAAAAAATTTGGACCTCATGACCTGGCGTCCTGGCTGAATGAAATCCTATTATAATTGTCTGAAATATATGAAAATAGTTGGAGAAGATGAGCGATGAAAGCATGGCCCTGTGGAATTATTTTAATGCAAAGTTCAAATGTCCCAGCAACTGAAGCTCTGTTCTGGTAGATGATGTTTGGGATGGATTCTGAGCTATTAGGGATTGAACACAGATCAGTTTATCATTAGGTAACCTTGCTTTCAGTCTGAGTCTAGAACTATCCCTAGAAATTCAACCTTTGTTGCAGGGCCAGGAGGTTCATCCATGGCTACAGGAATATAGAGTATCTCTGAAACAGAAGGAGGATAGATAGTGCTGATAGAGAGTCGGTGAGAAAAATGTATGAAGATAGTTAAGAATGGAGTGGCACTGAGGAAGATTAAGAAAAATCCAGCACAGGATATCTGCAAAGGAATCAAACTGCTTAGGGCTGCTTCTGGAACCAAAAATAATATGGTTATAGAAATAATATTAATTATTCCACTTAATGCCTTGCAAATGCCACCGTGAAGGATATACTAGAAATAATTTAAAAGCGTCTGAATTGTCTATTTTTTCATCCACTTGTTAAATTAATGTCATGGTATCTTCTATCTTGGTGTATTGAAGGGAGCATGCTTCTGATGGAATTAATTTGTTAAAACTCAGGGTAAGACATGAATGAGGGGCCGAAAAGTCAACTATTAATCTTTCTTAAAGAGAATTTTCTAGTTGCTAGGCCTATAGGCTTGATCCACCATAAAGGAAAAGGGGATGAGGGGGAGGGGTTTAATAGAAATCCTTTAACAGAAATCCTTTATCAAACTCTTTAGCCAGGAGTGAGGACACAACCTCATGCTTTACTAGTGCTGATAATAAATTGGGACCTGTGATGATCTGTGTTTTGAAACCTTCTTTGAAACCTGTCAAGATAAATTTAACTATGTGTCGATCTGGATGTCAAGAAAGCAAAGACTCTAGGAGTGACACTTTGATAGTCTAGTCATTTATAAGAAGAAAAAGCTCCTCTAGGGTAAATGGTGCATGAATACACTTTACAACAATTGGAACACACATGCAACATTCTACAGGCAGTAAAAAAGCAACCCTTCAAATTAAAATTATTACATATCAGTGAGCTACCCATATATTGGATAGGCCTTTGGAATTTGTCCCTAGATGGTAGAGCTTAAGGGAGCGAGTGGATGACAGAGCCGGGGGCTGAAGACATAGCAGGAACTGGACCACTATTTCTGCTGGTGTGACAGGGAACAAGTTAGGTGAATGATATCCAGACTGGCAGGCTGGACATGTAGTAGTCATCATGCCGCCAGAAAAGCTTGTTGTCCAGTTGACTCCAGTCGGTCACAAAATTAAACTGAGCTAGGACCACAGCAGTTCTCACAGAAAAAAAGCATAGGCAGGGTATGGAATATGGGGTCTTAACAACTCCTTCATTAATTTAGGAACAGTCCATTCACAAAGTGTTGGAGTTTCAGCCAAAGAAGCCTCAGTCTGAGGAAAGTTGATGGTCCTACCCTTCCATGGTGCAACCTAAATGTGAGAGAGGTGATACTATTAAGTAATATTTATCTCAATTTCTAAGATGAAGATGTGAACATGCTAAAAAAGTTATGGATAATTGTAAATGGTGGTGATATGGTAAGGAAATATCCCCTGAGAGATGTAAACTTATTAATACATAAGTGCAAGTGACACTGGCTTTGAAGCAAACAAATTGAGTGCTAAAGTGACTTTTAGATTACTAGAAATACAATTGACTGAATGTCCCATTGTTGAAGCCCTCAGAAATTTTCTTACCCTATGCTAGTGGAATAGGTGATGAAGCAACATATATAGGCCAATTTCATCAAGTATTTCTCCTGAGTAATAATTCATTCCCTCTATATATGGTGGGGAGAAATGACCAAGTAGGAATGCCTTTTGTTAAGTGATAAGTCTCTCTTTTGAGAAGTGTTTGAATAATATTTAGTATCATTAAGGGGAGCCTTCAGTCTCTAAAAAGAGGTAAGATGACATAGAAGGGGAACTTTAAGCCTCTACAAAGTAGTAAGGTGAGATTGAAGGTGAACCTTTGGCCTCTATGAAAAGGTAAGGTAAGATTGAAAAGAAATGTTCGGCCTCTATGAAGAGGTAAGGTAAGATTGAGGGGAATATACAGCTTCTATTTAGGAGTTTAAGGAAAGATTGAAGGGGAACATACAGCACTTATTTTAATCTATGGCCTCTATTAAGAGGTAAGTGATTTACAAAGAGGTAGGGTGATATGAAAGTAAAATTAACATCTGTGGGAAAATGTAAATTTTTACAAGAATCTTTTGATCATCCATATTATAGATCATAAAATAGTAGAATTCGACATATAGGTAACCTAAATATACCCTTCACTTTTTTCCTTTTTGGCTATAGCAAGGGGTAGATACTATTGTGTAAAAGCATGCTAAAGTGACAAAACCAGAGGAATAATGAGGAGGGATATTCCATATAGAATAGTTGAACCTGAATATGTATCAGAAGCAGATATCCTGGATTCAGAGATAATTAAAGTAAGAACATTTTAGGAATAGAAACTACAGAGCCTATATGTTTAACTTGATGTATCCTTATGTAAAAGGAGGAGGCTAATTTCTATAACCTCAGCTGAGTAGGGGTGTGCTAAAGGTCCCGTTGTGTTCCTGCAAAACAATTAGAGATAGCCACGTGATTGTCTGCTTTTTTTGCAAGAAAATCCGCTTTCAATAAAGCAATTATAATCTTCTCCGTTTTCGCCCATTGCTACAAATTTTTCTCTATTTTGTCAAAGGCTAGGAAGTTTTCACACCTTTAATAGCATGGTTTTCATCTGTTCTCTATAAAAATGTGCCATTTTCCAGGAAGTGAAACCCAATACAAGCAGCTGCAGAACGGGAGAGGTGCTAGGCTGTTATGCTATGAGTTGTTTTGCAAGATTGAGGAAGGAGAGGATCATAGTGAATGCTATCACTATGAGTACGTTTAATAGTAGAAGGAAGAGTTGAAAGGATTGTTATGCATCCAGTGAGTCTGAGGAGAAGGAAGTGACCACCACCAGCAACATGAAAGCGTCTGGATGCCCTGGTTCCCCAGACCCAATGATGGCCAGTCCCCCTACATCACCCCTAGGGATCTTGGGGAAATTTGTCTCATGGGAGGAAGAAGAGGGAAACAGTGGTGTGAGCAATACAGGTCAGCTACCTATGCCTGCTGCCAGTGCTGCACCTGCCGCCAGTGTGTCTTGTAATTCTCAGGGGGGGGGGATGATGCCAAGTGTGACAGCAGAAGACCCTAAGTCACAACTGCCTTCACAAAGTAGTGCTGCTACTAGTACTACTACTATGAAGGTGAGGGAGGAGGTGATCATATAAGTAGTGAGGAGAAAGACTCAGGGACTGAAATTGATGTTGTTGGTGTTAGTAGTAATAGTGATGGCGAAGCAGCTGGTGGGACTAGCCTTAGGGTAAGTAATGCAGAGCAGCCAGATTAGCAGTCAAGGAAGCCCGCATGTCCCTGAACCTGGGAGTCTGCTCTTCCCAGTCCCCAATGCAGTGTCCACATAGAACATGATCCTAAAGAAATCAGAACTGGTACTAGCAGCAATAATCCCATCACCACCAGGAACACAGATCAGGTGCCTCTGCCTGTTGCTTTTGCTACTAGTCTGCCTTCATCATGTCAACAAGAAATGGCAAGTGTGACATTAGGGGACCCTCTGACACATTTCTTATCACCTCCTCTAACCGGTGAGATGTCTGTAATAGAGCAGCAAGTGGTGGTGATGATGATGATGATCATGGAGAAACTGACGTGGAAGAGAAATGAATGGCCTTTTTAGGAAAAATGGGAGACAGGGATGGATATGGGCATTACCACCACCACCAGAGTGACCTTTTGGAATTTACGGAGTTAACTATTGTTCTAATTCCTGCTGCTGCTGAGTTGCAAGGGCAGCTGAATGCTGAGGAGCAGATATAGTGTCCCACAGTCAGTGGACACAGTGGGAATGGGATCCTGCAGTAGTGATGTGGGACTAGACAGGCTCCACCTGCCAGCAGCAATACGCCTGGTCCTAGTTGCAGTGCTGATTCTGAGGCAGTAGCAGCAAAACAACAGCAACTTCATCCTCTGTCCCAGCCAGTGAAGGGGAACGTGGAGGAGATGAATTGGCCATTTTTCTCCACCATTTCCCTACCCCGAGGTCCTAGGTGTGGGACTAGTTTTCTCTTAGGGCAGGCACAGTATAGTCATCAGCGAAGGTACCGTGCACAGTTTGTGAAAAGTCAGTGAAAAGGCAAAAGGAGGGAATATACCTTGGTACAAAAGCCATAATAATACACATGAAACAGACACCATGGCATTTATTATTATTATTCTTTATTTATATAGCACAAACTAATTCCGCAACGCTGTACAATTGGGAATAAACATACATAGGTATTAAATAGTACAATCAAATGTGGAGAACAGAAGGATCAGTGGGCCCTGCTCGTGAGAGCTTACAGTCTAGAGGAAAGTAGGTTTGACACAGAAGGAGTAAGTGCTATTGGATGTAAGTGCCTCCTGCCACATGAACTGCCAGTCAGCGGGTTGGAATGAGAAGTGCTGTTGAGTGCAGTGGTCCAGGCAAGGGGTGGTTCTTGGTGATAATATTTATGGAGGCAGTTGATAGGCTTCCCTGAAGAGGTGAGTTTTCAGGGAGCATCTAAAGATTTGAAGGCTGGGGGAGAGTCTGATGGGGTGGGGGAGGGAATTCCAGAGTTGAGGTGCAGTACAGGAGAAGTCCTGTAGGCGGGAGTGGGAGGATGTAATAAGAGCTGTGGAGAACAGAAAGTCGTGTGCAGAGCGAAGATGGTGAGTGGGTATTTGGAAATGAGAGATGAAATATAGGGGGGTGCAGTGTTAGTGAGGGTGCTAAGTTAGCACCAGAATTTTTAATTTAATTCTGTACGCTAATGGGAGCCAGTATAGAGATTGACAGAGGGGTTTGGTGTTAGAGAACAGATGAGTGAGGTAGATTAGTCTTGCAGCAGAGTTCATTATGGACTGTAGTGGGGTCAGTCAGGTGAGAGGAAGGCCAATTAGTAATAAGTTACAGTAGTCAAGACGGGACATGATTTGTGTTTGGATTAGAATTTTGGTAGTGTCTTGTGTGAGAAAGGGTCGGATTCTAGAAATGTTTTGGAGGTGGAGGTGGCATGAGTTGGAGATGCGGGAAATATCTGGGGTAAGGCTATTTGTAGACAGAGGGAAGATAATTCATTCAGTTTTTCCAAGGTTAAGTTTGAGCTGACAGGAGGACATCCAGGAAGACACAGCAAACAGACAGTCAGATACCCAGGACAGGAGGGAAGGGGAGAAGTCTGGTGAGGTAATGAAGATTTGATCAGAGGGCCCTGCTTGTGAGAGCTTAAAGTCTAGAGGAAGGTAGGTTTGACACAGAAAGAGTAAGTGCTATTGGGTGTAAGTGCCTCCTGCCACATGAACTGTCAGTCAGTGGGTGGGAGTGAGAAGTGCTGTTGAGTGCAGTGGTCCAGGCAAGGGGTGGTTCTTAGTGTTAATGTTTATTGTTAAAGCAAATCCCCCACCACTGTTGCTGTACCCCCTGTCTCTCCCCAAAAGCAACAAGAGGCGAGGCAGAGATCAAAGAGGAGGAAGAACAGAGAAACCCAGCCAGAGGATGAAAGTTTTATGGTGAGCAAATGTACACAAGAAGAGAGACAAAGAGCAGGCCTTTCTAAGAATAGATCTGTATTTGGAGCTATAACGTACCCCCCCCCTTGAATTGGTACTCACCAGATCCTGGCAGATTTCAAGCCTGGTTTTAAACCAAATTGTTCTCTCACTCCAGAAGTTGCTCTAATTACTAAAATCAGCACTGTTGATATCAGATATATAAATTAATTCTTTATTTACAGACTATATTGCAACATGTTTTGTATCCTTTAAAGGATATTTCATCAGGGAAAATGCAGCAAGAGTAGCAAAACACACTGTTAGTGAGCACATTTAAGTACCTTCCCATAGATTTCATCCCCTGCTTCCAAAAACATGTCCGTCCAACCGGATCCAGTGTTGTGCTTGGACAGGCTGTCAGGACATCTCTATCATGTTAAGGACCAGGGACCAGACAGGCGCAAAAATATAAAATGCAAAACACCTTTATTAAGATAACAAAAACAAGCACAGAAGTCAGAGAACACAGAAGTCAGAGATGTCAGGAACAAGCCAGAAGGGATGTCAGAGGAAGCCAGGCAATAGATGGATAAACAGGAGCACAGGAATATGCACTCACTTGCAGCCAGCAATATCAACACAAAAACCAGGAGGAAGTGAGCCAAGCTGCTTTAAATATCCTGGAAGGGGTTGGCTGATAACAGTCAGGTGAGTAACCAAGGAGACATAGAGGTCAAGGCAGTCCATAATCATCAGCTGAGTCAACCTGACCCAGGGAAGGGAAGGCAGCAGTAATCAACAGCGGATCTCTAGAGTATCAGAGTAGAGCAGCACAGCCAAACCTTGACAGAACCCCCCCCGCAGGGCAGGGCCAGGCTTGAGGGGAAAGCGTGCATGGAAAGCACGGAGGAGGGCGGGGGCATGCACGTCCGCGGCTGGGAACCATGAACGCTCCTCAGGACTGTACCCCTTCAAATGGACCAAATACTGAAGCCACCCACCGAACCTACGAGAGTCAACTATGGAGCGGACCTCAAACTCCTCATGGCCATCAAGGGCACCGAATGGAGTCGAGATGATCCTCCAGTGCCGAAATCCCCTGGGGAGAGAACGAATCTGGTTCATGGAGGGTTGATACCATTAAGTCACCATGAAGGGGGAGAGCCATGTAGAAGCCGAGACTGCACTGTTATGAGCAAACTCCTCCCAAGGTAGCAGACCAGTTATTCTGATGGTCTGAGATGTAGCACTGCAGGAATTGCTCCAAGGCTTGATTAGCCCTTTTTCGCAGCTCCATTCGATTGCGGGTTGTAGGCCGAAGAGAAGGAGAGTTGGATACCTAGTTGCGCACAGAAGGCCCTCCAGAATATCGAGACAAACTGGCTACCCCGGTCGGAAATTATGACTTTGGGAACCCCGTGTAGCCAATAGACCTCTTTGATAAAGACCGTAACCAACTCTTTGGTGGATGGAAGTATCTTGAATGGTATACAGTGGAACATCTTAGAAAATCAGTCAACAACCATGAGGATGACTGTTGCCGTTGGACAGAGGGAGGTAGACTATGAAGTCCATGGCAAGGTGTGACCATGGCTTCTCCCCATTGGGTATGGGTTGGAGTAGACCCACTGGAAGGTGGCAGGGTGATTTGGTCTGCACACAGACTGGACAGGCAGTAACATAAGCAGCAATATCTCTGTTACGTTCTGGCCACCAAAAGAGACGGGAAACAGACCAGAGAAGCTGTTTTTTTCCAGGATGCCCTGCTGACTTAGTATTATGATAGCTTGAAAGTACCTTGGTAAGGAGGTTAACAAGTACAAAACAGCACCCAGAGGGAGTCTCAGCAGGTGCATCTACTTGGGAGGCCCGTATTATCTCCCTGAGGGGAGATGTTATGCTGGTATGTATGGTAGCCAGTACTTGGTTCTGAGGAATAACAGGACTAGGACTCCTCTCCTCTTTAGCACCTGAGAACTGTCTAGATAAGGCATCAGCACAGACATTTTTAGTACCCGGCAGGTACAAGACCACATAATTAAAATATGGCCTGCCTTGGAGACCAGCACTTCGCCTTGGACAGGTAGTGAGGTTTTTATGATCCATGAGGATTAGGACTGGCATGGAAGTTCTCTCAAGCAAATGCCTCCATTCTTTGCGAGCAATTATTATCGCCAGCAGCTCACAGTCACGAATTTCATAGTTGCACTCCGCAGGACATAGCTTTTTTGGAGAAATACCCACACAGGTGCCACTGGCTCTCAGGAGTAGGACGTTGAGACAGGAGGAAGCCTACTCCTGTCTCAGATGTATCGATCTCAAGAACAAATGGAAGCTCGGGTCTTGGGTGTGCCAAAATGGGTGCTGCGGCATAAGCAGCTTTTAATGACTCAAATGCCTTGATGACTTCCGGGGACCACTGAGTGGAGTTACTGTCTTCTTTGGTCATGTCGGTTAGGGGTTTTACCATAGAAGAAAAATTGCGGATACATTTCTTATAGTAGTTAGCGAACCCAAGGAAAAGTTGAATAGAGCGGAGACCTATGGGTCGCGGCCACTTGAGAACAGTTTCTCAGGGTCCATAGCAAAACCGACCTCTGAAATTACATACCCCAAGAAGGTGACCTGTTTGCGGTGGAACTCACACTTCTCTAATTTGCATAATTGGTTATTTTCTCTTAATCTTTACAGAACTTGGGTTACATCTGTGTGTTGGCTTTCCATGGAGGTAGAATGTATCAGAATATCATCTAAGTATACCACCACCACACGTTACTGGAGCATGTCCCGGAGGACATCATTTAGGAATTCCTGAAAAACTGCAGGAGCATTGCAGAGACCGAAGGGCATTACGAGGTATTCATAATGCCCGCTCCTGGTGTTAGAAGCGGTTTTCAATTTGTGGCTCTCCTTTATCCTTACCAAATTTTATGCCCTTCACGGGTCAAGCTTAGTAAATACCTTGGACCCTTTCAATCAATTGAATAGCTCAGTAATAAGTGGAATAGGGTAGGCATTTTAACAGTGATATAGTTGAGCTCCCTGTAATCAATACAGGTTCTCAGTTCTCCACTGTTTTTCTTCACAAAGAAGAATCCAGCCCCGGCAGGAGATGAGGACTTGTGGATGAACCCCTGGGACAGGGCATCTGCAACATACTCCTCCATGGCCATATTCTCTGAGACAGAAAGGGGGTAGACTCGATCTCTAGGAGGTATGGAGCCCGGCTGCAGTTCAATGGTGCAATCGTATGGTATTCTTCAGGCAATGAAGAGACCGGGGATGCGGTTAGCACCTTCACCACTTTTATTAGGCCTGTCTTGGAACAGCTGGGTGACCATGCCATGACTTCGGCCCTTTTGCACAACACTGGATAACCCAAGACCACAGGGACACTGTAGTCTGTCCCAAAATGCGTTGGAAGATTGGATACACATCGGACGAGGAGACAAGCATCTACTCAGTGAGGACCCGATACCCAGAAACAATATAACAGCGAGGACTGTCTGGAGGCGGGATCAGAGGATCGAGTGGACGCGAGTGACCCAATAGTCTGAAGTGCCGTGTATAAACAAGTTTCACAGTAAGCAGACTACAAGAAAGGGATAATATTATAAGAGATTATTGAACTTATGTTTCTACTATTAAGAGACTTCGTTTAAGGGGTAATTAGATGTTTTAACCCCTTGAGTATTGTATATATCTCTTATTACCCATTCCAGTCTGGCGCAGATTTATTGCACTTGTATGTGCATTTCATTGATTTTAATTTTTATATACATCAATAAATAAATCTTTATTTTATATATTCAGTTTTTACAGTCAGCGTTTTGTTAATATTTTAGCACTTTTATGGCTAACAGTTTCTTTATCCATATATTTTTGGGATTTTTTATATATCTCTAATTATTAGAGTGAGTTTATCATTATTATATACATTTTATTCTCAGCTGTTTTTTATTATCGTGATACGGTTCACTTCAATCACACTACACTTAGATCTGGTTTATCTTTCTGGGTTTTTTTTTAATTTTTTGCATATTTTCCTTGCTGCGGAGTGCTTGACCTGAATATATTTTGGAATTTGTATTTACACGTGGGGATCCTGGTGCGATTTTTGATAGCAGCCCATCAAGAAAAATACTCATCTTCAATACTTCGCATCTGCATCCATTTAATCAACTCATCGTAGCTTACCATTTCATCATTCATTTCTTTCATAATATCTAACAAGGTTGGACATTCATCTCATGTACTAATATTGACTGTCGCATTATCATTGTCATTATTTCATCTGTTTCTAACCATTTATCTTCTAACCTGGTATTACTTTGTTTTTGGACTTCACTACATCATTTTTTATTGTTATTATATGTTTATGGGTTTATAATATGTTCTTACATAGAAGTATATTGGTCTCCAACATCAATAGGATACATTTTTTTGTGTTCTACATATATTCCATACATGTTTTCTATGTATTAATATATATTCGTTATTTGGTATTTTTTGCTACATTATTACTCATTATTAAATTTCATTCCATATCGAAATGGCTTATTTCAGGACTTACATTCAGTCCATTATAAATTGTTATAATTGAAGTACAGTTATCTAAACCTAGTGAGCGCCAACCATTTATTTCATTGCAGTCCAATCACTCTACTCTTTGTAGTAAGAGGATCCCCTATTGTGTTTTGAGCAGCACCTAGGATAGTATACTGTTTCTCCAATTGTGTCTAAATCATGTATTGTTTACAACGGGAAGGGAGACGACAAACCCTAGTCACCAAATTTTTTACCCAAAACCACCAAATAAAAAGAACTGAAATAGAAAAGGAAAACGTCAATATGAAAAAGGATTTTTTGAATCTGGAAATATTCCTCAAAAAGGAAATGACGATTTGGTGGGAAAGTATAACATTACAAAAATATGTTGACAATCGACAAATTCCAAGGGGACTAAGGATTATAAAAGAACCAGCCTTCGGAAAAGACAAACCAACTTTTTACACAAATTGGACTAATATTTTAAATCAATGTTCAATGGATTTAATGAAATGTATCATAAGTCAAAGAGGAAAGGACCTAGAAGAGATATTGGACAAAATCGAAATAGAGAGGCAAAAATTAGAAAAATATCAACATTTAAAAGAATTTAAGGAATATGACGAAAACACTAATAGAAGAGTGACAGATTTCGAAAAAGCTGTTGTTATACGAAAACAAAACAAATTACATAGAGATAAGGAAGATTACGAACAGAATAGAATAAGAAATTGGAAAGAAAAACAATCTTCAACACATACATATCATGCGCAAAATCAACATTCAATCAATCAATAGGTATTATCAGAATCCATATCACTACAACAGGAACAAATATCATGTTAATAATGCAACTCAGAATAATAAAACAGATAGCAAAACCTCAGCCATTTCCGCTAAACAAGAAATAGTTTCTACAAACTCCTCTAATGACCCAGTTATTACTAAGAATAGATGTCAAATTTTTGAACAAGCTATACCTGATACGGTAAACAACAATGTTCAACTTGGTCAACAAAATTCAGAAGTAGAAAGAGTAAATAAAACTATTCTAAAAACTGTTGATAAATCTAGTAAACAACAAAAACAGGTTACAGAAACAAAGCAAATCCAAGAAAAAAGGATAAAGTAGAAAATCAGACAAATTCAATCCTTACACAACCAGAAATAACCACATTCAGGAAAAAAAAGGATAAGGAAAAGAATAGGGTAATTCCTATGTCTAGTCATAACAATAATCCCACAAGGCCACAGAAGCTCCACCCCTGCTCATCAAGTTTCCCCTAAACCTTCAACCTCTAAGAGGATAAGCGCCACTCTCACTCATCAAGTCTCCCCCAAACCTTCAACCTCTAAGAGGATAGATAATGAAGATCAAAATTTAAAGGATGTATCTAATATCGAATCAATTCAATGGGATTTTTTATCCCGGGGTCTAACAACCCCAATACACAAATGGTTGAAAGAACAATGGAAGCAATGTCACATGCAGCAGAACAAAACGGGGACAAGAAGAAAAAGGAAAAACGGAGAAGAAGAGGCAAAAGAGGTGGCAGAAAGAGAAGCAAAAAGAAAGTTTCAAGCAAAAGAAGCAACACCCAAATAAAAGGAATTTATAATTTAGCCAATTATCCTTTTATTAAAAAGATTTAAGTTTACTACAGAAGGGTTTAAAATTCGCACCCAGTTGTAAACCGAATCATTTTGCATTGTATGTGGATATACATAAATTCATTAGGAAATTAACTCTCAAAAGACATTTTTCCATGCAAGATGAAAAAACACTAATACAAACACGGAAATTTGAGGAACAAGAGAAAAGTATTTCGCAAGAGGTTCTTAATGATCTAGAAATCCTATGGAAAGAAGCCAATACTTCAATAACTACAATAGGAACTTCATCTAATCCTGAAATTCATAACAGTCAATTAAAAGCAGTTTCAAGGTTTTATCCCATACAATCAAGGGGCCCGTTTATAGAGTCCTTCATGGAATTAGTCCCCAAAGACATTCAACTGGAGTTTCAGAAACCAATGAAATTCAAAAATAACTTATCAAAAGGAGAAATCAACAGTTTGAAACTACTCATGAATAACACCTCCCTAGGTTTTAGGTAAGCTGATAAAGGTGGAGCCCTTGTTATTCAAACTAGAACTCAATACTTATCCAAAGCGACTAGGATTTTAGGAGACCAAAAATTCTACAAAAAATTGTCATTTAACCCTCTACCATTATTTCAGAAGGAATATCTTCAGTTTATTACGAAAGCATTTGAAGACAATATCATTAACAGACAGGAGTACGGATTTCTGAGAAATGACCATCCGAACATACCCATTTATTATCACATTCCAAAGAGTCATAAAAATATACAAAACCCTCCAGGACGTCCAATAATTTCAGGAATTAACTCTCTTACTAGCAACTTGTCTCAATTTATTGATTTTCATTTACAGAAATACATAATCCAATTACCATCTTATGTAAAGGACACAGGACACGTATTAGAAAGATTACAGCAAATCAAGTGGAATAAAGACTATTTTGTCACATCTCTCTACACAAATATAGCACATGATTTGGGTCTACAGGCTGTGTCACATTTCCTCAAAAGAGACAAGAGTATGTTAGGGCAACAGAGAGAATTTATACTGAATGGAATCCATTTTATTTTGACACATAATCATTTCATTTTTGAAATAGTATATTACATTCAACAATGTGGGACAACAATGGGAACCCATTTTGCACCTAGTTTTGCTAATCTTTTTATGGGATACTGGGAAGGAAAACACGTCTGGCCCCATCATGATGAACATCTAGAGCTATACTTAAGGTTTATAGATGATATTTTTATCATTTGGAAAGGAATGGAAGAAGAGCTCAATACGTTTCTAAAGACCCTGGATAATAACTTATTAGGATTATCCTTTACATCCACATATAGTAAAACATCCATACTTTTTTTAGATTTACAAATTGACTCCAAACTATGGAGACAAGCACATACTACAAAACAGTGGAAGCAAATAGTTACATACAAGCCAATAGTAATCATAAAAAATGTGGCTGAATAATGTTCCCTTGGGCTAATTTCAACGAATAAAAAGAAACTGTAGCAAAGAAGATGTATTTGAGAAACAAGCAGAATCAGTAAAAGAAAAATTCATAGAAAAAGGCTATAGGAAAGAAGTGATAGAGGAAGCATTTCAAAAAACTAAAAATATTCCAAGACTCAATTTACTGCCCAGGAATGGTAATACCAAACATGTCAAAAATAGTGATAAGAAACCTGAGTTACCCTTTATTACCAAATTTACAAGTGGATCAACCAAAATACAAATAATTCTCAATAAACACTGGAAGATCTTAAGAGGAGATAGGTATCTTCAAAATATAATACCAAATAAACCAAGTATTATATATAAAAAAGCAGATGATCTCAAAAGAAAATTGGCACCAAGCGCACTTAAAAAGATCAAGAAAGAAATCCACCCTTCACCTATAGAACTACAAAAGACTAAAGGGAATTATAAATGTGGCCACAATAGATGCATCACATGCAAGTATTTCAATAATCAAAATGATATATTTCAATCTAATATTACCAAGGAAATTTTTGCCATTAAGCATTTTGCCAATTGCAATACAAGCAATGTCATTTATTTATTGCTATAAACAATATCTTGGGAGAACAACTAGACCACTGAAAGAAAGATTCAGGGAACATCAAAACAATATTCTCAAGTCATCTAACTCACATTGCATCTCTAGACACTATAACAAATACCATTCCAATGAACATGAAAAAATACAAATAATGGTCATTGAACATATTCTACCACATCCAAGAGGAGGCGAAAGATTCCATCGATTAGCCCAAAAAGAAAACTTTTGGATATTTAAATTATAGACTATGATTCCACAAGGTCTAAATGAGGAGATGGACCTATGGTGCTTTTAAACACATTACTAATGAAGTATTTTCAGATCCTCAATTATTGAGAGTACATCAAACACTAGGGAATTCAGGAAAATAAATATTCATATGCTCATTAAGTTATCCAATTAGACATTGTTTATAATTACTTCTTCATTTTTTATATTTATACATTTCCCCTAATTATAAGTATAGTTCATAGTAACAGAAGATAATGAAAAAAGGTATGTATTAAGCTTTAAGTTAATTTATTCTTTCATATATATTTGTTTATTTCCCATGTCCTCTATTTTAAATATGGGAGTGCAAATAATTTTACTCTAACTAACCACTTTGTCACTATTTTTAGTGAAAACTTTCTAATTTTAAAATGTTCTATAGTCATTTACATCAATAGATATTTTAAAACATATATTAAAGATCAAGGGAAATAACCACATATTATTATATAATCTTTAATATTTTAAGAAATGTTTTATTAGTAAAGACTTTATTTTAAGACCAATATGTGGATTTATGAAAGTATTCTTCTATTTTTTTACATCAAACTGTTACAATTCATGTTTTTTAAACAGGATGTTAATAATGTTAATGTTAATAATACCGCTGTTACTTTTAAACTGTTATGTATCTTATTGTTAACACCACCTATTTGCTACTTTGATTGACAACACAATCTACATAAACAGACACAAATGAAGGGCATGCGCCCTTTATGCTAAACGCCATTTGAATTTTCCCTGAGGAAGGGATGCTGAAGTCTGTCCCGAAATGCATTGGAAGATTGGATACACATTGGGCGAGGAGACAAGCATCTACTCAGAGAGGACCCAATACCCAGAAACACTATAACAGCGAGGACTGTCTGGTGATGGGATCGGAGGATCGAGTGTACGCAAGTGACCCAACAATCTGAAGTGCCGTGTATAAACAAGTTTCACAGTAAGCAGACTACAAGAAGGGGATAATATTATAAGAGATTATTGAACTTATGTTTCTACTATTAAGAGACTTCGTTTAAGGGGTAATCAGATATTTGAACCCCTTGAGTATTGTATATATCTCTTATTACCCATTCCAGTGTGGCGCAGATTTATTGCACTTGTATGTGCATTTCATTGATTTTAATTTTTATATATATCAATAAATAATAGGATTTTAGTCTTACCTGTTAAATCCTTTTCACTTAGTCCATACAGGTCACTGGTACTCTGGGAGGCGATCCGCCCCTTTAATAGGCAGGAACAATTATTCAAATGTGTGCAGGGGGCGGAGCCTCCCCTCCTACTTAAGCTGCCTTCAGGCCAGAGCCACTAGATTGATTTGAGACACTAAAACTGACCAGAGGTAAGCAAGAAGGAAGACTCCTGTGAGCATGCCCCGAAGGTCTCCCACTAAATGCCACAGGAGAGCCAAGCATGGTCCCTTGACAGGGTGGGAGACCAGTGACCTGTATGGACTAAGTGAAAAGGATTTAACAGGTAAGACTAAAATCCTATTTTCACTGTCGTCCAATACAGGTCACTGGTACTCTGGGATGTACAAACATTGAGCTGACCCAGAGGCGGGAAGTAAGGCAAGGACCAGGCGCAAGGCCCAAGTCACTAGAACTGCTATGAACCAGGTAATCACATAGCCCATGTATAGAAGTGTCAACGGACAACAACCAGGGGAAAACAACCCCTGAACTAACACAGCACACTGAACTAGAGCCAACCTGGCTCAACAGTAAGGAAGCACTAAGGATCACAGAGTAGAAGTCCTAAACAGGCAAAACTGCCTCCAGGACCTTCCTCCCAAAACTGGCATCAGCCGAGGCCAGTACATCAACTCGATAGTGCTTTGAAAATGTGTGCACAGAGGACCAAGTGGCCACTCTGCACAGTTGATCAGCAGATGCCTGATTCTTGTAGGCCCAAGAGGCCCCAATAGATCTGGTGGAATGGGCAGTCACCCGGAAGGGAACATGCTTATTCCGCAACTTATAGGCTTCACGAATAGTAGCCTTAATCCAAGAGGCAATAGTAACTTTGGAAGTCGGTCTCCCTGCCCTAGGCCCCTCAGGAATGACGAATAGAGCGTCAGACTTCCTGATAGACTCGGTGCGATGAACATAAAACTTGAGGCAACGCACCACATCCAACAAATGGAGATCTCGTTCCTTGTCAGATGAAGGGTTAGGGCAGAAAGAGGGAACCACAATCTCTTGATTGATGTGAAACTCGGACACAACCTTGGGCAAGAATTCCTTGGTAGTGCGAAGCACAGCCTTATCCTTGTGGAACACCAGGTAAGGAGGTTTACAAGACAGCGCTTGTAACTCTGCTACCCGGCGAACTGAAACAATAGCCAAAAGAAAGGCCATTTTCCAAGTCAAGAGACGTAAGGGAATGGAAGCCAAGGATTCAAACGGGGGTCGCTGGAGAACTCCCAGCACCAAATTGAGGTCCCACTGGGGAGTAGGACTCTTGAAGGCAGGCCGAACATGAGTCACGTCCTGGAAGAAAACTTTAACATCAGGAAGGATAGAAATCTGTTCCTGGAAAAATACGGACAAAGCAGAAGTCTGAACTTTGAGGGAACTCAGACTGAGCCCTTTCTCAACACCATCCTGCAGAAAAGCCAGGACAGTGGGAAGATGAAAATCTAGAGACATCTTCCGATCAGTACACCAAGCCACAAAGGTGGCCCAGATACGATGATAGATCTTGGAGGACACAGGCTTGCGAGCACTAAGCATTGTCGACACCACTGAAGGAGAAAACCCTTTCTTCTCTAGAACTGAGGATTCAATCGCCACGCCATTAAATGGAGATTCTGAACATCCTCCTTCCACAGATATCCCTGAAGAAGCATATCCGGACGGGCAGGAAGTGGAAACGGTTCCGCCACTGACATGGCCATCAACTCCGGATACCAGGACTGGCGAGGCCAGTTTGGAGCGATCAGGATGACAGGACAGCGCTCCAGCTTCAACTTCTGGATGACTCTGATCAAAAGAGGAAGAGGAGGGAAGATGTAAGCCAGAGGAAAATCCCAAGGGATTGACAAGGCATCCAATGCTAGAGCAAGAGGGTCCCTCCACCGGGAGCAAAATGCCGGCACCTTCCTGTTGTGTCTGGTAGCCATCAGGTCCACTGCAGGTACCCCACCATCGCTGGGTGATTAGGTGAAACACCTCTGGATGAAGAGCCCACTCTCCGCTGTCGACTGTGTGACGACTGAGAAAATCTGCCATGACGTTGTCCACGCCTGGAATGTGAACCGCTGAAATGACAGGCACGTGATCTTCTGCCCAAGATAAAATATCCTTGACCTCCAACCAGGCGGTGAAACTTCTTGTGCTGCCTTGTCTGTTGATGTAGGCCACTGCGGTGGCGTTGTCGGACTCCACTCTGACTGGGCAACCTTCCAGCTGAGATTCCCAGTGCCTCAGGGCAAGCCGTATCGCACGCAGTTCCAGAACATTGATGGGGAGAAGAGATTCCTCCAGTCCCCATTTCCCCTGAGCACTGAAACGACCCAACACAGCACCCCATCCCAGGAGGCTGGCATCCGTTGTGAGCGTGGTCCAATAGGGAATTCGAAAGGATCTCCCTTTCAGGAGATGAGAGAGATCCAACCACCAGTGCAGACTCGATTCGACATGAGGAGGCAGAGAGACTGACAGATGCTGATGATCTGGATGATTCTTGCACGTCTGGATCACAAACCTCTGAAGTTCCCTGGTGTGAGCCATGGCAAAGGGCACAGCTTCGATTGTGGAAATGAACTTCCCCACCAGAGACGTCAACTTCGGTACCGGAACCTTGTCCAGTTCCAGGATCCCGGCTACTCGGACGGCTATCTGATGAGCCACAGCCTCTGGCAGAAACACCATGCACTGCCGAGTGTCGAACAGGAGACCCAGGAAAAGGAGCCTTTGAGATGGGACCAAGTCTGACTTGTCCAGATTCAAGATCCAGCCGTGACTGTTCAGAGTGTGTATACACATCTGCATCTGCTGGTGGAGAAGCTCCGCTGAGGAGGCTTTCAGGAGGAGATCGTCCATGTAGGGGGTCACTCTGACACCTTCTCGATGAAGCACAGCTATCAATGATCCCAATACCCTCTGAAAGACCAGAGGGGCTGAAGTCAGTCCAAAGGGAAGAGCTGAAAACTGAAAGTGTCCCTTGTGGCAGGCAATCCTGAGATACCGTCTGCTCTCTGGGTGAATAGGGATGTGAAGATATGCATCCTGAAGGTCCAGGGAGGCAAGGAACTCCCCTGGAGACATTGCGGCAATCACAGAGCGCAGGGATTCCTGGCGGAAGTGGGAACTCACAACAAAGGAATTGAGATCCTTTAGATCCAAGATAGGACGAGCACCTCCATCCTTTTTGGCCACCACGAACAGGTTGGAATAGAATCCTGAACCTGTGTCCTCTGGAGGAACCAATTCCAGGACCTCTTTGTCCAAAAGATCCTGAATAGTGTCGTCGAACAGACGCCTTTTTGTAGGTTCCTGAGAAGGACGAGTAAAATGGAACCGAAAAGGAGGAAGGGAAGAGAAAGGGATCCTGTATCCCTCTGACACTACCTGAATAACCCATGGGTCCGTCACAGACTCCTCCCAAGTCCGGCGAAAGATGCGGAGACGTCCACCTACTGCCGGATGCGGACCCGGGTTCGGTGAGTCATGCCGAAGCAGTCTTGGAGGTCTTGGCTTTGGGGGCAACTTTGGGCTTCCAGGACTGTTTGGGCTTGGAGGAGGGACGCGTAGAGGACGACCCCGTCTGGGACGTGGAGCGTGTTTCAGTCTGAAAGGAACGAAAGGACCAGTTGCGTTTGGCTGGAAACTTTTTCTTGAAGACTGAGGGTAGAAGAGTACTTTTACCGCCAGTAGCCTCGCTGATCATCTCTTTGAGTTCAGAACCAAATAGCAAGTTCCCCTGAAAGGGCAAGGAAAGCAAGGCTTTCTTAGAGGCTGTATCAGCAGACCAAATTTTCAGCCAAAGGGCACGTCTAGCCACCACAGATGAAGTGGAGGCCCTCGCCATCATGCGCACAGCATCAAAGGCAGCATCAGCAACATAATTCTGTGCTTCAGTAATATTAGCAAGGAGCTGCAACTGCTCAGATACCGGTGCATCCTGGCGGACCGCTTCAGTCAGTCGTTCAGTCCAGGCCGCAATAGCTCTATTAACCCACGCCACTGCAAAGGTTGGATGCATGGCAGTGCCAATGGAGGCAAAAAGAGATTTAAGAGAAAGTTCTAGCTTTTTGTCCGTCCAATCCTGCAGGGCAGAGGCATCAGAGACAGCTAAAGCAGTAGATTTGGATAACCTGGAAACAGGAGCATCCACTTTAGGAGGATGAACCCATTTTGCCAGTTCAGTCTCAGGAAAAGGGTAAAGTTTAGCAAACTTTTTGGACACAGACGAGGATTTGTCAGGATTCTTCCACACCTCAGAGACTATACGGGCAATAGTAGGATTAGTTGGAAAACATACAACCGCCTTAGATGGTTTTTGGAAAACGTCAGTTGGATCATGAGTAGATTCCTGAGTCAGAGGAAGGTTGAGCGTGGTTAACACAGCTCTAATCAAACCCTCAGCAGAAACCTCAGGGTCACATTCATAAGGGTCCCCAATGGACCTGTTAGACTCAATAACAGTGCCTTCCTCAGCATCAGAATCCTGTAATAGTTCTTCTTCAGAAGAATCAGACACATCAGGAGCCCCCTGTGGCTTAGGCAGGGAAGTCCTGATTGTAGAGGGGGTCTGCCAAACCTGGAGAGCCCCCTGTACCTGAGAAGGAAAGAGTTGGAGTGTGGATCTGAGATCCCTAGTGGCAGCTTTAAACTCTTTCACCCAAGTTGGCTCAATAGCATGGCTGGGAAGCCCAGGGTTGCTATCATGACAATCAGTGCATTTAGGGCATAAACTACCAGAACAATCTCTAGGCAGCCCAGAGTGACAAGAGGAGCAAAGCGCAAAGGGGGGAACAGACACCCCAGCCTCCTTAGTCTTAGGTCTAGCCCCTGGCTCCAGTGGAGTAGACATGCTCACAGAATCAATATACACCACTTAACAAATATCACCCAGTAAAAGTGTGAAAGATTAAAGTTTCACCCCAGAAATGCCTAAAATCTGACTTATCTGGCCAGCGAAGGGTTAATCTGCTGAGAGGAGAGAAGGCTCGGTCCATGCGTAGTATACTCGCTGAGAAATAACACCACAAAATGGCTGCCGTCAGGTCAGCCAATCAGAAAACGAGCGAGAAACGGGCGCTCATGGGAAATGTAGTTTTCTCTCAGAAGTACCCCAAACAGTGCCCGAAGCCCCCTGAGCTCCCCAAACCCCGAAAATATACACCTGATGATAGAGCAGGAGCATAGTAATAAAATGAGCCATCTCTGAAGTTGCTGTGAGAAGCGGTTCCAGAGATATGTCCCACACTGTGTAGTCTCATAGAGAGTAAAGGAGCAATGGCGTCTATGCGGAAAAAGGCGCGCTTAAAGGCGCGGAACACTAAATTTTAATAAAGTCCCACTGAAACAGAAAATGCCCCAAACAGTTATCAAACACATGAGAAACAGAAGAAAAACAATACCCAAAGCTCCAAAACCCAGAGAATACCACAGAAATTGCATAAATATAAGAAATGCAAATAAAAACACCCTATGAGTGCTGGAGTGCAATGCAAACTCCCAAATACAAGCCCATCAAAGGGACACTGTGGGGACAAGTGGACCTTCAGCACTCAAGGGGTGGCTCACCTTTCTGCAGGACTTCTGTCTTCAGGTGACCATGATGAAGTAGGAATAGACCAGAGGTAAATTCCCCAGCAGGGAAGCTGCGTGACTCAAGCTGTTCCCTCTTCAGGGCATAAGGTCCACAGAAAATCCCTGGAAGCTGCAGTAGCCACTTTAGAGAGGGCAATTCACAGCCATGGTCACCCTCCTAATGGTGGTATTCCATATTTGAATAAAAATAATAAAATACTAAGTTGAATGAATAGATGTTCTCCACCTGGTGTGCACAGCACACAGGAACGAATCAATCTGATGGCTCTGGCCTGAAGGCAGCTTAAGTAGGAGGGGAGGCTCCGCCCCCTGCACACATTTGAATATTTGTTCCTGCCTATTAAAGGGGCAGATCACCTCCCAGAGTACCAGTGACCTGTACTGGACGACAGTGAAAAATCTTTATTTTATATATTCAGTTTTTACAGTCAGCGTTTTTTAAATATTTCAGCACTTTTTTTTTTTTTTTTTTCAAAGAAGCTTTATTGAAATCCAAGACATCCAACATAATTGGAAACAATTACATCCAAATCGGTAAAATATAACAAACACCAGCAATGAAACAATATACAGATATCGTAGCAAACCTCTGTAAAGAGCTCAATAAGTACAAGTCAGTATAGACTAGAAATGCCTCAAATGGTATCCAACTCAAAATAATAGGTGATCGCTAACGTAGGTAGCATTCCCAAATTAGGTAGACTAAGCAGGAAACTAGGAAAACAGAGAGTATGAGACCAAAAGAAAAAGGAAAGGAACAAAGGGTTAGGGCCAAGAGAAGAGGGACAGAGAAAGAAGAAGAGGGTCTGTAGAATTAAGCGGGGGGACATGGAGAAGGGGGGGGGAGAACACAGTAGGGGAGGGAGACAAAGAACCCACAGGAGAAGCAAGCCACGGCCACCCCGAAACCCAGCCAGGGACAAGACATCAGAAAACAGGCACCCGAGGGTAGGCAGGATGTATCAGGGCATCAGGGGGTGGACACTGAATCTTCCCAATAAGTACAGATCTCTTGAAAGGCACTGCATCGACCCATGCGCCATGCATGTATCTTTTCCAGGGAACAATAACTGTCCAAAGAGGGAGGACCCTGTGATCTCCAGTGCGCAGCAACATTCATCCTTGCGGCCGAAAGCATAAAGTGAAGCAGCACATATTTCCGGGGTGTCCAAGAGGGGCTGTAAGAGAACAAAAATAGTAAAGGTTCCAAAGGCATGCTGTACCCCAACACCGACTGCATGGCATCTCCAACTTTCAGCCAATACTTCATTATATCAGGACAGGTCCAGCAAATATGAACCATAGTGCCCCTTCCAGATCCACATCTCCAACAGGTGTCCGAGGAACCTGGAAACGCCCTCGCAAGATGGTCCGGTGTCAAGTACCATCTAGAAATCAGCTTGTAGAAGCCTTCCAGTGAGGGGGTGTCCCTTGGAAGGAAGCAAAAGTTTGCAAAAATAGAACCCCATACTGAGGGGTCAGCAAGCTGGGTATTCTGTAGGTCCATTTGCCATTGTGAAGCGAATGCAGGGAGAACCACATCCACCTTGGCTGTCAGTATATGGTAGAGTTTGGACGAGGTTTTTTTGTCCCACCCTGGAGGAGGTCAGAAAGGACTCCATAGGTGTCAAGTTTTGCAGTGGGTTACCTAGTCGCAATACTCCAAGGATGTAATGACGAATCCGGACATATGTCCAAACTTCCCGCTGCGGGATACGACCCTGAGAAAGAAGGGTGTCAAAACCCACTATCTTCCCTCCATCCACCAAGGATCTCACCTCATCTAGACCAGCGTCAGTCCAAAGGCGCATCGCCCTCGGGGACAAACCCCAGAGGCAAGTCTGGGTTGCACAGGAGGGAAAGTAGTGGAGAAGGGCTAGGAGCAAAGCTCCCACTCTGGCAGCGCCTAAACCAAGTTGTAAGCACTCTACCCACAACAGGTAAATGCAACAGGGGTGCAGAACTCGACTCTTTTGAAGGAGAAGCAACTGCAGGGGTCTAAGGCTCAAGTGATCTTGGAGCTCTATAAGAAGCCATGTTGCCTTCAGAGTAGGAGGTGCAAAATCAGCAAGTCGGGTAAGTATCGCAGCATCGTAATAGGCGGATAGGACAGGAAGGCCCAATCCACTCGATTTCCTTGGTGTCATCATAAGAGACTCACTACACCTCGGTTTCTTCCCATTCCAAACATAGGTGGTCATCAAAGCCTGAAGCTGTTTCAAGAAAGCTCTAGGAATCAAGATCGGCAAGGCCTGAAGTAAGTAAAGCACTTTAGGCAAGGATAGCATTTTTAAAACATTCAGTCTACCGAACCAAGAGATCCTCGGGTCACCCCAAGTTGCCAAATCCGAAGAGAGCTGATCATAAAGTAGCGGAAAGTTGAATTTAAACAGGTCATTTCAGCGCTTTGGGAACTTTACGCCCAGGTAGGTGATCGTTGCCGGCGCACAGGTAAATGGAAAAGAGGAGCGTAGTGACCGGCATTGGTCCAAGGGGATGTTGATATTCAACAGCTCCGATTTAGACTCATTGATGCGGGAACCCGACAAGGAACTATATTCCCTCAACAACCTCATTACAGCTGGAAATGAGTCCATAGGAGACGTGAGAGTCAAAAGAAAGTCATCGGCAAAGCCGGAAACCACATAATCTCGACCCCTCCCTGGAACACCTTTGATGTTAGCATCACCTCGTATCGCATTCAGTAGCAGTTCCAGCATAAGTATATATAAGATTGGGGAAAGGGGTCACCCATGTCTCGTCCCATTGGAGATCGTGAACGGGGTAGACAGTACCCCATTAACTCTAACTTTTGCTGTGGGGTTCTGATATAAAGCCATGATGCACCCCAAGCAACGCGGTCCCAGGCCCAGGCACTCCAGTACACCCCGAAGAAAAGGCCAATGAACTCCGTCAAAGGCCTTTTCAGAGTCCAGTGACAGCAGCACAGTGGGGAGTCCACTAGAGTGTATCCTATGAAGAAGGGCAATCAATTTGGTCATATTATCCATAGCCTGTCGTCCCTTGACAAATCCCACCTGATCCGAATGAATCAAGGCCGGTAGGAGGGGCTGAATCCAACCAGCCAATGCCTTAGCAAAAATTTTGAGATCAACGTTCAGTAAGGAGATCGGTCTATAGTTGGCACAGGTCTCCGGGTCCTTCCCTTCCTTGTGTATGACCGTGATATGAGCCTCTAAGGTTTGTGCCGAGAAGGGAGAGGCCTCCGAGACGAATTGAAACAACTAAGCATCTCGGGTATGAGTATGTCCCGAAATTTTTTTTCACTGTCGTCCAATACAGGTTACTGGTAACTCTGGGAGACGATCCGCCCCTTTAAGTAGGCAGGAACATTTCTCCGAATGTATGCAGGGGGTGGAGCCTCCCCTCCCTCCTTAACTGCTTCCCAGTCAGCTTAACACCAGAATGCTTTGTTCCTGGGTGTGTACACACCAGGTGGAGAACATCTCTCTTCAGTTTTTTATTATTTTCTGTCAAATATGTAATACCACCATTAGACGGGTTACCATGACTGACAAATGCCCTCTCCAAAGTGGCTAGCTCAGTGTCCAGGGATTTTTCGGTGGACCTTATGCCCTGATGGGGAACAACTTGGTTTCAAGTACTTCCCTGGGGGATTATCCATTGAGGTAATCCTTTCTTTGCATGGTGACCTGAAGACAGAAGACCTGCAGAAAGGTGAACCACCCTTTGAGTGCTGAAGGTCCACTTGTCCCACAGTGTCTCTCTTTGGACTTGTATTTGGGAGTTCTCATTGCGCACTCCGGCACTCATTGGGTGTTTATATATATATACTTATTTAATGTATATGAGTGTTTGTCTGTGAGTTTTGGAGCAGTCTATGTGGCATTTTAACCTTTTGTCTGCTGGTTTGACACATTTATTAGGAGTTCTGTTACATTTCTTTATGGGATAGTGTTTTCTCCTCATGTACATGTGTTTTTTAACCTTTTTATATTTGGGGTTAATTTTCTTAAATTTTATGTTCCGCGCCTTTAAGGCACGCTTTTACCGCATAGCCGCCATTGCTCCTTTACTCTCTATGGGCTTACACTGTGTGGGACGTACCTCTGGAACCGCTTCACCTAGCGACTTCAGAGTGGGCTCATTTTGTTTGTCCTCCCTTGCTCTTTCATCTGGTTCAATAGTCAAGTGTGTTGGGGGACTTGGGGGGCTTTGGGCACTGTTTTGGGGTACTTTATGAGAAAAACTATGTTTCCCATGAGCGCTCATTTCGCTCCTTTTTTCTGTTTGGCTCCCGTCGCGGCAGCCATTTTGTGAGTTCTTCTCATCGAGTATACTACGCAGGGACCGGACCTTCTCCTCTCCTCCGCTGATTAACCCTTCGCTTGCCAGATAAGTTTAGTTTTAAACGTTTCTGGGGTGAATCTTTAATCTTTCACACTTTAATTGGGTGATTTCTGTCAGTGGGGTATATCTGACACTGTGAGTATGTCTACTCCGCTGGAGCTTGGGACTAGACCTAACACTAAGGAGGCTGGGGCATCAGTTTCCCCCATTGCTCCTCCTGTCATTCAGGGCTGCCTAGGGAATTCTCTGGTCATTTATGCCCAGCATACTCAGAAGGTCCTGACAGCAACCCAGGGCCTTGCAGCCATGCTATAGAGCCAGCTTGGGTGAAAGAGTTTAAGGCTGCAACTAGGGACCTCAGGTCCACTCTACAACTCTTTCCCTCTCAGGTTCAGGGAGCACTGCAGGTATGGCAGGCTCCCTTTACCATCAGGACCTCCCTGCCTAAATCACAGGGGGCCCCTGATGTGTCTGATTCTTCTGAGGAAGAATTGTTGCTAGATTCTGATATTGAGGATGGTACAGTTATTGAGTCTGCCAGGTCTGTTGGAGACCCCTTTGAACGTGACCCTGAATTTTCTGCTGAGGGCCTAATTAGGGCCGTTCTGTCCACCCTCAATCTTCCCTTGAGTCAAGAGGTTCCCTCTGACCCAACTGATGTTTTTCAGAAACCGGCAAAAGCTGTTACTTGTTTTCCTCCTAACCCTGCTCTGGAACGTTTGGTTTCTGATGCTTGGAAAAATCCTGATAAGTCCTCTTCAGTCTCAAAAAAGTTTGCTAAACTTTATCCCTTTTCTGAGGCTGAACTGGCTAAATGGGTTCATCCTCCCAAGGTGGATGCTCCTGTGTCTAGACTGTCTAAATCAACCGCTTTGCCTGTTTCTGATGCTTCTGCTTTGCAGGACTGGACGGATAAAAAGTTGGAGGTTTGCCTCAAGTCTATTTTTGCTTCCATTGGCACTGCCATGCGACCGGCTTTTGCTGTGGCGTGGGTTAACCGAGCCATTGCGGTCCGGACCGAGCAACTCACCAAGGCGTCAGGACGCGCCGGTTTCAGAGCAGTTGCACTTGCTTGCCAATATTTCTGAAGAGCAGAACTATGTTTCTGATGCTGCCTTTGATGCTGTCCGCATGATGGCTAGGGCCTCCACTTCTTCTATGGTGGCCAGGCGTGCGCTTTGGCTTAAGATTTGGTCCGCTGACACTGCATCCAAGAAGGTTTTGCTTTCCTTGGCTTTCCAGGGTACTTCCTTGTTTGGTTCTGAGCTCAAGGAACTAATCAGCGAGGCTACTGGGGGTAAGAGTACCCTTTTGCCTTTGGTCTTCAATTAAAAGTTGCCGGCTAAGCGTTACCGGTCCTTTCGTTCTTTTCAGGCGGAGGCGCGTTCGTCCTCCAAGACAGTTCCGTCCGATCCTCGTACCTCCTCCAAGCCCAAGCAGTCCTGGAAGCCCAAGGTTGCCTCTAAGTCCAAGACTTCCAAACCTGCTTCGGCATGACTCACCGAACCCGGGTCTGCACCCTGGCGTGGGTGGATGCCTCCACCTCTTTCGCAGGGTTTGGGAGGAATCTGTGTCGGACCCATGGGTTTTACAGGTGGTCTCAGAAGGATACAGGATCCCTTTCTTTTCTCTTCCTCCCCTTCGTTTTCATCTAACTCATTCTCCGCAGGATGCAGAGAAACTGCGGTTGTTCAACGGCGCTATTCAGGATCTTTTGGACAAAGAGGTCCTGGAGCCAGTGCTTCCTATGGACATGGGTTCGGGGTTTTACTCCAACCTTTTCGTGGTATCCAAGAAGGATGGCGGGGGCCGTCCTATTTTGGATCTCAATTCCTTTGTGGTGAAGTCTCACTATTGTCAGGAATCTCTGCGCACTGTGATTGCCGCCATGTCTCTGGGGGAGTTTCTAGTTTCTCTGGATCTGCAGGATGCGTATCTGCACATTCCCATTCATCCAGCGAGCAGGCAGTATCTGAGGTTTGCCTGCGCCAGGGGTCATTTTCAGTTCTCAGCTCTCCCATTTGGGCTGACAACTGCTCCCCAGGTTTTCCAAAGAGTTCTGGGAGAGTTGATTTCCGTCCTCCATCGGGATGGAGTGAGAGTGACTCCATACATGGACGACTTGCTTTTGAAGGCAGAGTCTGCGGATCTTCTTCACCAGCAGGTTCAGACCTGCATTCAGGTCCTCACTCGCCACGGTTGGATAGTGAACTTGGACAAGTCGGACTTGTCTCCATCTCAGCGTCTCATCTTCCTGGGTCTACTTTTCGACACTCAGAAGGGCATGGTGTTCCTGCCGGAGGAAGTAGCACATCAGATTGCTCAGCGAGTATCGAGGATCCTGGCTCTCGAGTGGATTCCAGTCCCGAAGTTGCTTTCCCTGGTTGGGAAGTTCATCTCCACGATAGAGGCGGTGCCATTTGCGATGGCACACACCAGGGAACTTCAGAGGTTTGTGATCCAGACGTGCAGGGATCGTCCAGATCATCAGAGGTTGTCAGTATCTCTTCCTCCTCATGTAGAGCTGAGCTTGGAATGGTGGTTGGACCTTTTCCATCTCTTGAAGGGGGGACCTTTTCCGATACCCTACTGGACCACGGTCATGACTGACGCCAGTCTCTCGGGCTGGGGTGCTGTCTTGCTTCCTGATGTCAAGATCTTCTTTCAGGGCGTTGCTCATGTGCATCCTGCTTTTCGGAGTCCGGCTCCTCAGTGGGATCTTAATCTGGTCTTGGGAGTTCTCCAGCATCCTCCCTTTGAGTCCTTGGCTACTATTCCTTTACGCCTTTTGTCATGGAAGATGGATTTTCTTCTGGCTATTGTGTCTGTCCGCCAGGTGGCGGAGTTACAAGCTCTCTCCTGTAAACCACCCTATTTGGTGTTTCATAAGGACAAGGCGGTTCTTTGTACTTCCAAGGAGTTCTTACCTAAAGTGGTTTCCGAGTTCCACATTAATTAGGAGATTGTGGTGCCCTCTTTCTGCCCTAATCCCTCTTCCGATAAGGAGAGGGATCTCCATTTGTTGGATGTTGTGCGTTGTCTCAAGTTCTACGTGCATCGCACGGAATCCATCAGGAAGTCTGATGCTCTGTTCGTCATTCCGGAGGGTCCTTGGGCAGGGAGACCGGCATCCAAATTGACTATTGCATCTTGGATTAAGTCTACCATTCGTAAGGCGTACGAATTGAGGAACAAGCATGTTCCTTCAGGGTTACGGCTCATTCTACCAGGTCCATTGGGGCCTCTTGGGCCTACAAAAATCAAGCGTCTGCTGATCAGCTGTGCCGGGCGGCCACTTGGTCCTCCGTGCACACTTTCTCGAAACACTACCGTGTGGATGTGCTGGCCTCGGCTGATGCCAGCTTTGGGAGGAAGGTCCTGGAGGCAGTTCTGCCTTTCTAGGGTCTTCTTCCTCTGTGGTCCTTAGTGTTTCCTTACTGTTGAGCCCGGTTGGCTCTTGTTCAGTGTGCTGTGCTACAGTTCCTGGGGTCCGTTTGCACCCTTAGTTGGTGTCCGTTGACACTTCTGTTTTGTTGGGATCTCTGTCCAGTAGGTTCATAGAGGTCCTGGTGACTTTGGGGGCCTTGCGCCTGGTCCTTGCCTCTTTCCCGCCTCAGGGTAACTCAATGGTTGGACATCCCAGAGTTACCAGTAACCTGTATTGGACGACAGTGAAAAGAGGATTTTAGTCTTACCTGTTAAATCCTTTTCACTTAGTCCATACAGGTTACTGGTCTCCCACCCTGTCATGAGACCATGCTTGGCTCTCCTGTGGCAATTTGTGGGAGTCCTTCGGGGCATGCTCACAGGAGTCTTCTTCTTCTCTCCCTTTTCTGGTCAGTTGGTAGGGTCACAAAACATTCTGGTGTTAAGCTGACTGGGAAGCAGCTAAGGAGGGAGGGGAGGCTCCACCCCCTGCATACATTTGGAGAAATGTTCCTGCCTACTTAAAGGGACGGATCGCCTCCCAGAGTTACCAGTAACCTGTATGGACTAAGTGAAAAGGATTTAACAGGTAAGACTAAAATCCTCTTATAATAACGGACCGTGTAGCCGTCGGGTCCCGGGCTTTTACCAGGATCCATGGACGTTAACGCTGCGCGAATCTCATCCAGAGTAAAATCTCTCTCAAGAGCAGCAGCATCGACTTCTAGTAGTCGGTTAGGAAAAGTGCGATCCAAAAATTTGGTTAACAGGGCTCCATAGTCCTCTGACATCACGCCCAGGGGGTTAGGCAAATTGTATAGACTCGAATAAAATGATTTGAAACGTTCGGCAATGAGATCGAACCTGAGGGTAGCCGATCCGTCAGGACCATGAAGCATTCGAACATACGTCAGTCGCTGTCTATGTTTCACCAGACCAGCTAATAGCTTGCCAGATTTATTAGCATGTACATAGGCCTTATATTTGAACCATTGGTATGATCGCACTGAAGCCGATTTGAGGAGAAGTGAAATGTCCTGACGCACTTGCTCCAACTCTCGACCTTCCTCCACCGAAAGGCGGGTTTTATGGATCCGATCCAAAGTCCGAAGGTGGCCAAGAAGGCCCGCAAGTTGTTTCTCTCGGGCGCGTTTTCGCCTGGCCGCATGTTTAATAAGAACCCCACATATGGTAGCCTTATGGGCTTCCCATACAATTGGCAGTGGCACACCACAGTCTTTGTTAAGAGAGAAATATGTAGCTAAGCTAGATTTGAGGTCCTGTACCACCTCCTTGTCCTCCAGCAAGAGTTCGTTGAGTCTCCAAGCAGGGCGACCCTGACCCCCACCATTTAATTTAAGCGTGACAAAGACGAGGCTGCGGTCAGACCACGTGATATGACCAATTGAAGGAGAGTGTAAGTATTGCAGGGAGTGTTGGTCACATAAAAATATGTCTATGCGAGAATACTTAGTATGAACCGGAGAACAGAAAGTATAATCGCGACCAGATGGGAATTCCAATCTCCAAGGGTCAAGCAGGTGGTGGGAGTCCAAGGGCTTCGAGAAGTGGCGCAGCACTACTTGTGAATATGATGAACGAGGAGGGTTACAATCCACTAAGGGATTCAATGAGAAATTAAAGTCCCCTCCCAGGAGAAGCAAGCCCTCACAGAATGTATCCACTCTGCAGAGCAGAGAAGACAGAAAAGAAATCTGACCCTCACTGGGGAGGTATACATTCACCAATGCCACCAAGACACCCGCCATTTTGCCCTTCACCATCAGATATCGACCATCTGGGTCGCTAAAAGTATCAACCAATTCCCACGGCAGGGTACGGTGTAGCAAGATAGCCACTCCTTTAGTTTTAGAAGTGGCAGAGGAATACAACTGCTGCGGAAAGTGCCTCTGACTGAGCACCGGGTGAGCCGCCTGCCTAAAATGCGTCTCCTGCAGGAACAGGACAAGAGCACTCTCACGAATTGCATCTCTAAGTAGCATGCTTCGCTTCTCGGGGATATTTAGCCCCTTCACATTAAAAGAGCAGAACTTCACATCCATGATAAAAGAAGGTCTGTGACCTAAGCGTGTGTGAACCAGCCCTGAAACACTAGACAGGTGGGGGAAGGGAGAAGGGAAGGAACAACACAAGGGGAAAGGAAAGAGAAAAGGCAAGAGCAGTAAGAAGCAAAGAGTTGAGAGGGGAAAAACTAAAAATCGGTCAAAAGCTGCCGACTGTATGGAGAAGTATCTGGTCAAGGAGAGGGGATAGACCGGAGAAACAAGCATTACTCCAAACACCAAGAAGAAATAGAAAGAAAAAAGGTGTATTACTGATTAGGTCTAGCAGAACAGATTCGGGCAATATATGAGAAAGCGTAACAAGAGCTCATATTTAAAGACACGAGGTGTCAAAAGTCAACACATGAATGGAAAACAGAATAACACATTATCATCTGCATACAGGGATGAATCCAGCAAAAACTGGAGAACACCCACGATATGGTCCACCGCCTATACCGCCCAGGTCAGAAATGACCAACCGCGGCATATGCGGCGGAGCAGGCCCAGCAATCCACCGAGGCATCATCTAACGCCAGGGAGGGAAGGACCACTGCCCCAGGGTGCCATGGAAAATAAATCCCCAAAACTGCAGCATGGAAATATAAAAAGGGAGGAAATCTCTGTCTAACCCCACCTAAACCCCAATGATACCAAAAATTGCTCCACGACAGGGTATGTCCAAAGTGAGCATGAGCCAAAAATCTGACCCACTTATAACGCAGTAAGGTCCAACAATCACACCCACGGGAGGAGCTCTAGGGTCAACAGTGCAGCAAGACATACGACAAGGCCATAAGGGACATCAATTGTACGGGTAATGGTACCCAAGAGGCTACACGGTCAGAGAGCACCCCCCAAAGGGGTAGTACAGACCACTGCAATGGAGCATCCCACCCACTGCAGCAAGCCCTCCCCCACTTCCTCTAAGAAAGTGGGTATGACTCACACATCCCAGTGACTTCCCACCCAAGCCCCGGAGGAGCATCATGCCGCGAGGTGCTCCATGGCCAAATACCCCCCGATAGGGTGGGCACAGCCGGGGGAGCCCCCCGCTGTAGATCCATCTTATAGTCAAATAGGTACAGGTGCATGAGACAGGCGGAACCGTTAAAACCGTAGAACAACACAGTATCGCAAGCAATAAAAATGCAGCAACATTACCAGGAACAGTAACTGAACATTCATGAGATCATCTACTCAGAATTATCAAATTCCCCACCAGGGACACCAATCCCCAGGGCACTCCCCGTAGATGGAAAAGCAAAGAGAAACCAGGGAGAGAAGAAGATAAGAAGAAAACAGTAGGAAAAGCAGTAGGAAGGAGGGAGCACCATAGGGAGGGGACCCCAGCAAAGAAAAGAAGCCTGCAATCCCTCATGCCACCTGCCCCAGACTCCCAGCCCAAACCCAGTAAGACGGGATCTGCACTAAGATCTGGCCCCCCTGCCACTCCCCCCTAAAAGCATCGAAGCAAATAAGTCCCCTTAATAAGCAGCTCAGCAAGGCCCAAGGGTCTCGCCGCCGAAATATGTAGTTGACAGCCAGGGCCCCTCCGGTAGGATGGGAACCCCAGAAGACAAGCACCATTTCACACACAACCCCGTGAGAAAAAAAAAACAACAAAAAAAAAAACAATGAAGTACAGGCAAAAACATAGGTACATAGAATACAGTATATCTACTGGTAGAAATCAACTGCACAGCAGAGGGGGGTGACTAAGCAGGGAGTTATTAAAGTCAGTGTCCCCTGCAGAATCAGTCATCCAGGAGCTGTCAAGCCGCTACTGCATCTTGCCTGGGGCGTTTCCCCGGATCCCCGTCAGGGCGTCGTTTTTGTTTCCCCCTCTGGGGTACAACGCAGCCGTCCTCCAGTGGAGCAGTGGATGTATCCTTGTTAGGGGCTGGCAAGGAGGGAAACTGAAAGGCCGCACAGAAAGTATCTGCTTTATCCATGGAGCGAACATAGGCAGTCACATCCCCCTTCTGCGCCTGCAGATGAAATGGGAACCCCCATCTGTATTTCACCCCATATTTCATAAGGTGTTCAGTAAGGGGTTTCAAATTTCTTCTCTCTTGTAGAGTGGTGGGAGATAAGTCATTATAAATCTGTATTTCCGTCCCCTCATATAGGACCAGCTCCATCTCACGGCTGCGACGTAGGATCATATCTTTATCTTTGAAGTGGTGGACACAGCACACTACGTCTCTAGGTCTTTGATTCTGGCCTCCACGGGGGCCGCAAGGCCCGCTGTGCTCTATCGAGAAGGACAATATATGAATCCGGCTTGCGCAGGAGGGCACCAAAAATCTGTTGTAAAGTAGACTCCAGTTCGCCATTGGGAACTGACTCTGGCAAATTCTTAATACGCAGGTTGCATCTTCTGCCACGATTATCTAAACCATCTACTTTATATTGCAGGTTAGCGATGGTGTCTCTCTGATCAGACAGAAGTTGTTCCAAGTTGCGAATCTGGCTCGAGTAGGACTCTCCCTCAGATTCCAGCGAAGTAACACGATGGTCTAGCAGAGACACCTCCAATTTAATTTCTGAAAGGTCTTGTTTAAACGTGGCCTTAAGATCCGCAAAGAGCTCCAGTAGTTCCGATCGGGTCGGGAGGTCCTTAAGATCAACCAGGGGAGTGGCAGCGGTCATCGTGCTTTTAGACTCCATAAGCACCTTGCGATCACGGGCCCGCAAGGGACTCTGCGCAACATGTGGTGCAAGGTCTCTCTGTAAAGTAGATCGCCGTCTAGGCCTCGGCGGATCCACTCCGTCAGCTACTCGTTCTGGGGTGCTGGAGGTCACACTGGATCGCAAGATCCCACGATGTGGCATAAGGGAGACTCCGATGAAAAAAGCTCCCCAGGTTGGGCTAAGCAAACAAGCTAGTAGAGCTCAAGACTGAGGAAAAGGCCCGGTCTGTTCACGGAGCAGAACTAAAAAGCGTCCATCTTGGCTGCTCGCCGGCTCAGCCCCCAATATTTTAGCACTTTTATGGCTAACAGTTTCTTTATCCATATATTTGTGGGATTTTTTATGTATCTCTAATTACTAGAGTGAGTTTATCATTATTATATATATTTTATTCTCAGCTATTTTTTATTATCGTGATACTGTTCACTTCAATCACACTATACTTAGATCTGGTTTATCTTTTTTTTTTTTTTTCATTTTTTTTTCATTTTTTGCATATTTTCCTTGCTGCGGAGCGCTTAACCTGAATATATTTTGGATGTTATCCTAAACCCGGAAGAGAACGTCTGTTATATTCTTACACTCATGATAGGATTGTCTGTGAAGTGCGAGAGCTCACTTCATTACATCAACTGGATCATGGTATAGGTTTGTCTCCTTAAGATTACATTTTATTATTCTTATTGACAAATAAGACAATGGTCCCAAACAGTAAACTAAAAAACCGATTTGGTTGGTAACTAAAAGAAATAGGATCTGATATGAACAGGTTCTTGGCCTACTATAGGATCTCATTGATTCTAGCTTGAAATAACTCGGCATGCATGAACTATCAGGCCTCCAGCTCTGTAGACTTGATGTGAGAAATGTTAACTTTCTTCTCATTGGTGATCCTTGGATTTAAACTGCCAAATATTTTCTGGGATACAAGTCTCTTCTCTGAGGATAATTCCTTTTACAGTGATACCTGATGATAGCCCTGGAACCACAATTGGCTCTGCCCAGAACTTCTGGCACAGAAGAAGGATCATCCACATCACGGCCTTGATCTGAACATGAATAGAGAATGGATCAATCAGCCAACCTCTAAATCTTTTGAAACCTCTTAGGATCTAAAAGAAATTACTCATGAGTGATCTGACTCTTGCAACAATGTTGCATACCTGCATTACAGTTTCAATGGATATCCCTATAACTCTGACAATACTAGGGAAGTTGACTATTCCTCACTAGTCTAGGCACTTTTACCTTAAGCTGGGCTAGGAAACGTTATAACTCTCTCTCTACATTTGCTATTCCCCCTCACACAGAGGAGATATCTTCAGCTTTATGCTTTTAAGAAAATTTTAAGGAAAATCAAATTTAGCATAAAGACATTTTCTGAGAATTCATTGATCAATAATAATTAACTTGGTGAAGGTGAAGAGGTATTAGTGGGGACACATACAACAACAGATAGAGAAGAGAGAGTACGACATTTCATGCAAACATTTAGGAAGAGAATAGAACCACAGATTGCAATGTCAAATGCATTTTGGAATAATCCGTGAATATTTGTGTCCAATGTTCAACTTAGGTGCCTTGGGCCTAGATTCACTAAAGTTTGAAAAGGGCTGAAAATGTTGATGTCCTGTTGGAGCTGTGTTGAAGGCAACATCGATAGTATTCACTAAAGTGTCTTTGACATCATATCACCATCAATCTGACAAAAATATGCCCACATCAACATCTATCCAACAGGTTTACGGATTTTCACTCATCAAAGCGATAATGTCCTATTTCCATATGGAAATGAAGCATAATTATTAATTTACATATGGGAATGCAGGATAACTATCATATGCAAGGGGGCGTGTTGATTTGTTAATGTGACACTTCGACACATTCACTAAATTCAGATAGCAGCCACTGCTGTTGGAGTTTTCAGACTCAACTTCACCTACTTGAGGTTGGGGAAATTGGGATCTCCCTGTGCTTTCCTATGCAGTAACAGCTCTCAATCAATCAATCAGTAGCAGGAAGGGTTGTGAACTGATTTCATCCCTTCACACCACACCAACACTATGACAATTCTGATGTTTAAGACTATAATCTCTGCTTCTCCAGCTGGCCAGTAGGGCAGTGAACAGAATGCTTTCAGCACCATGAACAGCATCACTCACCCCTGTAGCACTCAAATCGTTAAAAAAAAACAAAAAAAAACAAGTACTAAATAATTATTCCCTTAGCTCTGTATCATGTTGTGCACTCCCAAGTGAACAAGGCTGGGGGTCAGACAGCATCTATGGGGATTGTGGCTACCACTTGCCCCCCCTCCACAATGTTCCCATGCCTAATGGTTGCCATAGAACCCCATATACACTGGTTGGCCCACAGACTTCTTCTCTTGACCTCTCGTAGCCACAGATACCCATGTACGCTGTCTGACCCTCTCCAGCCTTTTTCCCCCTGCCCACTGCTAGCCACAAATCCCTGGGCAAGGGAAGAAGGCTGGGGGTGTCAGGTAGTGTATGTGGAGCTAACACACAAAGGTGTTGTTCCCCATGCTGCCCAACATCCTATAAATCTGACATGCTGCCCCTCTCTTGTTCAATCTGACATACACTGCCCCCCTACGACTTACACTTCCGCTACTTCTGGATTCTGACATACATTGCACCCCCTTCTGGAATCCGACATACACTGTTTCCTCTGACATACACTACCCCCCTTTTGTTGAATCCAACATGCTGCCCCCTTATTGAAGCCCACATGTAGTCCACAGTTAACCCTTTGAGTACCAGAGAGGGTACCCCTCTAGTACTCAAAGGGTTAATAGGCAAGGTATGTGGCTACATACCGCCTGCCTTTAAGTGTATAAAACATGCATATGGTGTAAAAAGAGGATTTTAATCTTACCTGTTAAATCCTTTTCTCTTAGTCCATATATGTTACTGGTAACTTTGGGGTAGGCAGGAACAGTTCTGAGATGTGAATGCAGGGGTGGAGCCTACCTTCCCTCCTTGGCTGCAGCTAGCCTACCAGCTCCAGTAAGATTTGAGACACTAACTATTGACTAGGTAGTGAGAAGGAAAAGAAGACTCCGGTGAGCATGAACCTGAAAGGCCCCCACGTTCTGCCACAGGAAAGCCAAGCATGGTCCCTTGACAGGGTGAGAGACCAGTAACCTATATGGACTAAGAGAAAAGGATTTAACAGGTAAGGCTAAAATCCTCTTTTCTCTATTCTCCAATATAGGTTACTGGTAACTTTGGGATGTCCAACCATTGAGTTTCCCAGGGCGGGAAGGAAGGCAAGAACCAGGCGCAGGGCCCCCAAAGTCACCAGAGCATATATGAACCATCAGATCAGAGACAGCCCAACAATAACAGATGAAGTGTCAACGAACACTGAACAGGGGTAACAACACCCCAGGAACAGTTACACAGCACACTGAACTAGAGCCAACAGGGCTCAAAAGTGAGAGAGCACTGAAGAACCGAAAAGAAGATCCTAGACAGGCAAGACTGCCTCCAGGATCTGTCTCCCAAAACTGGAATCAGCTGACGCCAGCACAGCAACACAGTAGTGCTTCGAAAAGGAGTGCACAGAAGACCAAGTGGTGGCCTTGTACAACCGATCAGCTAAGGGCTGATTCTTGGAAGCCCAAGATGCCCCAACAGATCTAGTGGAAGAAGCCGTGAGCCGAAAGGAAACAGGCTTCTTCCTCAGACTGAATCCAAGTCACAAGGGTCACTTGGATTCCCTGGGACCCTCAGGAATGACGAACAGAGCGTCAGACCATCGAATGGACTCAATGCACACAAAACCTGAGACAACGCACCACAACTAACAAGTGGAGATCCTTCCCCTTGTCAGAGGAAGGGCCGAGCAGAAACAAGGAACAACAATTTCCTGATTAAGGATGAACTCAGAAACCGGCTTTGGGAGAAACTCCTGCCAAGTCGGAAGCACCGTCATGTTCTAGGGAAACATCAAAAAGGGTGGTTTACAAGACAGAACATGCCACTCCGCGACACGACGAACAGACACAGGAACGCGGAGCTGGGGGAACCTCCTGGTTCACCAAATGTGTCTCAGTTTGGAAGCATGAAAAAACCCATTACGTTTGAAAAGTGTCTGCTTCCTGGAAACCACAGGCAGTAGGATACTCTTACCCCTTGTGGCCTCACTAATTAGATCCTTAAGATCTGGCCCAAACAGAGAAGTGCCCGGAAGGGGCAAGGAGAGCAATGCTTCCTGAGAAGCAGTGTCAGCAGACCAGATCTTGAGCCAAGGAGCTCGTCTGGCAACCACAGGCATGGTGGAAACCCTTGCCACCAACTGTTGGTATCAAACCAAGCAGCAGAGACCTAATGCTGGGCTTCAGAAATGTTGGCAAGTAGCCATAACATATCAGGAATAGGAGCTCCCTGACAAACAGCTGTGAGCTGTTCAGTCCAAACTGCACTGGCCCTATTTACCCAGGCCGCAGAAAATGCTGGATGTAGGGAAGGATCAGCGGTGGCAAAAATGGACTTGAGGGAGGCCTCAAGTTTCTTGTCAGTCCAGCCTGTAAGAGCAGAGGCATCAGCAGCTGGCAAAGCAGTGGACATAGAAGGCCTAGAAACAGGGGCCTCTACCTTCAGAGTGGGGAGAGATGGAAAACAAGTATGAGGCCTTTGGGCTCCTGAAATACATCAGAGGGGTCCAAAGAAACCTCTTGAACCAAGGGAATGTTTAGGTGTTTAATACGGCTCTGATCAGATCCTCAGCAGACGGATCAGGGTCAGCCTCAAAGTGGGGGTCTCCAAAGAACTGAGAGGAGACCACTGCAGAACATTCCTCAGCATCAGAATCCACCAACAGTTCCTCATTAGAGGAATCTAATATGTCAGGTACTCCCTGCGGTTTCAGTAGGGAAGATCTGACAGATGTAGAGGTCCGCCAGGAGCAGAAGACCCCCTGTAACTGGGATGGAAAGAGTTGAGATGCATACTGGAGTTCTCTAGTAGCAGCCTTAAACTCTTGCACCCAAACTGGCTCTAATGCATGGCTGCAGGTCCCTGGGGAAAGCTCAGGGATAACAGAACATGCTGGGCACTCTCTAGGCAACACTGATTGACATGAGGATCAATGCGCAAAGGGGGACGCAGAGACCCCGGCATCCTCAGTCTTAGTCCTAGCCGCAAGCTCCAAAGAAATAGACATTCACACAGAGTCAAAACAATCAAAGTATAAGGAAATACCCAAATACAGTGAGTATGATTAAAATGTCACCCCAGAAATCGCTAAAATACACTTATCTGGCAGGCGAAGGGCTAATCTGCTGAGAAGAGAAGGAGAGTCCAGGCCCAGCGTAGGGTACTCTTTCAGGGAAAGCACAAAATGGCTGCCGCAACGGAAGCCAATCAGGAACGAGCTTGCGATGCAAGCTCTCATGGGAAATGTAGTTTTCCCAGAAAAAGTACCCCAACAGTGCCCGAAGCCCCCTGACCCCCCCAACACACACTAAACATTGACCGGATAGTAGAGCAAGGGCAGACAATTAAAATGAGCCATCTCTGAAGTCGCTAGGTTGAGCGGTTGCAGAGATATGTCCAAAACTGTAAAGTCCCATAGAAGTGAATGGAGCAATGGCGTCTATACGGTAAAAGCACGCGGGGAACACAATTTTTGCAAAGTTATAACTGTGAAGTTAATTTGCACCAAACATCACTAAAACATGTCACAAGACCCAATAAACACTGAACCCAGTAGGGAAAGTGCCCAAAACCCCCCAAAAGATGCTAGACCAGCAACCAAAGGGTTAAGTTACCACAGAAAATTGCTCCAAACTCCCAGCAGACATACAGATAAGCTCAATGAGTGCAGGAGTATGCAATAGGAACTCCAAAGGAGACCCCTGTGCGGAGAGGCAACATGGGACATGTGGACCTCAGCACTCAAAGGGTCGCTCACCTTTCTTGCAGATCTTCTGCCTTCAGATTACCATGTATCAAGAAGAAGCCTCAGTGAGCAACTCCTGGGGAAAGAACTTGCAGCCAAGATTATCCCCCCAGGTCTTAGGTCCACAAAAGTACCTGGTAAACTGAGCTATCCACATTTGGGTGATGGGAATTGTCAGTGATGGCAATCCTCCTAATGGTGGTATCCCATATCTAACAGAAAAATAATAAACAAGCAGAACTGTTCTCTTGCCTTGTGTCTTTACTAAGGAACAAATCTTACTGGAGCTGGTTGGCTAGCTGCAGCCAAGGTGGGAAGGAAGGCTCCACACCTGCATTCACTTCTCAGAATTGTTCCCGCCTACTTAAAGGGGCTGATCGCCTACCCCAAAGTTACCAGTAACCTATATTGGACGACAGAGAAAATAAAAATCAGACCTCGTGGAGGGCATTGGAACCCCTCCAGATGCCCCCTTGGCATTCATCACCTATCCAGCAGGATAGATGATCACTGCGGCAACGAGGAAGGCAATTGCTGCCTTTCTTTTCTCCCTACTCTAGCCGGCTGCTTGCTCTGTAAGAGCCGGCTCGAGTAGGACTCCCCCTAGTCAACTTGGTCATTGGGTTCAATCATTCATGAAAAGTGCAGCACTTTTTATGAATCAATCAATCCCCTGGTTTGTGTAACACTACACCTCAGGTACATTGACGCTGAAGCCTAGGAGCCTGCCACCGGGGCCCAAAGTTTGAGACTCTGTCTGCTAACCTTGTGCATTTGGGCCCTGTACTCTGATATACGGGTTGGACCCTCAATCCCCTTTACCCCCCACTCACACACTTTTCCCTTTTTTTTCTTTTTCCCACAAGAGGGATATGTGGGGTTGTTGACTGTTGGCTTACTTGGGGGACCGGGACCTGTCTGGGTGGAAGCCCAGGCCTTCACCAAGATTCCCTCCTTATCCTCTTCTGCCACGCTCATTTGCCCAATTCTCACTCGGTTTGGGTGAATACACCGGGGTGACTGTCGGTTGGATGGGTGTTACTCTGCCTTCTCAGACTTCCAATGCAAATAAATTGTGGCTGGGGGCTGGATGTTATCACAACATTATTGTGGTTCTGGCTCCGTGTGCCCCTGGGTCATGGTCGGGTCTACTTTGGGAGGTTTCTGGGCCTCCAGCCCCGGCTGGTTCCCTGTTGCTGCTTGGCCCAGTGCCGCTCCTGCTCACTATACAGTCTGCAAACTTTCAATGGTGCTATCTTGTGCTCGCCCTGAGCACTCGTCCTGACTTACCGTGCCTCAATGGTGTTCACTTGGGAACCTCATCTGCACACACATGGCTGACGGGAGGTTGGGTTTGGGGGGATGGAGATGTTTGTTAGTTTATATGATTGCCTGTGCATTTTGTGGGGCTTGGCGGGGGGGGGGGAGCGAAGGGGAAAAGCGAGCTTTAGGTTCCCTGATCATGTCTTGCTTCCACCCTCTGCATTCTATTTACTGCTGGTGGGCCACATTTAGGCCTCGCTATGTTCTCCCCTTCACCCCACACATACAATGTTACTGTTGGGCTTGCACGCCCCTGGCCCTTCGCTAACCCCCTCCAGCATATGAAGGAGGGATACTGTTCTGCCTGGTCTCCTTCTATTCCGCCTTGTATCACCCTTTTAGTTTTAGTCTACTGTTTGGACTGGAAACTCTATCATCTCTAGCAGATACTGTTTACAACCTGTCTGGCCCTAGGGTCTGCTATGCTCCTGATTTGTGTCAAGCCTGCCTTGCACTCTTAGTGAATGTGGTCTGCACAGCGGCTCATTACTGATCCTCTTCTCTTCTGATCTCTGCCTTTTCTCATTTCTTCTCTCCATTTTATGCCCCTTCTTTTTCCCTCTACCCCCTCCCCTTCCCCCTCCACCCCACTCCTTTTCCACTTGCGAGGTCCACTCGGCATCAGATTAGATTGCTCTCTCCACTCTACCATCACCATGCCTCTACCCAATACTAAGATAACCTTGTATAACGTCAAAGGCTTCAAAAGCCCTAAAAAGCATTTTATGATATTGTGAGAACTTATCCATTTCCAGTCTGACATGCCCTTAAGATGGATGCTCACCCCTAGCTCACTTTGAAGCACTTTCCTGTTGTGTGGACTGAGTCCTCTCAGGAAAAAAAAAGGAGCCGTGACTCTGCTCAGCAGAACAGTGCCTTGGGTTTGTAAGGATGTCTTAGGTGACACCCAGGGATGGTACTTCTTTATCATGGGCACAGTAGCAAATGTTCCTGTCACACTTGCGCATACCAATGTAACTCTTCTCAGGTTTCCTTATTTACCCTGACCCTTCAAAGCCTAGACCAATTTCCTAGTGGAATCCTGGTCGTTGGGGGGGGGGGGGGGGGATTAAATATAGGCTTAGAACCTGTCCTTGATCATTCCATTCTATGACCCTCTCATTCAGCCCCTCCCACTAAACGTATCACCAAGCTCTTTAGGGATATACAATCTGTCGATGTTTGGTGCAACAAGACACTAGTAGAGAACCCCCTAGTTAGAGACATAATAGAGACAGACGTGCAGATCTTTTTTTTTTCAGTGTAACACCACCCCCTGTTCTGCAGAAACATATATTCGGGAAACCCCCAAATGTTATATTAAAGGTGTTTTTATTTCACTTAGTAGTTGCAAGCAAAAACAACAATGGCAGCAACTTCTAGATAGGCTCCAAGCTGATATCTCTCAAATAGATTCCCGCTTAAGCTCTCCCTCAACTCAAACTCTCTTAAATCAGCTTTTCAGCAAAGAGAAGAGTCGTCAGACGATTAAATCCCATATGTGGATCAAATTCCAACATTACCTTCAAAGTGACAAGTGTGGAAAAACTTTAGCCAAACTTTTTAGGCACAATAGGGCCTCTTTGCATGTTCACCACATTAAAACCCCAGTCATCCCTAAACCGGGCAAGGATACCAATTTGTGTAGCAATTATAGTCCCATATCCTTATTGAACAATGACCTCAAACTTTATGGGAAAATCTTAAGACACCAGGCTTCAGCCACTTATCCTAGATCTCATAGCTCCAGACCATGCAGGTTTTACCCTGGGATGCGAAACCAGAGACATATTATCAAAGTTATAACTATGATTCAGGTTACCTGATACTGCTTCCCCATCTCTTCTTCTACTGGTAGATGCTGAAAAGGCATTTGATTGGGTTAACTGGGATTACATATTCAAAGTGCTCAGATTGGTTGGTTTGGGTGTTATACTTTCTCTCTACTCTACCACATCTGCTTGGGTCTCAGTCAATGGCATCCTTTCTAACCCATTTTCGAAAGGAAATGGCACACATCAGGGCTGTCGCCTTTCCCCCCTGATCTTCGTTCTCACCCTGGAACTCCTCTCAACCTCCTTTCACCAATTGGCCAGTATTTATGGGATATCTATGGGCTCTATGAACATTAAAACTACTTTTTAGCTTTTCTTTCTTCCCCATGCACCTCCCTACCCTCTCTAACTTCCCTTCTCAGTCTATAGGTCTCCTTTTCCCACATGAAAATAAACTTCACTAAGTCTAAAATCTTGGCTCTTCACATCCCATCATCACTTGGATGAAGTACAACTAACTTTTCCCTTGCCTTGGAAATATACTGCCCTCAGGTACTTGGGTATCTCGCTTATCCCAAAGGTCAGTGACTTGGTAGCAATCAATTTTGCTATATTAGAGACAGCACTGCACCATGACATAGCTTCCTGGGACTCCCTCTGTTTCCAAGATTGTATTATTGGCTAAGATTTTATATGAAATGATATAGTTGCCAATACATACTCCCCTGAGGTACCTATGACAACTACAAAGACTGATGGTGAGTTTTATCTGGAAGTACAAACAACTGAGGATTAGTTTCTCCGTGTTGCCTAGGTTAGCACTGCAAGGGGGTCTGGGTCTTCTGGACCTCCTTGTCTACCACTGTACACTGTTGCAGCTAATCAACAGGCCCAAGTCGAAGGACTGGGCTGCACTTCTCCAAGCAATTTCCCCCCGTATTCGTTTCACTTGGCGCTTGTGGTCAGCACCGGGCAATATACCTCCGAAGATGAGCAATTATCAGTCACTTCCTCACATCTTGGTCTAAATGGAACCTGAAGTATGGTCTCCCTCCCCTCTATATTCAATTGTAGGTAACCCTGACTTCAGCATCGAGCCTTTGCTAACTGGATGGCAGTGGGACTTGAAGGCTTGAACCATTAACCAATGATATCCAGACTGGCATGGAAAATGGTGAACTCATTGGAGCTATTTTCCTAGATTTTACAAAGGCCTTTGATACAGTAAACAATAGCAGGGCTCAGATTTTCAAGTCCTGAGTTACTAGCCAGGCCTGAAAAGTTACTTGCCACTAGTTTTCACGCCTAGCCCCACCCATATCCCCGCCTTTACCACCCATCTCAAGTTCTCTTTGATGAAATGACACTGTTCTATGTTTTATTCGGATTAAAATTAACAAAAATATTCAATAACAAACAAATTCTCCAACTCGGCAACAGCCACTACCAGACTGTAACAGAGTAGGAGAATGTTCCCAATTTAGCTACACTGGCCTACATTTTGGCTTATACATCTACATACACATAGCCATGAGTTTCAGTTAAGCACTCAAATGGCCACACTCGTGGCTATGTGTATGTAGATGTGAAAAAAAATATCTTGAGGATCTATTTTCTATCTGTATTTTACCCTGAAGTACCTTCCAAGGCCTAGTATCGCTTCACCATGACCGTTCCCAAACTGTGGCCAAGCTGGTATAAGGTTGTTTATTGTGATTGTTATAGACATTGCATTGCTCACCCCTGTGGCATTCAAAGGGTTAAGAGTCAGCTGCAGTTTGTCCGCTTTTTATAGACAAAGCATTAGGGGCCTGATTCTATTACAGGTGCTAATTTTATCACTGCTTTTACCTCCAGTTTTCCCCATAGACTTCAATAGGAAAATGTTTGATAAAAAGGGTGTTAACATTTAGGACCTGCAATAGAATCTGGCCCTAGGTATCTTATGTGTTTTTGAATGTGAACTGTAGGGCTTGCTAAGAATAAAAGCAAATAATTGCTCTAATATTGTGGGCTCAATTCTATTACCAGCGCTAAAAATAAAACAGGCGTTTTTTTAAAGTCAGGTTTTATTATCCTATTACCCGACTTATGAAAATAAAACCAGCGGTAATTATACTTACTGCAAGGCAAAAAAACCCCATAGGAAATAACTATAAACAACGTGCAATTAGTATCCTATTACTCATGCTCCGTATTAGCTCCTGTTTTGTGGTTACATTTAAGTTGGAAATTCTGTGCCTCAGAGGTTGAGGCATAGAAGCCATAATGACAGTTTCAAAACCATCATTGTTCGAACAAAAGCAGTACAGAGTGGAGAGTAAACAGTGTAGAATGGGAGCAATATTATTCTAATTAAAATGGAGAAAGAAGGTCACAGGAACACTATAAGTCAAATTTTAAAGGGGAAGGGTTAAAATGTTGAGTGTAAACAATATTTGTCGAATTTAAATGGTGAAAGAAAGTCATGGGAGCACTGTAGTGGAATTTTAAAGGGTGGAGGGGTTAAAATGCGGAATGTATAACATTTGTCGAATTAATATGGTGAAAGAAAGCACTGTAAGTCTAATTTGAAGGGAAGGGTTAAAATGCGGAATGTGAACAATATTAGTCAAATTAAAGTGGTGAAAAAAAGCACTGAAAGTCGACTTTTAAAAGGGGGGTTAATATGTCGAAGGGGGGCACTTTATGTCGGATTTCTATGCTGTATACTGTATTCTGCACTTCTTTTGTTCGAACAATGATGGTTTTGAAACTGTCATTATGGCTTCTATGCCTCAACCTCTGAGGCACAGAATTTCCAACTTAAATGTAACCACAAAACAGGAGCTAATACTGAGCGTGAGTAATAGGATACAGGCAAAGAAGGACAGACACAAGGATAAAATATAACCACCTTTATATATTATAACAGCAATAATGGTAGAGCCCACACAGAACCCCAGACATATGCAAATAAGACCCAAAGTCCCTCCGGAGCTGCAAACTGTGCTGTGCGCTGCACTACTCGAGATCTTGAGACTAGGGAGGCGACTCAAGTGGGACAACAGAAGAATGGTAGAATATGTGTAAGTCACCACTTGGTCTGCGAAAGGAGGCAACAGAGAGAGCAGACCAGAGCTAGGAGACACAGAGACTACAGGTCAGGCAAGCAGGTAGTGTAGGGAGCGAGTAGGCAACCAAAGTCACAAGTCAGACAAGCCGGGGACTACACGGAGCTAGAGTAACCAGGCCACTGGTCAGGCAACCGGAGACTATGCTGAGCGAGTAGACGCCAGGGCCACTGGTCAGGCAAACCTAGGACTACAAGGAGCGAAAGTAACCAGGCCCACAGGAAAGGCATCAGGAGGCTACACTGAGCAGGTAGTAGCCAGGGCCACTGGTCAGGCAAGCCGGGTCATACACAGAGCGAGTAGTCAGTCAGAACCACAGGTCAGAACCGATATGGGTAGTCAGACAAGCTGGGGTCATACACAGAGGGAGATTCTCAGGCAAACACGGGTCACAATGGAAAGCAAGAGTAACGAGCAGGAACACCACGTAAGGGCAATGAATACCAGGCCCAAAGAGGTTTATAAAGGAGCAGAAGGAGGCGGGATCCAATTAGGCCACCCAGAGTAGGCCCATGAACAGGCATCCATGATAGTGCCCGTTACCTGAAGTCAGCAATGAGGAAGTGGCCGAAGGCCATGCCAGCCGGCGGCCATACAGAGGTAGGAAGCACAGGAAAACTTAGACTCTAAGGGAGACTGTGATAGAACCATTCAGGGTCTGACCTGTTTTTTCTGCCCCGCGTGACCTCCATTTCCCAACCATGCCTCTCATTGGCTGCTTACTTCACCTTTCTATATCTGGCCCCCTATTTGGGGTGGCCTACTTGACCATCCACAGTGGATGGTGCCCCACTGGCCTGGCTGATGGACCGGGAAAGGAGGCTGCCCATCAGGATTGTTTATTATTCTTGTGTCCACTGATGGGCTTGCTCCTAGTGGTAGAACATCACTGCGGCCCTCTGTGGATGGTCTGTTTGCTGTCTCTGGTGGAGTTTGTTTGTTGTTTCCTCCTTTAGGAGGATCTTGTTAGACATCTGTCTCTTGGATTTCTGGACCCACTGAGGGGTCCTATTATTGAGACCCCCTAGACTGGTTCAGACTACCACATTTCCAGAATAATATTGTTGTATGATACTCACTGATTCCCTGACCCTGCAATCTACAGACTGTCCACTTTAATATATGTTATTAGCTGACCATATTTTAATGTGAGTGCATTGTATATATTACATATTCGGTATACTGAGCCTTACTGTATTACACTGTTGGGCGCTCCCCTTTTTTCTCTTACTGGACACTTCAACTTCCTTAAGTATAAATACATGCTGGATTGGGAACGAGATCTGGGCCTGATAATTCCCCAGACAAAGTGGTCTCAAATTTGGTGGAATGCCTCCAAATACTCTATGTGTACAGTAATTAGAGAAAATGCTTACAAAAATCTTGCTCCATTGGTACTACACTCCTGCTCAGCTACATTCCATTAATCCTATATGTTCTGACCTTTGTTTGAGGGGCTGTGGTAACGGTGACCATATCTGATGGTCCTGCAAATTGATTCAGACCCTTTGGAACAAGATTGTACAACTTGTCCATCAACCTCTCTCAGTTATGATACCCCTGGATCTGATTGTATTTATACTGAGTGCTTCTCCCTCTGGACTGTACTGTCCTACTTCTGTGTTAATATCTCATACCCTCATTGCCACCAGATGCCTGATTACATAGGCTTGGAAGTCTACAACCCTTCCATCCATATCACAACTTTTGGCTTGTGTATCATACATTAAATCAATGGAGCATCTGATTGATAAACTCAGATGTTCCCTTGACAGATACCTGTTGACCTGGAGCCTCTGGGATTTGGCATTGGAAACATCTGCTCTAACTGACTTTTAACTGGGTGTGCCTTCATGTAGGATGATTCTGGTCTCCCGTCCCCATTAACATCCCTCTTTTTTTTGTTGCACATGTGTCTGTATATGTGGCCTACATGATTAAGCTGGGTACGAACTCTTGATTGTACCTCTTCTACCTATGTTACCATACCTGAGGTTTCCTATGGTCTGATGTTCCGTGCTATAATTTTAAATATGTATGAATGCTCTGTTGTATTTGAAAATGTTGAAAATCAATAAAAATTATTTTTTTTTAAAATAATTTACAAAAAAATACACCATAAGAATGAAGACCAATCAAAAGAAAAAAATGGAAAAACTAAATAAAAATAAAATAAAATTAAAAGTTTTTCACAGTCTGGTTATTGTGTGAGATGTCTGGGGTATTATTAATTGAATGATACATGTATAAATACATACTCCTAATAAGATAAAAAAATGACAGCAAAAATAGTATGACAGTATATTATTAACTGTTTACGTTTAACCTCTTCAGAGCCTAGCTAAGAGTATTCCTAATCAGTCAGCCGTCCATCTGTAAGTGTTTTAAGCTAATATTTGATGTATATATGCATCTGATGGTGCTGAAGGCTAATTAGGAATAAATCTTAATCAATAATTTCTCATGTTGTTTGGGAACAATACATAAATTAATGACTCAATATAGTAATAGCTTATGACTTATTTGCGCAAAGAGAACAGCCCATGTCTCATATATCTTGAAACAAGGGTGGTCCCTGAGCTGTCCGGTAAGCTCGTAGGAAGAGCTGAAAAAATGATCATTTAGGATGATTCTGGTCTCCCGTCCCCATTAACATCCCTCTTTTTTTTGTTGCACATGTGTCTGTATATGTGGCCTACATGATTAAGCTGGGTACGAACTCTTGATTGTACCTCTTCTACCTATGTTACCATACCTGAGGTTTCCTATGGTCTGATGTTCCGTGCTATAATTTTAAATATGTATGAATGCTCTGTTGTATTTGAAAATGTTGAAAATCAATAAAAATTATTTTTTTTTTAAATAATTTACAAAAAAATACACCATAAGAATGAAGACCAATCAAAAGAAAAAAATGGAAAAACTAAATAAAAATAAAATAAAATTAAAAGTTTTTCACAGTCTGGTTATTGTGTGAGATGTCTGGGGTATTATTAATTGAATGATACATGTATAAATACATACTCCTAATAAGATAAAAAAATGACAGCAAAAATAGTATGACAGTATATTATTAACTGTTTACGTTTAACCTCTTCAGAGCCTAGCTAAGAGTATTCCTAATCAGTCAGCCGTCCATCTGTAAGTGTTTTAAGCTAATATTTGATGTATATATGCATCTGATGGTGCTGAAGGCTAATTAGGAATAAATCTTAATCAATAATTTCTCATGTTGTTTGGGAACAATACATAAATTAATGACTCAATATAGTAATAGCTTATGACTTATTTGCGCAAAGAGAACAGCCCATGTCTCATATATCTTGAAACAAGGGTGGTCCCTGAGCTGTCCGGTAAGCTCGTAGGAAGAGCTGAAAAAATGATCATTTATAAATAAAAAGGCCCATCCCCATTGATTCACTCCTTTTTGCGCGGATAAGCCATATGGTGTCCACTATGGGGTTTGGTCCTTTTGTAATCCTATGTATCGCATTAATGAGATGGGTGCTGCTATAAATGATTCCTTGTATCTTTACTATATAGTGCCATTCATTGATATACTCTTTCCAAACTGCATGAGTAATAATTGATTAAGATTTATTCCTAATCAGCCATCAGCACCATCGGATACATGTATACACCAAATGTTAGCTAAAAACACGGATGGATGGCTGACCGATTAGGAATACTCTTAACTAGGCTATGAAGAGCGTCACTGGAACAGGACCATCCTATTTTCAACACATGTGCCCTTGGTTTGTGCCCAGGTTGCTTCGGACTACCCCTGAGTCACCTCCTCGGCCAAGGAGGATGGTTGCCTCTTTTCTCCTGGTCAGTTTATTTCCCCAGTGAGCCCTTTTCCCCAGCCTTGTCAGGCCAAAGGATACCAGACCTCCCAAAAGACTGTAATTACTTTGAACGATGTAAAAAATGCTTCAGCACAAAATGCATTATCCTGTTTTGTGTATTTTGGCCCCTCTGTGACACTTGTACCCAGCCCTAGTCCTTTGTCACATTGTCTGCCTTTCACCCATCCCCAATGTATAGTTCATTTACTCATGTCTGACCCCACTGTATCCTGTCACCACCTATCCATTGTTCCATCACACAGTATGTTTACTCCCATTGTATAACTTGTGTATTGTTCCCATTGTGCCTTTTTGTATTATGTGCCCCTCCACCACCAGCCCCATTGTCTCTCCATATTTGGTTTGCAGTCACCTGTATCCTATGGTATTTAAATATGTGTGGATCACTCATTATGTGTGTATATAAACCCTGTGTGTTCTACAATAAATCAGTTCTTATTCTAACCCCCTACACTGGAGTTGCCTGATGTTTGGGGGTGCTTGCTGTATCCAGAGTGCGTTCACCCTACACTGAGTCTTGCCTAATTGACTGGGTGAATAGAGCTATGATCTTGGTTCCTGGCTGGTGGAGTTCCTGAGTGTTGTCCTTGGTTAAGGAAGCACAGTTTTGGTGGAGCTGCTCATTCTGAGTACGGGTATCCGTCACAAAGAGGTTAAACATAAACAGTTAATAATACCTATACTGGAGGCAAAAATTTAGTAAAGTTGATACCTTTATTGGCGAACCAAACAGATTTAAAATGCTAGCTTTCAAGACTTCTTAGGTCTCTTCCTCAGGCATGTTATATAGATAAATATGAAAACTTCTCTCTTAAATACAAGTACACATTACATTGTTTATAATGGAAATGAGATAAGAACATTAGTCCAGATACTGATTCTTTGATCAGTCAGTGGTAGAGGATGTGATTTAAATTGCATTCTTTCTCTGAGGAGTCCAGGTATTTATGATCCCAGAGGGACTGTCGTAAAAGTTAATTCATAATGTGGTAATGTGACAGAAACTCTATGTCTCTATTCAGCCCATAAGTCAAAGAATCAAATTGTAGCATTAATTTTACCTCCCATAATTTTTTGTCTCTCGGAGTGCGAAATTGTCCCATCAGTACAGTCAGTCTAATGTCCCTGACTTTGTGTCCACTTTGGTAAAAATGTTCTCCCGCTGGTGTCTCTGTCTTTTTGTTGTTAATGCTGGATCTGTGGGAATTAAACCTCTTATGTAATGCCTGCACCGTTTCCCCCACATAAAGAGCTGTTGGGCATTTTGCACACATGATAAGGTATATTACATTGGATGATTTGCAGGTGAAATTACTGTTGGGCATTTTGCACACATGATGAGGTATATTACATTGGATGATTTGCAGGTGAGATTACCGTTGATCTTATGGTGTAATTGGGTGTTTGGATGGGTATCTTGGTTTTATACCTACTTTGTAGGCAGAGTAATGTGTAATTTTTTGTATTTTTGTTCAGGGCACTCCTTACCATCAGTCATTTTAAATTGGGAAGCTGTTTGAAGGAGAGTAAGGGAGGCTGTGGGAATATGTTCTTAAGTCTTTCATCTGTTTGTAAGGTTGCTTGAAGTTCTCTTGATATTTTACGCAGAGTTTCAACCTGGGGGTGGTAAGTGACAACAAGTGGCAGACGGTACTAATGGGACAGTTTCGCAATCAGAGGGACAGAAAATTATGGGAGGTAAAATTACTGCTACAATTTGATTCTCTGACTTATGGGCTGAATAGAGACAGAGAGTTTCTGTCACTTTACCATATTGTGAATTAACTTTTACGACAGTCCCTCTGGGATCATAAATACCTGTACTCCTCAGAGGAAGAATGCAATTTAAATCACATCCTCTACCACTGACTGATCAAAGAATCAGTATCTGGACTAACAACCTTATCTTATTTCCATTATCAACAATGTAATGTGTACTTGTATTTAAAACAGAATTTTTTATGTTTATCTGTATAATATGCCTGAGGAAGAGACTGAAATAGTCTTGAAAGCTTGCATTTTAAATCTGTTTAGTTAGCCAATAAAGGTATCAACCGTACTAAATGTTTGCCTTCTGTATTTCTATGGCTAACACGGTACCAACTGTCATCTATTAATACCTATACTGTCATACTATTTTTGCTGTCATATTATCTTATTAGGAGTATTTATTTATATATGTATCATTCAACTAATAATACCTCAGACATCTCACACAATAACCAGGCTGCTAATAACTTTTAATTTTATTTTTTGGTCTTCATTTTTATGGTGTATGTTTTTATTGTAAATCATTTTACACATTCTCTTTTATGTACTTTTTTTGTTATTTCAGTTGTATTTTTTGATATTAGTTTTTCAGTCAGTTTAGTTTCAAAGTTAGATATATGGTAATATTGAGGAACCAACCCATTCTCATGCCCCAGATGGAGTCTAGTTGTATCTCCACGATATTCATTGGGTAGTTTCATTCATCATACTCACTTTCATTGTTGCCTCATACGCCCCCTGTGAGTTTCTGTCCCCCTTCCCTTAGCTGGTCATGCTACCCATCAGTACAGCTGTGGCCTGTAGCCACGAGGACATGAGCTCAGTTAGCATTTGTGCGCTTATTAGATTGAAATACCAGACTCTTTGATATCTGTGACTTGTAGAGTTCACCAGTTTACTTGGTAACTCAAAGACCTGTACTCTGGACTATGTTACCAACATCAGGACCAGCTTAGATAATTCCTCCTCTTAACATCACTACAGAGATACTGGACCAAAGAAGAGAAGGAACCAGGGACACAGCTCGAAGGCTAATAGAGGTTGGGACCTCTTATATGCTTAAAGCCCTACACGGTTTAAATGTGAGTCCCTAACTGCCGCATAAGTGGTTAAACATTGGATTTAAACATCATTCAGGAGGAACTGGTTGGTCCAGAAAGGTTTGAACCATTGGAACAAGACCCTATCAAATCCTCACCTTGAAGGCCATTACATCAATCAGAAGGATTTGTGAGCTTCCTGCTCTATCATCAGTCTATTTCGTCATGCACCAGGACAAGGTAGTTCTAAGGACTTAACAAGGGTTTAGATCCAAGGTGGTTTCATATTTCCACTTAAAGTGGAACTTTCATCAGAGCTTCATATGATAATTATATTAGTGATATGCACATACCTAGCTTTAGTTTCAAGAATAATTGTGGCATTAAACAAAAATAGAACCTTCTGTGCAGGCAGGCACTGCCTGGGATCTTACTGTTGACGCATGGGGGTGGAGAGGAGGAATGGGCTAGTTCAACTAATAGGGAACTAGCAATGTTACAGCCTTATGATAGGCAAATACATATTTCAATAAGGTCTTTTTTTCAGAATGTTAATAAGATAATATGTTTGCATGTGAATGCTCGTAGTCAAGCTGGTAAGATGGGAAAACTAGAAATGATGGCATTTTATGAGCTGTATGATCTAATTGGTGTGTCTGAAACATGGTTAGATGATGCATATGACTTGGCAGTCTATCTAGCTGGTTATTGTATTGTATATTTTTATTTATATAACTCCAACCAGTGTAGTTGGCACTTTACACTTTTTAGGGTTAGGGTTAATAAAAGGGGAGGAGGGGTATGCTTATATGTAAAGCATACCTTAAAACCTACTGTGACAGAATGGTTGTCACCCTGAGAATCAACCATATCTGTTTGTAGTGACCCCAACTACCTTCACTATTTGTCCCCATTCTTGCAAACATTAATGTCCTCTGTGTGTGCATGTATTAGGGAGTGTTGGGCTTTTACCTGCATTAAAGGGGTTAATGTGTATGTTTGACGTACAGAGTGATGGAGCTATGGAGTCTAGCTAACGCAAGAGATTCAATGTTATCAACAAGCCCCCTGTGGATCATTAGCACAACTTGAGGTAAGGAATTTAAAACCTGGGCAGATACAGGTAGGGTGACATGCAGTGAAATGCTCCCTACTCTAATTGAGCCACTCCAAGTGAACTGGACTTAATGCAGGACTTTGGCTACATTCTAATCCTCTCCATTTCTCTCTGTTTTTCAGGTATGTGTCTACCATCCACTCTGCCTCAAATCCAGTGTTTTTCCCTATCTGTGTATTAACAATTCAGTTTCCTGGTATGTCTTACTCTTTTTGTTCACTTTTTCCCTCTGCATGTTGCCCTCAGACTTAAGACTCCATTGGTATTTTCTTATTACACACAGGTGTGAATTACCTCACTAAAGAAACTCTGAGCAACATATGGTCAGGGTCTGATTTGCTATTTGGTTAATTTCAAACTAGTCTATGTGAGTAAGTTTTACTATATAGAGGCTTAATTCTAAGGGTGACAGCCCTTAGGGTGACATGCAGTGAAGGGCTCCCCACTCTAAGTCAGCCACTCCAAGTGAACTGGACTTAATGCAGGACTTTGACTACATTCTAATCCTCTCCATTTCTCTCTGTTTTTCAGGTATGTGTCTACCATCCACTCTGCCTCAAATCCAGTGCTCTTCCCCATCTGTGTATTAACAATTCAGTTTCCTGGTATGTCTTACTCTTTTTGTTCACTTTGTCCCTCTGCATGTTGCCCTCAGACTTAAGACTCCATTGGTATTTTCTTATTACACATAGGTGTGAATTACCTCGCTAAAGAAACTCTGAGCAACATATGGTCAGGGTAACATAGTAACATAGTAGATAAGGCTGAAAAAAGACATGCGTCCATCAAGTCCAGCCCATGCCAATAACACCCCTGTTGATCCAGAGGAAGGCAACAAAAAAGCCCTCTGGAGTAATTTCCAATGTAGGTGTGTGTGTGAGTGTGTCAAATAGTTCCCCGGCTCAATATCCTATTTGCTTTGAAGCCATCTGTCATAACTGTCAATATTGTTCTGTGCTAGATAGGCATCCATTGCTTTTTTGAATGCAGTTACATTATCTGCAAGCACAGCATCCCGAGGCAAAGAATTCCATAGCCTTACCGCCCTTACTGTAAAGAATCCCTGCCTGTGTTTTAGTCGAAAGCGCCTTTCCTCAAGTCTTAATGGATGACCTCTTGTTCTTAGCTCAGCTCTTTGCATAAATAATTCATTGGATAGTTCTTTGTATTGGCCTTGAATGTATTTGTAAATGGTAATCATATCACCCCTTAGACGTCTCTTTTCTAATGTAAACAAACCCAGTTTGGCTAGTCTCTCTTTGTAACTCAGATCCTCCAATCCCTTTATCAGTTTTGTTGCACGTCTCTGCACCTTTTCCAGTTCAGTAATGTCTTTTTTTAGAACAGGCGCCCAAAATTGTACTCCATATTCTAGATGAGGCCTAACCAAGGATTTATACAGAGGTAGGATAATATTAGCATCCCTTGCTTCTACACCTCTTTTTATGCAGGCTAGTACTCTATTTGCTCTTGCAGCAGCTGAGTGACTCTGCACACTGCAATGAAGACTATTGTCTATCAGTACACCTAAATCTTTCTCTAATGAGGGTCTGATTTGCTAATTGGTTAATTTCAAACTAGTCTATGTGAGTAAGTTTTACTATATAGAGGCTTAACCCCTTCAGTGCCAGAGGCTCGGGCCATTTCCTGAACCCTGCAGGCCAGACACTTTTTCAACATTTTTGCTATCCTTCCGTTTAGGCTTGATTTCCTCTGGGGATTTTTAGTTACATATGGAAAACTATATATTGTTTTTTTCAGAACGAATTTCTTGTGATACCTTACATGAAGAGAATTTTACATCGTGCAAAAAGCTATGATGTCATAATGACAAAAAAAAGTGAAAATTTACTCATTTTGCTAAAATCACATACTATGTATCAAAAACATTTACCTTGATTGAAAAAGTTTCAATTATTTGAAAAAGCCTCGAGTCCCCTGAGTAAAAAAATACCAAATTTGTATAGTTTTACCTACGTCCATGGCTAGCGTAGAGCCCTAATCACCAGCAGCGCAAAATGACATTTTCAACTTCATAAACTAATATGCGCATTCTAGGGTTTTTGTGGTAAAACTACCCTAAAACAGTGGAATAACTATATAAAACTATATATTTCGGAAACGTAGACAACCTGCCGCATCTAATGAGGGGTAACTTGCCTTCTTACCCCAAGCCTGGTGTGCACAAATGCCTCCAGAAGATGGCGCTAATGAAAAAAAAAGGCATTTTCTTACATTTCTGCCCCTTCAAATGTACTGAAATTTGTGAAAACCATGGCATTTCCAACTGTATTCATTAGCTAGTGCTCTTAGGAGAAAAATGACACCCCATTGGTATGAGTTTAACTACCTCAGGGGGCGTTAGAAGTGCAAAATGACACCTACTACAACCTCAAATTTTTCTAACATTTTCTCAAACATTACTTGTCTGTACACAAATGGTTATAACAACTACAGAAGTGAAGAAAGGGTACACAAACTATACCAGTTTGAAAAGAAGACACCCTGCCGCATCTAATGATGGATGACTTGCCTTGTTACCTCAAGCCTGGAGTGCACAAATGCCTCCAGAAGGTGGCGCTAATGGAAAAAAAAGGCATTTTCTTACATTTCTGCCCCTTCAAATGTACTGAAATTTGTGAAAACCATGGAATTTCCAACTGTATTCATTAGCTAGCGCTCTTAGGAGAAAAATTACACCCCATTGGTATGAGTTCAACTACCTCAGGGGGCGCTAGAAGTGCAAAATGACACCTACTACAACCTCAAATGTTTCTAACATTTTCTCAAACATTACTTGTCTGTTCCCAAATGGTTATAACAACTACAGAAGTGAAGAAAGGGTACACAAACCATACCATTTTGAAAAGAAGACACCCTGCCGCATCTAATGATGGGTGACTTGCCTTGTTATCCCAAGCCTGGAGTGCACAAATGCCTCCAGAAGGTGGCGCTAATGGAAAAAAAAGGCATTTTCTTACATTTATGCCCCTTCAAATGTACTGAAATTTGTGAAAACCATGGCATTTCCAACTGTATTCATTAGCTAGCGCTCTTAGGAGAAAAATGACACCCCATTGGTATGAGTTCAACTACCTCAGGGGGCGCTAGAAGTGCAAAACGACACCTACTACAACCTCAAATTTTTCTAACATTTTCTCAAACGTTACTTGTCTGTACACAAATGGTTATAACAACTACAGAAGTGAAGAAAGGGTACACAAACCATACCATTTTGAAAAGAAGACACCCTACCGCATCTAATGATGGGTGACTTGCCTTGTTACCCCAAGCCTGGAGAGCACAAATGCCTCCAGAAGGTGGCGCTAATGAAAAAAAAAGGCATTTTCTTACATTTCTGCCCCTTCAAATGTACTGAAATTTGTGCAAACCATGGCATTCCCAAATGTATTCATTAGCTAGTGCTCTTAGGAGAAAAATGACACCCCATTGGTATGAGTTCAACTACCTCAGGGGGCGCTAGAAGTGCAAAATGACACCTACTACAACCTCAAATGTTTCTAACATTTTCTCAAACATTACTTGTCTGTTCCCAAATGGTTATAACAACTACAGAAGTGAAGAAAGGGTACACAAACCATACCATTTTGAAAAGAAGACACCCTGACGCATCTATTGATGGGTGACTTGCTTTGTTACCCCAAGCCTGGAGTGCACAAATGCCTCCAGAAGGTGGCGCTAATGAAAAAAAAAGGCATTTTCTTACATTTCTGCCCCTTCAAATGTACTGAAATTTGTGAAAACCATGGCATTTCCAACTGTATTCATTAGCTAGTGCTCTTAGGAGAAAAATGACACCCCACTGGAATGAGTCGACCTACCTTAGGGGTGCCAGAAGCACATCACTACACCTACCTGTTTGCTTCTTCGAAAATGGCGGCTTGTACTAAAATGTCCATAACTGTTAGAGACATGAAGGAAAGGTATAAAAGGTATACCATTTTGTAAAGTAGACATTCTCCCGCATCAATTGAGGGGTCACTTGCCTTTCTACCCCCTGGGCTGAAGTGCACAAATATTTCCAAAAGGTGGCGCTATGGGAATAAATACATGTTTTTTTACATTTCCACCACTTCAAAGATACTAAAATCTTTGAAAACCATAACATTTCCTGCTGTATTCAGTACCTGCTACCAACATGAGAAAAATGGTAGCCTATTTGTGTGGGTTAACATACAATATGTGGGTGCTAGGAACACGTACGTAAACCTGACACTTTTGTTTTTGAAATTATCTGCTTGCACTAAAATGGTTATAACCATAATAGATATGCAGAAAAGGTAGAGAAACAATGCCATTTTGGAAAGAAAACATCCTTCTGCATCTAATGAGGGGTCACGTGCCTTCTTACCCAAAGGCTGGTATGCACAAATGCTTCCAGGAGGTGGCGCTAGTGGAAAAAAAAGGCATTTTCTTACATTTCTGCCCCTTCAAATGTATGGAACTTTGTAAAAACCATGGAATTTTCAACTGCATTCATTAGCTAGTGCTCTTAGGAGTCAAACGACACCCCATTTATATGAGTTGACCTACCTTAGGGGGTGCTAGAAGTAGAAAACTACACCTACTACAACCTCTGATGTTTCTAACATTTTCTCAAATGTGACTTGCCTGTACAAAAATGGCTATAACACATTTAGAATTGAAGAAAAGGTAGATAAACCATACCATTTTGGAAAGAAAACAACCTGCCGCATCTAATGAGGGGTCACTTGCCTTCTTACCCCAATACTGGTGTGCATAAATGTTTCCAGAAAGAGGCGATATAGGAAAAAAATTGCATTTTTTTACATTTCTGCCCCTTCAAATGTATGGAGCGCTGTGAAAACCATGGAATTTTCAACTGCATTTGTTTGCTAGTGCTCTTAGGAGTCAAATGACACCCCATTGGTATGAGTCGAACTACCTTAGGGGGTGCTAGAAGTAGAAAACTACACCTACTACAAGCTCTGATGTTTCTAACATTTTCTCAAACCTGACTTGCCTGTACGAAAATGACTATAACACCTTCAGAATTGAAGAAAAGGTAGATAAACCATACCATTTTGGAAAGAAGACAACCTGCCGCATCTAATGAGGGGTCACTTGCCTTTTTACCCCTAAGTTAGTTGGCACAACTATTTCCAGAATGTGGTGCTACAGGAAAAAATAAAATTTTGTTTTACACATCAGTCACTTCAAAGATAATAAAATGGTTCAATGGCGTGGGATTTCCTAGGAGGACTTCTTGCCAGCCTAAGAAAAATGGTACCCCACTGCTGTGGGTTGACATACCAATTTACGCTACAGAAGCGTAGCTACCAGTGAAACAGAAATGGTAAAGCAAACAGTGTATGTGTGATTTTATGGCTAACAGATGAAAGAAGCTAGGGCGTCAGCCGGTGTACGTGCGGACCTGTGACTACAAGTGTAACAAAGTATGTGGGAGGGTGAGGGATTAGGCAGTGTGTGTGGGTATGAGCAGAGGAGCAAGGATGGTGGGGCAGTGTTTGATAGTGTGTATGGGAGATCTGTGACTACCAGTGTTGATAAAAAGTCCTGTGTGTGCCACAGGAAGGGGGTCGGCATTGAACTCCCCTCCTAGTGGCACACACAGGGTTAATTTGTGTTTTAATTTTTTTTTTTTTTTTTTTTTTTTTATTATATACCTCATTGAGGGGCATAAGGACCCCCTGATCCCTCCCCAATGAGGTCTTAGTAAAAAAATATATATATATGTCCACAAACAGGGGACCCGGAGAGTGCCACAGGGGTCTCCAGCGCATTGCAAAGCAATGCATTGGACCCTTCTGGCACTCATAGGGTTAATTTTTTTTTTTATCATTACTTGGTAATCAGAGCTTGTTGGGGGGCCATCAGGACCAATCATGAAGGCCCCCCAACAATCTCTGATAACGAAGTAATGATAAATGCCCTGTGTGTGTGCCACAGAAGGGGGGCTGCATTGGCCCCCCTTGTGGCACACACAGGGTTAATTTTTTTTTCTTTACTTTTTTTTTTTATTATGGACCTCATTGGTGGGTATCAGGACCCCTCTGATTCCCCCCAATGAGGTCTTAAAAAAAAAAAAAAAAAAGGAATCAAAATAAATGTCCCTGTGAGTGCCAAAGGGGTTTCCAGCGCATTGCAAAGCAATGCATTGGACCCTTCTGGCACTCAGAGGGTTAATTTTTTTTTTTATTATTACTTTGTAATCAGAGCTTGTTGGGGGGCCATCAGGACCAATCCTGATGGCCCCCCAACAATCTCTAGTAACAAAGTAATGATAGAAGCCCTGTGCTGGGGACTGGGGAATGTGCTGGGGACCACTGCGGCACTCACATGGTTAGTTTTGGTTTTTTTTTTAATTTATTTTTTTTTTATATATATTCAGACCTCGTGGGGGACATCAGGACCCCTCCTGGTGTCCCCCAAGTAATTGATCTCCCAGCCGATTTGGCGACTGCAGGAGAGCAGAAGCTCTCCTGCCTTTCACTCCTACCACCGTTAGGAGTGAATCGCTTAAGGGAAACTTCCCTAACGTCATCGGTGATCATGTCACCGATGACGTTAGGAGGTTTCCCCCGGTCCCGCCCACTCCTACGCAGAAGTTCGGGTAGGAGAGACGGAAGAGGAGAAGCTGCGCTTCTGCTGCGCTTCTCCTCTTCTTTTATTGATCTCCCAGCGCGATCGGCTGGGAGATCAATAACAGGGGGGACATGAGGAGTGATCCTCATGTCCCCCCACGATTGCCCACTTTTTTTTTTTTTTAAATGCGGCCACTGCATGCCATTTATACCGGCTCATGCAGTGACCGCATTTTAATGGGTACATTGTACGAGCTTGGCACAGCGGGTACAGCTGTCCAAACTCGTACAATGTACCCACTTGGCACTCAAAGGGTTAATTCTAAGGGTGACAGCCCTTAGGGTGACATGCAGTGAAGGGCTCCCCACTCTAACTCAGCCACTCCAAGTGAACTGGACTTAATGCAGGACTTGAAGCAGGAGTTGAACATAGTTGGCCAGCAAAGACAAGAGAAACAGGATCCACTGCAGAAACAACACCTCCCAAAGAAATTATCTAAGGAAGGACTTGAAAGCAAATATCTGAATGGGAACTCTGCATTTGTTTTAAGTTCAAAACTCTCAACATCACCTTCTGGACTCTCATCAAAACAATCACTACCATCATGGAAAGGTGCTCCTGGCCCACTCTGATATTTGTTCTAGCTTCATGCACTGCAAAAACAATACTCAAACATACTCTATTCTTCATTTCCATATGTGCACTCCTCACTAAAATGTCTGGTTCTTTCTATCCTCCACACACTCCTCCCCACTCAAGTTTACATTTCTCCTTCACTTCTCCCTTCCACCCTCACCTCTACACACCAACTCCTCAATTTCCTCCGCTCCTGCACTCCCCCACCCCACACAAACAAGAAACCACTCACACACACAACACTATCTCATCTCCTCTCTCTATCTCTTCTTCTACTTGCAGCTGGAGATATCTCTCCAAACACTGGCCCCCTCTCTTTTCACAAAACCTCTATCTCCAGTAAAAACAGGAACAATTCAAACCTAATTGCCATTCCTTGTCTTCAGCGTCAATTTCTTCCATTTACCTGTGCTCTCTGGAATGCTCGGTCCATTATTAACAAATATAACACTGTGCATGATCTGTTTTTCTCCCGCTCCCTAAACTTACTTGCTCTAACTGAGACCTGGCTCTCTCACTCTGACTCTGCTTTAGAGGCAGCAATCTCCTATGGTGGTCTCTCCTTCTCTCACACTCCACGCCCATGTGGACATGGGGGAGGTGTGGGACTGCTACTCTCCAAACACTGCCGTTATAAATCACTTTCTGTCCCAGCCTCTCTCTGCTTCTCCTCTTTTGAGTCACATGTAGTCCGTATCTTTGCTCCTGTCTCTCTACAGGTTGCAATTATCTATCGCCCACCTACCAACACCTGTACACCTTCAAACTTTCTTTCTGACTTTGAATCATGGCTTTCCTTTTTCCTGTCATCAGACACACCTTCACTTCTTCTGGGGGACTTCAACTGCCATGTGGATGATCCATCAGTCTCCTGGGTATCCCACTTTCTCTCTCTAACATCTGCGTTTGGACTACAACAGTGGACAGATGCTAGTACTCACAGGGATGGCCACTATCTAGACCTTGTGTTCACTAGAGGCTGTGCACCCTTGGATTTCAACATCTCCCCTCTTCCACTATCTGACCACCATCTTCTAACATTCAGCAACGCTTATACACCTTCCGCGATCACTGCTTCCTCTCCCTGCTTCACGCGTAACCTCAAATCACTTAACCTCACTGCTCTGCAATCCTCCCTGGCTACAGGACTTTCATCCATTCCCACTAATACAGACACTAACAGTCTTGTCAACACTTACAACTCGGTCCTGTCCTCCTCTTTAAACCTGCATGCTCCTCTCTGTCTCAGACACACCCGTAAAACCAATCCACGGCCATGGCTTAATAAGGACACCAGCTTCCTTCGCTCCTGTACCCGTTCAGCTGAACGAATCTGGAGAAAGGCTCTCTGGCAGACTTTATGCACTACAGATTCCTCCTTTCTTGTTTTAACTCTGCTCTGTCCCTGACAAAAAAACATTACTTTTCACAACTAATTAGCACTCACAAATCCAACCCCGCCTCCTTTTCTCTACATTCGACTCCCTTCTCCGTCCTCCATCTGCCTGCCACTCACACTCTATACAGCCACAAGACTTTGCCGACTTCTTCAAAGCCAAGGTAATATCCCACCCTGTATATACCCTTCTATCCTCCCTCATTCCCCCCTCCTGCCACTCTGGACTCCTTTTCACAAGTCATGGAGGAAGAATTCGCTAACCTCCTAACCTCCTCTCCCTCCACTACATGACTTGATCCACTCTCCTCTCACCTCATTCAGCCCCTCTCCCCCACACTCACACCTATCCTATTACAGATCTTTAACTCCTCCTTTGCCACTGCTACATTTCCATAGTAACACCTATCCTCAAGAACAACTCCACTGACAGTACCACACCCTCTAGCTATCAACCGATTTCTCTCCTACCATTTGCTTCTAAGCTCTTGGAACACCTAACCTACTCCCGCCTGCTTGACTTCCTTAACACGCACAACCTGCTCGACCCGCTACAATCTGGCTTTCGCACTGCTCACTCCACTGAAACTACTCTCACAAGAGTGGTTAATGATCTACACATTGCCAAATCACAAGGTCACTATACTTATCCTTCTTGATCTCTCCGCTGCTTTTGACACTGTTGATCATGCACTTCTCCTCCAAATTCTTCACTCCTTAGGAATCCGTAACCTAGCACTGGACTGGCTATCCTCATACCTAACTAACCGATCCTTCAGTGTCTCCTCTGCCACCTCATCATCATCTCCTGTCCACCTTTCTGTTGGTGTTCCTCAAAGCTCTGTTTTAGGACCACTTCTGTTTTCTCTTTACACAATAACACTTGGCGATCTTATTAGCTCCTTTGGACTCAAATATCACCTCTATGCAGATGACACCCAGCTTTATTTATCTGCACCTCAACTGACTTCTGATATTCAATCTAAAGTCACAGATTGCCTCTCGGCCATCTCAGACTGGATGGCCCATAGACACCTCAAGCTCAATATGGCTAAAACAGAGCTATTATTCATCCCACCCAGGTCTGGCCCACTAGTGCCCTTCCAGGTGACTGTGAATGGCACTATTATAAATCCGGTATCAGAAGCACGGTGCCTAGGGGTGATAATTGATACACCTCTCTCATTCTCTCCTCATATTAATGCCATTGCTAAATCTTGCCACTTTCACTTACGTAACATTGCTAAAATCCGTCCCTTCCTTTGCTCCTCCACAGCCAAAATTCTCACACAAGCACTCATCATTTCCCGCATGGATTACTGTAACCTTCTTCTCTCTGGCCTTCCTGCATCCCATCTCCATCCTCTTCAATCCATACAGAATGCTGCAACACAAATTATCGTATTGTCAACTAGGTTTTTTCCTGCACCACTCCTCCTCAAATCTCTCCAATGGCTGCCTATAAAACTTCAAATCTCTTACAAAATTCTGCTTCTCTCATTCAAAACTCTTCTCACCTCTACCCCTTCTTACATTTCCACTCTAATCTCCCGCTATACCCCATCCCGCCACTTACGATCAGCCAATAACAATCTTCTCTCAGCTCCTTTTGTGTCTACAGCCCTCTCACGTATCAAACCTTTTTCTCTCATTGCTCCTTATCTATGGAATGCTCTACCTCCCACTCTGTGCCACTGCACCTCTCTGATGGTCTTCAAGTCACGCTTGAAACTACACTTTCTTAACAAAACTTAAACATGTTACATGGCACTCACTTTGTACATTACTTAATTTATGTCCCCTATCCTAATTGGAACTCTGGCACTGTATACAGCACTTGACCCTCATGTACTCTGTATGTCTCCCATTACCACTTTAGATTGTAAGCTTTTGGGCAGGGACCTCACTTCCAGTGTTTCACTTTGCACAGCACTTATAACCCTGTATTGTCTAAACCCCTAAATTGTAAAGCGCTGCGTACACTTGTGACGCTATATAAATAAACATATTCATTCAATCATTCATTCATACGGGGAGTACAGAAAGCAGCGTAAGTGGAATGTGTGTACTGATAGACTTCACAGCAGTGTGCAGAGTCACTCAGCTGCTGCAGGAGCAAATAGAGTACTATCCACCGGATGAAAATATAATTTTAACTAGAACAGTGGTTCTCAACCCGTGCCCTCAGGGCTCACTAACAGGCCAGGACTTGAGAATTTCCCTGCTACAGCACTGGTGTGTTGATCGGAGGCTCAGTTAATTTGATTCTCATCTGTGCTCTAACAAGGAAATCCTCAAATCCTGGCCCTGTTAGTGGGACCGGAGAGCACGGGTTGAGAACCACTGATCTAGAATATGGTGTACAGTTTTGTGCTCTAGTTCTTAAAAATGGCATTATTGGACTGGAAAAAGTGCAGAGATGTGCAACAAAACTAAAGAAAGGGATTGGAGTGTCACAGGCACCACTGGGCCCCTGGCTCCTGACCACAGACTATGGACCTAGCCCTGGAACAGGGTATGGCCTCTCCCTGAGACTGTTAAACAAGGAACTGTTAACCCAAGAACCCCAGAGACTGTGGACATTTCTGGGCCCAAAGAGACTGACAACCATGAACTGCTGGCTTGCTTCCAAGGCAATGGACATTAAGGGTTAATTATTTGAGTTTATCTAAAGTTACTTTCAATGTGTATTGTATCCACTCAAGCCAGTGTATTGTGAACTGTACAGAGACCCCCTGCTGTGTGTTAATTCATTCAAGCCCTCAAGTCTTTGTGTCCACTGTCTAAGTTCAGCAACCCTTTTGCGTGTGAAATGTAATCATGTCTAAGTCATTGTATTTGTTAGACCATTTGCTGTTGGCCTTTTGTTTACTGTATGGCGATTGGATTATGTCCCTATTGTATCTGCTTGGTCCAGGTATTTGAATGTAAGGTTTGAGTATAAATATGTGTGGTTTGTTCCAACAAAGTGAGTTCTTGCCTTACCTACACTGGTGTTGTCTGGTGGGGTAAGCTTGCTGTATGCAGAGTGTGTGCTGTATACCCTGACACTAGTTTTGCCTAGTTTGGGGTATATTGCGGTATGCTGTTAGATGTCCATCTGGCTCGTAGCGGAAGAAGTGACCATTGACGGGGACACCAAGGCTGGGTGTCCGCTGGTACCGTCACATCTGGTGGCAAGCGGTGGGATTTGGCTTCTTCCAAGGAACTGAACTGAGACCAGCATCCAGGGGGAGATATGGCCGCTGGCTTGACCCCGGTCTCAGCAACGCAGAGAGCAGTGGATGGAGCAACAGCGAAACTGAGACCAGCTTCCAGGGGGAGATATAGCCGCTGGCTTGCCCTGGTCTCAGAAACGCAGCAAGCAGTGGATGGAGCAACAGCGAAACCGAGACCAGCATCCAGGGGGAGATATAGCCGCTGGCTTGACCCCGGTCTCAGCAACGCAGCGAGCAGCACAGCACCCTAAAAAATTAATGGTGGGGGAGAAGAGAAGCAACCTCTCGTCCGGGGTAATGAGCTTTGCCGAGTTTCAGAGAGAGGTTTTGCGGCACCTGGCCCTCTATGGCGAAAACCCCCCTCACGAAGTGATCACACAGTCCTTGGAGAGGTAACCCAATTAAGATTGGCGTCATTTGCCCAGCCCTGTAGGCCAAAAGAGAGAGAGGACAGGTTGCATCCAAGGGATGTTGTTCTCTGCCCAGCACCGCAAGATGCAGCCACGGTAAAAGCACCAGCAACAGGGCAGAGGGACCCTGTCCTCTGCCCGACTCATAGTACAGAGGCCTCATCTGCCTGCAGGAACGTTAGCCTCTGCCCAGCACGGGTCGCAGCCTCTGAGTGCCAAGGAGAGGGCGCAACCAGAGTCTCGCCCCAGCGGCTGTCTGAGCTACAGGTAGAGGAGGTAGTTGACCTCTCTCCCCAGCGGCAGATGGCTTTTGAAACTGAAAGTGTCGTGGATGAGACTTTGGTCGCCACAGGCACCCTGCAAGTAGAAGAGTGGGCTCCTCTGACTCTTCCTGAGGCTGACCCCAGCGATCTGGTATGGACTGGTCAGCAGGTAGCAGGCGAGACTACGGCTGCCGCTACTCCTTCTTTTAGGGGTGGGACAACCGTCCCCCCGGTGGGCATTCGGCCCCTTCCCCTGTTTTTCCTACTGTGGTGAGTGAGGGAGAGCTCACCAGCAGCCCCAAGAAGATGGCCCCTTTGTTATTGGATACTGCCCTGGAGAAAGAGAAATGTGTGCTCTCCAGGGGCATGGATGTTACTGCCCTGAGGAATGGGACTGCAGTCTTCCTCAAGGCAGAGAATGGTCCTGAAGTTTGTGGCCTGGAAGACGGGGACCCCAGAGTACTGAAGGAGAGCAGTGCTGCTGATCCTCTTGTTGTACCTGTGTACTGTGAACTGGTGAGTGGGAGCAAGCTCACCAGGGCCTGGGAAACTCCTGCTGTGGTGGATGAGACGCAGGTCCCCACCAGCAGCCCCTGTCCATTCCCTGTGGATGTTGCCCTGGAGAAAGAGGAATGTGTGCTCCCCAGGGCCCTACGATGTGTCTGCCATGGGAAGTGGGACCGCGGTCCCTTCCAGTGACCATGTGGACATTGAACTGGTGAGAGAGGAGACATGCCTCACCAGCAACCCTGTAACTTTTCCTGCAAAACCCATACTGGTGAGTAGGAGAGAGCTCCCCAGTCCCCCTATGACCTCTGGCCAGGTGAGTGGGAGCGAGCTCACCAAGGCCTGTGACACCTCGGCTGTGGGGAGTGGGACAACAGGTCCTCATCAGCAGCCCAAAGCTTGCTACCCCTTCCTTTCAGGATGTCCCAGCATCAAGGTGAGGTGTTCCAAGGAATGGTGCAGTCAGCCCCTCGCAGCAGCAGCCGTGCCTGGTCTCGGGAGTGGGGGTTGCTGCCCTCCCTCCCCAGCAGGAGATTTGTGTTTTCAGAGGGGAGGTAGTCAACCTCTCTTCCCAGCGGCAGGTTAAAGCACCCAAGGTGCCACCAGGAGATGGATACCCAGCGGAAGAGCTGGCAACAGGACAGAGCGCCGCTGGCCTCTGTCCATCTGAGCAATTGCCCCAGGGAGCGGGTGCCAGCTGCACAACTCTCCTGCAGCGGAGCAAGATCCAGGGGGAGATGGAGTATTGCGTATTTTCACCCCAGTATCCAGAGCAACTCTACCACCCACTCTCATCATCCTCAGCCAGCAGCAGAGATCCTGGTAATGTACTAACTGGGAGGGCACCGTTACTTGGGTGGGGGTTTTTGTGGGCTCCGAGACTCCTACGTACCAGAGCTTGGGATGGACGGCCTCCCCGGGTCAAGGAGTCCTATGTCCAAGTCACCCTGTACCTCGGAGGTGCAAGGTGCAAAGCCGGCCAGACCCCAGGATTGGAGGGGCTGGCTGAAAGCCAGTCCTGTTGCGGACATGGCACTACCTGACTATGTGTCCACTCCAGACAGCAGCGAGCTGACTCGTGTGGATCATGCTGTGGCTGTCGGAGGTGGACAAGGGGGAGAAATGTCACAGGAACCACTGGGCCCCTGGCTCCTGGAGGGGCCTGAGGGCCAGCCTCCTGACCACAGACTATGGACCTAGCCCTGGAACAGGGTATGGCCTCTCCCTGAGACTGTTAAACAAGGAACTGTTATCCCAAGAACTCCAGAGACTGTGGACATTTCTGGGCCCAAAGAGACTGACAACCATGGACTGCTGGCTTGCTTCCAAGGCAATGGACATTAAGGGTTAATTATTTGAGTTTACCTAAAGTTACTTTCAGTGTGTATTGTAGCCACTCAAGCCAGTGTATTGTGAACTGTACTGAGACCCCCTGCCCGGTGTTAATTCATTCAATCCCTCAAGTCTTTGTGTCCACTGTCTGAGTTTAGCAACCCTTTTGTGTGTGAAATGTAATCATGTCTAAGACATTGTATTGGTTAGACCATTTGCTGTTGGCCTTTTGTTTACTGTATGGTGATTGGATTATAAATATGCGTGGTTTGTTCCAACAAAGTGAGTTCTTGCCTTACCTACACTGGTGTTGTCTGGTGGGGTAAGCTTGCTGTATGCAGAGTGTGTGCTGGATACCCTGATACTAGTTTTGCCTAGTTTGGGGTATATTGCGGTATGCTGTTGGATGTCCATCTGGCTCGTAGCGGAAGAAGTGACCATTGACGGGGACACCAAGGCTGGGTGTCTGCTGGTACCGTCACATGGAGGATCTGAGTTATAAAGAGAGACCAGCCAAACAAAGCTTGTTTATGTTAGAGAATAGGTGTCTATATGGTGATATGATTATCAAATAAAAAAAAAACTAAAGTTGTGCAAAAGAATGTAAATGGGGAGCAAGTCTGTTATCCAGCAGCCAGAAATAAGAATCCTTGGTCTATAATTCCAAAAAATATAACAAATTGATAAATATATATATACGGCGCTTGGAAACAGCAGATGTAAGTATAAGAAGAACAATCAGTGATCCTACAGATCAAAATTATGATCACCATTAGAACAGACAAGAATATCCCTTTAAAAGAGGATTTTAGTCTTACCTGTTAAATCCTTTTCTCTTAGTCCATATAGGTTACTGGTAACTTTGGGTAGGCGACCACCCCTTTAAGTAGGCAGGAATCATTCTTGAAGAGAATGCTGGGTGGAGCCTACCTCATCTCCTTAGATGCATCTAGCCACTCCTCTCCAGAAAGATTTGAGACACTAACTAGCAACTAGATAGTAAGAAAGGAAAAGAAGACTCCTGTGAGCATGAACCCAAAAGTACTGCCAGGTTTGGCCACAGGAGAACCAAGCATGGTCCCTTAACAGGGTGGGAGAGCAGAGGGACTAAGAGAAAAGGATTTAACAGGTAAGACTAAAATCCTCGTTTCTCCGTAGTCCAATATAGGTTACTGGTAACTTTGGGATGTCCAACCATTGAGTTTCCCAGAGGTGGGAAGTAAGGCAAGGACCAGTTGCAAGGCCCCCAAAGTCTCCAGAGCATATATGAACCATCAGATCATAAACAGCCCAACAATAACAACACAGTGCCAACGGACACAAAACTGGTGTATAAACCCACCAGGAACTGTAGCACAGCACACAGAACTAGAGCCAACTGGGCTCAAAAGTGAAGGAGTACCAAAGAGACGAAAGGAGAACCTAGACAGGCAATACTGCCTCCAGGATCTTCCTTCCAAAGCTGGCAATCAACATGGTAGTGCTTAGAAAAGGTGTACACAGACAACCCTGCACAACTGATCAGCTGAGGCCTGATTCTTGTAAGCCCAAGATGCCCAAATGGATCTAGTAGAATGAGCAGAAACCCTAAATGGAACAGGCTTCTTCCGTAGTTCGTAAGACTTACAAATAGTAGACTTAATCCATGAAGCTATGGTCACCTTGGATGCCGGTCTCCCTGCCCTGGGACCCACAGGAATGACGAACAGGGAGTCAGACTGGCGAACAGATTCAGTGGGGTGCACATAGAGACATCGCACCACATCCAACAAGTGAAGATCCCTCCTCGAGGTTATCCTGTCTTGGAGCAACTCCTCGACAGTTGCCACTGCATTACTCGATTCAGGGGCAGCAGCATACATTATGGATGCAGACTTTGCGGAAAGTCAAGCCATTCCTTTGCAGCCTCGCTCTTCACCCTTGGCTATTGAGGCTATTGATGGGAGGCCCTTACAACCCTCTCATATCACTCAGGAGATGCTTCCTTTAACCCTGCGAGTTGGAGCCTTACATACGGAAACCCCACAATTTCAAATAATTCACTCGCCTCACTACGCTATTGTCCTGGGGTTTCCATGGCTTCAGGCACACAACCCCAGAATCGATTGACAAAATTGTGACATAGTGTCATGGGCTCCTAGTTGCATGGATTCCTATCTCGCACGTCCTACGAGACTGATGTGTACTTCTTCCCCTATATTGCCTGAGGAGTACAGGGCCTTCCGTGACTTATTTGACAAGGTCCAAGCTGGTGCATTACCTCCCCACAGGTCCTACGACTGTGCAATTAACTTGATTCCTGGTGCTACTCCCCCTAGGGGCCGGTTTTATCCTCTGTCTATGCTGGAGACGAGGGTTATGGAGGAGTCTGTGGCCGACGGTATAATCCGCAAATCTACCTCCCCGGCTGGTGCGGGCTTCTTTTTGTCGGCACCCCTATTCGGATGCAAGGGGTGGAGAGAAGGATTAGAAACCCTAGGCAGTCTATAGGAAAACCTGCACAGGTGGAATTCCAAGGGGAGAGAGCAGAACAGAGCACAGCGTGCAATAATACAACTATATGAGGAGTACACAAGCGCCATACAAATATGCTGCATATAGAACAATCATAGGGAGTAAGAAAATGTGGATTACCACAACAGGAAAACTTGCTCGGGAGCGTAGCAGATAAGACAGGGTTACCTGGGTGGTGTAGCTGGAAAGCGTGGCAGGGTATGAGGTACAAATGTGGAGAATCACAACAGAAAAACATGCTCAAGAGCGTAGCAGATAGTACAAGGTTTACCTGGGTGGTGAAGTTAGAGAGCGTGGTAGGGTAAAGGGTCTGTCAATACAGAGCTTACCTGGGTGGTGAAGCTGGAGAGCGTGGCAGGGTAAAGGGTCTGTCAATATGGAGCTTACCTGGGTGGTGAAGCTGGAGAGCGTGGCAGGCAAGAAACAGGGATGCTAGAGCAGGCACTTGAGCAGAAGGAGGAGGTCCAGGTCAAAGCCAAAGGTCATGGGTAGGCAGCAATCAGAATGATCAAAGCGGTCCAAGGGTCAAGGGCTGTCAGAGATCAAGCAGGAGTCAAACAAGCCAAGTTCTGTAACTTTAAGGTGTAACAAGGATAGTAGCGATGAAGCGAAGTCAGACAGGCCAAAGTCAAAATCCGGAGGAACAAGCTTGAATATACAGAGAAGTAGCTAGAGACACAGACTCTCAATAACTGAGCGCCGGACTTGGTTCGAGCGCTCTTTATAAAGTCCTTCCTGGAGTGACGTTGGGGCGCCGATGTTGATGTACGCACGTTACTTCCGGGTTTACCATTGCCTCATTCTTATTGGCTCTGAGCTGGAGACTCCTCCCAGGGTTTGCCTTTATATACTCCCTCCTGTCATTCTACCGGTGCCCTTTCGTGGTGTACCCATACCTAGCGTTTACTTGTTCCTGTTTCCGTGTATGACCCGGCTCGCCTGACTACGCTTATATTCCTGACGCTCCTGTGATCCGATTCCGTTGCTGACTTTGGACTGGCTGACTAACTCTGTGTGTATCGACCTGGCTTGGCTGAGTATCCGATTCCGTTACGTCTAAGGACTAGCTGACTAACTCCGTGTGTACCGACCTTGCTTGGCTGAGTATCCGATTCCGTTACCGACTAAGGACTGGCTGACTAACTCCGTGTGTACCGACCTGGCGTGGCTGAGTATCCGATTCCGTTACCGACTAAGGACTGGCTGACTACTCTGTGTGTACCAACCTGGCTGAGCATCTGGTTCCGTTGCCGACCTGGCTGGGCTAAGTGTCTGGCTGTACTATCTAGGACTGGCTGACTATCCTGTGTGTGCCGACCTGGCTGAGCATCTGGTTCCGTTGCCGACGGGACTGGTCGACTATCTCCGTGTGTACCGATTAGGTCAACGCTGGCTACTGATCGATCAGAGTACGCACACTGCTCACTCCCCACTCTCTACACTGCACTGTGCCTGTTAGGCCTATCCACCCCAGTAGTCTCCAGGGGCTTGTGGGAGTCCAGTCACTCACCAGTGTCTGTGTTGCCTCCGGTAACCCTAGTGTACTAGGGTCCAGTCTGTGCCAGACTCCTGCCCCTATTGCCTTTGTTAACCCTAGTATTCTAGGGTCAGATTACTGCCAGTGTCTGATCTATGTTGCCTCCGTTAACCCTAGTGTGCTAAGGCCAAGTCATTCCCAAATTCCTGTCCGTGTTGCCTCCGTTAACCCTAGCTTGCTAGGGCCACATCATTGCCATAGTCCTGTCTGTGTTGCCTCTGTTAACCCTAGTGTTCTAGGGTCAGACCACTGCCAGAGTCCTGTCCATGTTGCCTCCGTTAACCCTAGCTTGCTAGGGCCAAGTCATTGCCATAGTCCTGTCCATGTTGCCTCCGTTAACCCTAGTGTACTAGGGTCAGATCGCTGTCAGTGTCCAGTCTGTGTTGCCTCCGTTAACCCTAGTCTTCTAGGGTCAGTACGCTGCCAGAGTCTTGCCTCCATTAAGCCTAGAATTCTAGGGTCAGGTATCTACCTGAACACTGTCTGTGTTGCCTCCGCTATCCTTAGTCTGCTAGGGAATTGCCTCAGTTACCCATCACCTTGTGTCACTTATTGGCGGTGTGGGGCTGTTGAGGTTATTCTTGTTCCTGAACCTGTCCACGGATCAAGCCTACAAAGTCTTAGATCTATATATATTGCTACTGTGATATTCCTCATCCTGACCTGAGTCAGATCTGGGAAGTACTTGGTACGGACCTCGTCTGGACCCGAGTAGGGTGATTGTTCTATTTATCTTCGATAAAGCTTTTTAACCTTACCTAACTGTCTGAGTGTTCTTACGAAACCATGACAGAGATTGTTTTCGGCTCAGGCGTTATGAGGTTATCCTGATGGTACTGGACTGATTCTCTAAAATGGCAAACTTTGTAAGAAGTTGCCCTCTGCTAAAGAGCTGGCCAAGATATTTGCCAAGGAAGTATTCTGTCTACATCGCTTACCGATGGTTATTGTCTCTGATAGAGGAAGTCAGTTCATGTCCAGATTCTGGAGACGTTTCTGCGCACAATTGGGGATCCAGCTGGCCTTTTCTTCAGCGTACCACCCACAATCCAATGGTGCAGCCGAAAGGTCAAACCAAGCCCTTGAGCAATTTATCTGGTGCTACATAAATAACCACCACGACAACTGGGCTGCCTTGTTACCCTGGGAGGAGTTTACCAGAAATTGTGCCATCAATTCCTCGTCTCAGTCATCACTGTTTCTGATTAATTATGGGTTCCAGCCCTCTGCTCTCCCTGAGACTTTTGAGGAATCTCAATCTCCAGGTGCCATGTAGGAAACTGGCCCCTTGTTTTGTTGGTCCCTTCCGGGTCATTCGGAGAATTAATCCTGTGGCATATGCTCTAGAATGGCCGGCTACTATGCACATTTATAATGTGTTCCATGTGTCATTGCTCAAACCTTTAACCTGTAACCGGTATACCTTCGCTACCGCTCCTCCAGCCCCCATTAGGGTGGGAGACCATGAGGAATATGAAGTACAAAGCATCCTGGATTCAGAGTTTTAGGGGGAGACTACAGTACTTGGTGCACTGGAGAGGCTATGGTCCAGAGGAACGCTCTTGGGTCTCCTCGGAGGATGTGCATGCTCCCACCCTCATTCGTAGGTTTCACTCACGCATCCCGGACCTCCCACACCCTGAACTGCGGGGAGGAGGACTTTGAGAGGGGGGTACTGTTAAAGCTCCTTCCCCCAGCGGCTCAGCCTCAGTGTGTTCCGGCGGCCCCCGACGCAGTCTTACCCAGCTGCTCCAGCCGCAGCTCTCTTCTGGCAGCTCCACCCGCAATGTAGTCAGCCCTCTGTCTCCTCCTCTGGGGAGCAGGGGCTGTTGGCGGCTCCAGCCCCACTGTCATTTGGCGGCTCCTGCCGCGTGTCACGGGAGGATCGCTCTGGCTGGCTTCAGGCACGAGTCTGCATTGAATATGGGCGCACGTCTCAGGCTTGGACATGCGCTCCATTTAAAGGTACAGCACATATTTTGTAGACTCCTCCTCTTCCTGCCTCTTAACTTCATATACTGCCTGGACACTAGACTCAGTCACCCTTTCGTGGTGTCCAATGCAGTTGGCTTGTGATGTGTGCTTGATCTGGTTCGTCTGACTACCCGTTCTGGTGCCAACCTTTGGTTTGTCTGACTACCCGCTCTGTGTATGACCCGGCTTGGCTGACATTCCTTCTGGTGTGGACCTGTGGCTCTGGTAGACTAACTCCTCTGTGTATTACCCTTGGCCTGGCTGACTGTCCGTCCTGGTGCTGACTTGTGGCTCTGTCTGACTACTCGCTCTGTGTATGACCCTGGCTAGTCTGATTACCCATCTGGTGCAGACCTGCGGCTCTGGTTTACGTTTCGCTCTATCCATATTCCAGCTTGTCTGACTACCCACCTTGGTGTACCATGGATTGTCCACTGTGCACCCAGCATACAAAAGCTCCAGTGGATATCTTGTTGGGTAATCTTGGTGGCTTTGGCAGACTTCCCTTGCTCCTGTTCTATACTGTGGTGTTCAGGTAAGGATCTGTAGTGCAGTACCTGTCTCTGGAACGTTATCTGTACAGGTGCGGACCTATAGTGCATTACCTGTCTCTGGTACATTGTCTGTACAGGTGCGGACCTGTAGCGCAGCAGCCTACTTTGATACTTTGTAAGTACAGGTGCGGACCTGTAGTAGATCCTCAGGTGCGGACCAGAGACGGTTCTCTCCAGTTTGCCCTCTGGGGCTCGGTTCGTTACTACTACAGAAGAACTGTCCTTCCAGATGTCTTTATATTGCATGGTGTTCTTGCTGTACCGTTGTTCTGTACGTGTTGTATCTTAATAAAGATTGTGTTACCTATAGTACTGGACCAATTCTCATTCTTGAGTCCGTGACAGATGCATCTTTGAAATAAGACAGGAAGTGCAAAAGTCTGAACCTTAAGGGAACTCAAGCTGAGGCCCTTATCCAGTCCATCCTGCAGGAAGGACAGGATCATAGGAAGATCAAATTCCTGGGAAAGATCCTTATCAGCACACCAAGACAGAAGAGTGGACCAGACTCTATGGTAGGCCTTAGAGGAAACAGGCTTGCAGGCACTAAGCATAGTAGCCAGCACACCAGAAGAGAAACCCTTCTTCTTCAGTATTGAGGATTCAATTTCCATGCTATCAAACCCAGACGGTCCACATCCTCCTTCCACGGGTACCCCTGCAGAAGAAGATACGGATGGCAGGGAAGCCAAAAGGGATCTGCCACAGAGAGATCCAGACGCTCTGGAAACCAAGCCTGACGAGGCCAGTACGGAACAATCAGAATGCAGTTTCCGCAACACCCTGTGTAGCATGGGAATGGGAGGAAAGATGTATGCCAGAGGGAAGTGCCTTGTCGCCATCAGATCGATGCAAAGACGTCCCCACTTCTGAATAAAGAGGTTGAACTTGATTCAGTTCCCACTCTCCGATGTCCACCGTGTGTCGACTTAAAAAGTCTGCCAGCACATTGTCTATGCCGGGAATATGAACTGCGGATATGGCAGGAACATGTTCCTCTGCCCAAGTTAAAACAGCTTTGACCTCCAACCTAGCTGCAAGACTTTTTGTGGTGCCTTGCTTGTTGATGTAAGCCACGGCCATGGCGTTGTCGGACTGGACCCTGACTGGGCAACCCTCAAGGTGGAGCGTCCAGTGATGAAGAGCATGATATACCATCCGAAGCTCCAACACATTGAAGGGAAGGAGAGATTCCTCCGGAGACCACTGACCCTGGGCATCGCTGTGACCTAGGACCGCTCCCCAGTCAGAAAGGCTGGCATCCGTCGTCACAGTAGTCCAGAAGGCTATTAGGAAGGGACTGCTCTTCAGCAGATTGGAGAGGTTGAGCCACCACAACAGACTCAGCGCCATGTGAAGGGGAAGAGACACAAAATCTTCAATAGATCCTGCTGACCCCTGCACACATGGATCACAAACCTCTGAAGGTCCCTGGTGTGAGCCATGGCAAACGGAACCGCTTCTATGGTGGAAATGAACTTCCCCACAGGGAAGGTCACCTTCTTGGCAGGAACTGGATCGTGAGCCAGAACAGCAGACACTTTGTGGACGATCTGGTGAGCCACCTCGTCCATGAGAAACACCATACCTTGTTTGGTGTCGAAGAGGAGACCCAGGAAGACTAGTCTCTGAGATGGTACAAGGTCTGACTTGTCCATGTTGAGGATCCATCCATGATGGGTCAGTGCATGAATGCAGTCCTTGACCTGCTGATGAAGGAGTTCTGGAGACGGGGCCTTCAGAAGCAAATCGTCCATGTATGGAGTTACTCTGATGCCGTCCCTGTGGAGGACAGCCACCCAGGACGCGACTGAAGACCTGGGGAGCTGTAGTCAGACCAAAGGGAAGAGCAGAAAACTGAAAATGCCTGAAAAGCATATCTGAGGTACTGCCGGCTCTCTGGATGGATAGCAATATGCAGGTATGCAGCTTGAAGATACAGAGAAGAGAGGAATTCTCCAGGAGACATGGCTGCGATCACCATCTGCAGGGACTCCTGGTGATAGTGAGTCTTGACCACAAAGGAATTGAGGTCCTTGAGGTCCAAAATTGGATGACAGCCGCCGTCTTTCTTGGAAACCACAAACAGGTTGTAGTAAAAACCCAAACCTATTTCCGGCACTGGAACTGGTTCCAGAACCGCCTTGTCCAAAAGGGTCTGGATAGAGCCGTGGGACAGACGGAGCTTCTCCGCTCCCTGAGGAGTGTGAGTAGGAAAGAATCTGAGCATGGGGAGAGAGGCGAAAGGGATCCTGTGCCCCTCTGACACAACCTGCAAAACCCACGGATCTCCCACAGTTTCTGTTCAGACACTGAGAAAGTGGCGTAAAAGACCACACACTGGTGCATGGGGATCAGGGTTCGACGAGTCATGATGAAGAAGGTTTGGAAGTCTTGGGCTTGGTGGAGGACTGCTTGGCCATCCACTGTTGTTTGGCTTGGAGAAGGAACGCAGAGCCTGGGGAACCGCTTGGTTCATGGTGATCGCCTCAGCCTGAAAGGGACGAAAAAGCAGATTCAGCTTCGCTGGAGGCTTTTTCCTAGGCATTAAAGGCAGCAGGGTACTCTTGTCCCCGTGGCCTCACTAATGAGGTCCTTATGCTCCCTGAAAAGATAATGAAAGCAGGGCTTTCTTAGATATAGTGTCTGCAGACTTGATCTTGAGACAAAGGGCCCATCTGGCTACCACAGACATGGTAGAAACTCTAGCCACCAAGCAGATGGAGTCAAAAAAAGCAGCAGAAACATAATGCTGAGCCTCAGAGAAGTTGGCAAGGAGCCGCAACAAATCAGCAGTAGGAGCTCCCTGGCGGACAGCCACAGTCAGCTGATCAGTCCAGACTGCAATGGCCCTGTTCACCCAAGCAGTAGCGAATGCCAGGCGCAATGAAGTACCAGCCGTAGCAGCGATAGACTTCAGGGATGTCTCAAGCTTCATGTCAGTCCAGTCCTTTTGAATGGAAGTGTCTGCCACAGGCAAAGCAGTGGACTGGAGTGTCTGCCTTGGGTGGGTGAGCTCATTGAGCTAGCACCGCTTCAGAAAAGGGGTACAACTTAGTCAACTTCTTGATAAACCAAGGGCAGACAAACAAAATGAGCCACCTCTGAAGTTGTTACGTTGAGCGGTTCCTAAGGCATAGGAAACAGGACTGACCCTGCAGAGTACCCGGAATGGACCCACAAATTGGGGAGCCAGCTTATTGCATGGAACTTGCAACCTAAGGTTCCTGGAGGATAACCATACCCTGTCCTCCACCTGGAATACAGGGGCAGGCAACCTTCTATTATTGCCATGCCGCTGATACCGTTGAAAGGAGTCACGTAGGGAATTCTGAACTTGTGCCCAAGTGGAGCGAAGTTGCCGAATGTGCTCATCCAAAGCTGGAATCTGCTGCACTTGGAAGGTATCTGGGAGCAAGCATGGCTGGAACCCATAGTTGATAAGAAAGGGTGAGCTCCTGGAAGAAGTGTAAACAGCGCAATCCCTGGTGAACTCTGCCCACAGCAACAAGTCAGCCCAGTTGTGGTGATGATTGGAAATGAAACAGCGTAGAAATTGCTCCAATCCCTGATTGGAGCTTTCAGCAGCCCCATTGGTCTGGGGATGGTATGCGGACGAGAAGGACAATTGGATACCCATTTGGTCACAGAATGCCCTCCAGAACCTGGACACAAATTGGCTCCCGCGATCGGCGACCAGGACCTTGGGGACTCCATGGAGTCGGAACACCTCCTTCACGAACACCATGGCCAATGTTTTAGCTGATGGCAAGCCAGGGAGCGGCACAAAGTGGGCCATTTTTGAAAATCTATCAACCACCATAATTATAACTGTGTAGCCATTAGATACCGGCAATTCTCCCATGAAATCGATAGATACATGTGACCATGGGTGGTCACCATTAGGAACAGCTTGTAAAAGCCTGACTGGAAGGTGCCTTGGGGACTTGGAGCGGGCACAAGTGGCACAGGCTGCAGTAAATGCGGCACAGTCAGGCCTTAACGTAGGCCACCAGAACATTCAGAACAAGGACCAGATCAATTGATTTTTGACTACGTGACCAGCCGCACGAGAGGCATGATATGTCTCCATCAACTTGGCCTGGAATGGTTCAGCCACAAAGTACTTGCCCATGGGTTTCTCCGGAGGTGCACTGGCCTGGGATGCCAAGATCTCCTCGCCCAATGGGGATGTGATACTGGTACGTAGTGTGGCAAGGATACGATCCAGAGGTATAATAGGCACAGGTTCAGTTTCTGTAATGGTTTTCCAGACACTCAGAGGATTAGAATAAAACACAGTTTTATTAGAAAAAAATTAAGAACAAGATCGCCCTCTACAGGCAGTACAGTAAATAGCAGAATATAGGCTACATATGCCTTCTCAGGACCAGGATACAGAAACAGGGACAATACATATACTGTCACAGGACAGGCATAAAACAGCAACTGGCAATGAATAGTTAAGTACAAAGAATCATCAGTCTCAAATGTGGTGTTAGGCACGCCCAAGGTGATAAGAGGCAGCTATAGGTGCAAATCACACAACACCTTAAGTCCGTCTATGTATAGAGCTGCTAGATAGGGCTGAGTCAGAGGCAGGAGCTGCAGGGTAGTTGGTAGATAGCCCCCAGGGTCGTATAACGGAGACCAAAAGTATGGTGATAGCTCGAGCCAATAGCCCCCACGGGCATATAACGGAGACCAACAGTATCGTGATAGCTTGAGCCAATAGCCCCCACGGGCGATAACGGGAACCACCTGTTGCTGCAAGTGCTTGAGCCAATAGCGCCACCCACGGCGCGTTAACGGAGACCTACTGCTCTGTAGATGACAATGAGCCGCCGACTAACCGAGGCCCACAACGCGGCCGACTCAGCAGAAGCAGTGGATAAGGTAACAGCTCAGCAATGGTTAACAATAGCAGCAAGGTTGAGGAGTAAGCACTACAAGTGATTGGAGGCTCAGTGAGTAGCAGAATAGCACAGCAAGTGCCAAGGAGACTCAGCTATACGTAGTACAGTGCACCAGAGAAACGGAAGGCTCAGCTCAGGAGACACGGCTCAGCAGGAGTTAATGCAGCAATCTCGATCGGCTCTGACACACACTCTGCAGCGATCAGAATGTCGCCGGGGCGACAACAGGAGCTGTAAACAGGAACAGAAGCAGGTCGGTACAGGTCACGGAGCAGGAAGTCAGCCAGGCCAGGTCAGATCACGGAGGAGATTCGCAGACAAGCCAGATCAGCAACGAGCAGGAACGTCAGCCAGGCCGGGTAGGATCACGGAACAGGAACACAGAAGCGTAGTCAATACAGGCCAATTCGGTACACAGGAGATCAGGAACACAGGAACACAGCAACAGCAACACTGGCTCTGGAACACCACGAAAGGGCACCTGACAGGTGCCAATGGACAGAATAAAAAGGTCACCAGGGGCGGGCCAAACACGTTCAACCAATAAGGGAACAGCATAAGTAAGAGTGACAGAGAAATCATGGGAACCGTGATAGTTTCAGACTCCGGATCTGGACCAAATTGTCTGGATAGGGCATCAGCCCTTATAGTCTTGATACCAGGTAAGTAAGAAACAATGAAATTGAAGTGTGAAAGGAACAAGGCCCATCTGGCTTGACTGGGAGATAAACTTTTTGCCTCAGAGAGGTAGGTAAGATTCCTATGGTCCATCAGAATCGGCGCCCTGGTGCCCTCCAGCAGATGGCGCCATTCATGTAGTGCCAAAATGATCACCAATAATTCGCGATCTATAATATCATAGACACTTTGGGCTTTGGTCATCTTTTTAGAGAAAATGGCATTAGTGTCTTCCCAAGCCCAGGCCTCTGTGACAGCACTGCCCCTACACCTGTCTCGGAAGCATCAACCTCCAAGGTAAATGGCAAGCCAGGTATAGGATGCGACAGTACTGGTGCTGAGGAAAATGCAGATTTTAAGGATTCAAATGCCCTCTCTGCTTCTGGAGACCACACAGAAGCCAAATTATAAGAAACAAATAGAAAAAGAAAAAAGAAAAAGATATATAAATCTGTATCATATCCCACTATTTTATTTTACTTCGGATACCAGATATATATTTTAAATAGAGGCTCGTTCAGTGCTGTACTGGAGGAAGTATATCAACTATCTTAAAATCTTATTTTATTGAGGAAACATTAAAACTTAATTAAAAACTTTCTATGAAAAAAATAAAGACAAGGAGAATAAATCCCATTAATAACGGGTTAATATTTTCAAGACAGAGTATCTCTTCATTTATAATGGAGTGCTTATTCTTTTTTCAAACATCGATTTTTAATTATTCTTAGAGCTATTACATTTTAAATAGAGCAATCCAATTTAACACAAAGAGTTTGAGTCTTTTAATGTTATCTTCATAGATACCGTCTTCCAATTATACTACTAGTAGCTATGTTATTCTATAGCGAGATGACAATCTCAAACAGCGTTCTCTGTGTTTTGTATGTGAATGCTTTCCTTCACTTCCACTGTTGTGTTACTATTATGACTTCAGGAAAATGGTCCGCAAAATTCGCTTATCAGCTACCTTAAGCTATTAGAACAGACCGTGTCAAATATTATCCTTGGTCTTAACACAGCAGTATATCAATATCCAACAGTCCTTGATATTGCTATATATACATACTTTCTTTGACTTCCACTAACAAGTACCCATTTCTCCATTATCGAAGGCTTAAATGGTAACATTAACCCTTCGGCTGCCTAAGAATATTAGCGCAAACCGAAGGGAGTATATCACTTTAATGTTAAACCAACAGTGTGTAGAGACAGCTAATACAGGGCTCTTTCTTGATATATAGATCTTTATTTGATAACTTTATACTCAGTTTAAAATACAAATAAAAGCAACGATATTATCCACCCTTAAACCGTCTAGAATTTTTGAATCAAAAGGAATATTGCCTAATCAGTCACTATGAAACTGTTTAATACAGCATTTCAAAGTCCTGAATTTAAATATATTCACTCCACTTTCACTTTATTTTAGAAAGCCAAGTAATAAAGATTCAAAAGGAGGGCGGCAAAAAAACCTTTGTTTGCCGTACACATTATCCTTCATGTGATACTCCACTGACCGTTAATAATCAAGTCAGTGTAACACTTATTACGGAGTTCAGTACTCAAAGCAGATACATATAGATATATTGTTGCAGATCTAAACTATATACATTTATATCGTTGACGATCTGATCCCTGTGCACTAGTTATAACTTTGCTGATATAGATTATAGGAACGCCGATCACTTTTCTCTTAGTCTAATAACTATGCTCTATAGCTCACTATTGTAAATAACTAAATATCTCAATTTTCACTCCTGTACTCTCATCTTTTATTTTCACCATTATCATCTCCAATCTTTATTTTTTAACCATGTCATTGCCCAACGCGTTTCACCAGTTAACCTGGTTTCGTCAGGAGATTATAGTGATCAGAGCCGCTATCTTGCGCGCTCTTTATACCTCCATAGTTTCAAAACGAGGCTTGTTTCTCCAAGCCTCGAAATCAACATACCGACATTTTATTGTAGTCTGAATTTAATTATGTCATATCTGACTTGTATAAAGGAATATGCTGGTATAATAAGAGTATATTTTTCAATGCTAACTATGCAAATATAAAAATATTTAAAGTATCCAAAGCACAAGAAAGAATTATTTTCATTCTCACAACATTTTTGAAGATATATAAATATGAATGTGGTAAGAGATAACAATTATGTGTATAATAAGTCCCTAAACTTAAGTGAAATATAATGGGTCAACTTGTCCCACATATAATATTTTAGAACAGATTTAGTGTCCAATGTCTTTTAATAGAATTCATAATTTATTAATAATACAGATGAAAGTCAATAGGAATATTATGAATATTATACTCCTTCAATAAAAGGTCTAAAGGTAAAGCCTTCGTTTAAGCCATTTGGATTTAGAGTTCTCAATTTATATATCCAATAGGCTTCTCTTTTTAAAAGCTTTTTATTAAAATCGCCTTTTCTAGGAGAAGGTTCAACTTTCTCAATACCAGTGAACTTTAGACCCTTGATATCATTTTTATGAATTTCTGCCATATGTCTTGCAAATGGTGTGTCACGCCTATTGCGCACATCACCCACATGTTCAAGTATTCTTTCCCTGAACTCCCTAGCTGTCTTCCCCACATATTGTATACCACATTTGCATGTCACAAGGTATATAATCCCAGTGGTCGGATGTTAAAACAATTGTTCTTATCTTTGTCAGTGAAAGTTTTCGATCTCTGTATATATTCACAGGCTTTGCAATTACCACAACTTGTAGAGCCAGTTATTAACCTTTTAGAACTCAACCAGCTACTTTTATCTCTTTGAAAGTGACTATGCACGATTTGATCTTTGATATTTGGAGGTCTCCTAAAAGTAATTCTCGGAGATGATGGTAATATTTCCGCAAGATCTTTATCTAGCAATAAAGTATTCCAATGTTTGTCTAGAATGGACCTGATGATTTTATGTACTGGAAATTGGAAAATTATATTGTAAATAAGATAGTCCCTAGAGGTCTTTGTTCAAATCTCAGTCCAGCTACACACTTAATAAGTGAAGAATTTATAACAAAATGGAATGAAATATTAACCAATTGTTCCTTAGAAATTATTCAGCTAATTGTGATCACTGAAAAGAAACAACTGGAGGAAATTAACTCTGAAGTTGAAAAACAATTAAGGAATATACAAAATTATAAGATGGTACCTGAGTTTACACAATTGGAAAATCAGTTAAAAGAAAATATTGATAAATTAGCAAATGACTTAAAGAATAGAAAATTAAGGAAATTTCAAAGAGATAAAAAGGACTTTGAACAAAATAAGGCTTACAGACATGTAATCCCACAAAAAAGTGAGGAAACGAATCAGGGTACTGAATCAGCTTCTGAGGGCAATACTGATAGCTCTACTGATCAAATTAATAATAGATCACAAAGGAACAGAAGGAATCAAAATAGAAGAAATATTCCTCCACCTCATTTTTTAGGGGCAGGTGTAAGGGACAACGATATAAATCGAGGAAATTGCCCCCAATTGAGGGACAGAGACAAATGGGATACAGAGGAGGATGGAGATAAAAATAGAGGATAAAATGGAGGTACATAATATTTCCTCCATAAAATTAGATGATGCCCAGATTCTGGTATTAGAAAAAGGATTGAACTTTTGTCCCACTAAGAATGTTGATCTCTTTGAATGGGTAAAGGATCTAAATCTGTTTTGTAGAAAACTATATTTACATAAATTTTTTAAAAATAATACATCTATGACTACATTACAATTACAAGACCAAGAAACATTGCAGGATCTTGTTTTACTTCTTGAAGAAGAAGAGGAAGGATCAATACAAAAGAGGGGACCTTTTACTGATCTTCAAAATAATCTGGGTTTCACCCCATCCAAACATGTATCTCCACATGTGGAAATTTTTTGTGAACAAGTCACTAAAGACTTGGAAGCTCTTGATTTAAGGATGTTGTTGAATAAATCTAGGACACAGATAGCAAACAGTGATAATGTTTCAGTGAAAGAAAGACATATTTTATCTGAATTGAATCAAAATAAGCAAATTACAATAAAATCTGCTGATAAGGGTGGAAATTTGGTCATAATGGATACTTTGGATTATGTTAGTGAGTGTAAAAGGCTATTGAGTGACAAGAAATGTTATCTCAGATTGTCCTTAGATCCCACAGAAAAATTTAAAGAAATTTTGAAGAAGATCTTGGATTGTGGCACACAAATGAATGTGATCTCTACTAAAGAAAAAGATTTTTTACTACCCAAATCACCGACAATTGCTACTTTTTATTGCCTTCCCAAAATACATAAAAATCCAAATAAGCCTCCAGGTAGACCAATTGTATCTGGTAATGGCAGCTTAGGTGATAAGGCATCTATCTATGTAGATAGAATTTTAAGGAATTTTGTTACTTCGTTGCCATCTTATATACGAGATTCACAGGATGCAATTACCAAATTAGAAGGTATACCATTGGGTAGTAGTGATTTTTTGGCCAGTTTGGACATTGAATCATTATACACCAGTATAGATCATGAAATAGGTATACAAGCATCCAAGACTTTTTTGACATCACGTGGGATTCAATACAACAATCACAATAGGTTTGTGCTGGCACTATTAAGATATGTCCTTACATATAATTATTTTACATTTGATGGCCAATTCTACCAGCAAATAAGGGGGACAGTGATGGGAAGCTGTTGTGCACCATCATACGCCAACTTATATTTGGGCTGGTGGGAGTACAAGATGGTGTTCACAGACCCAATGATCAGATATACGGAAAAGATTGGCATCTGGTTACGTTACATAGATGACGTAATATTGGTGTGGACTGGTGGTATTGGAGAATTCAATGATTTTGTTGCAGCACTGAATGACAACACAATTAATTTGAGAGTAACAAGCAAAATACATCAAAATGAAATATCATTCCTGGACATTAAGTTATTCAGAAATGCGTCTAATATGATTAGCACTTGTGTATTTCGCAAATCCACGGCCAGTAATAGTCTTCTATTGCCACAAAGCCATCACCCAGTATCACTTATCAAGGGAATACCAGTTGGCCAATATTTACGTGTCAGACGTCTGTGCACGACAATTGAGGATTTTAAGGATGAGGCAAGGAAACTACAACAAAGGTTTCTTGCCCGAGGATATAGCAATAATTGTTTGAAGAAGGCATATCAGCGAGCACTTAACAGTGATCGCGATGCCCTACTGTATAAACCTTCCATACACATGCAAACTAATAAAGAAGTGAGAATGATTGGGACATATAATCAACAACATAAAATCATCAGGTCCATTCTAGACAAACATTGGAATACTTTATTGCTAGATAAAGATCTTGCGGAAATATTACCATAATCTCCGAGAATTACTTTTAGGAGACCTCCAAATATCAAAGATCAAATCGTGCATAGTCACTTTCAAAGAGATAAAAGTAGCTGGTTGAGTTCTAAAAGGTTAATAACTGGCTCTACAAGTTGTGGTAATTGCAAAGCCTGTGAATATATACAGAGATCGAAAACTTTCACTGACAAAGATAAGAACAATTGTTTTAACATCCGAAAGTTTATTAATTGTCGGACCACTGGGATTATATACCTTGTGACATGCAAATGTGGTATACAATATGTGGGGAAGACAGCTAGGGAGTTCAGGGAAAGAATACTTGAACATGTGGGTGATGTGCGCAATAGGCGTGACACACCACTTGCAAGACATATGGCAGAAATTCATAAAAATGATATCAAGGGTCTAAAGTTCACTGGTATTGAGAAAGTTGAACCTTCTCCTAGAAAAGGCGATTTTAATAAAAAGCTTTTAAAAAGAGAAGCCTATTGGATATATAAATTGAGAACTCTAAATCCAAATGGCTTAAACGAAGGCTTTACCTTTAGACCTTTTATTGAAGGAGTATAATATTCATAATATTCCTATTGACTTTCATCTGTATTATTAATAAATTATGAATTCTATTAAAAGACATTGGACACTAAATCTGTTCTAAAATATTATATGTGGGACAAGTTGACCCATTATATTTCACTTAAGTTTAGGGACTTATTATACACATAATTGTTATCTCTTACCACATTCATATTTATATATCTTCAAAAATGTTGTGAGAATGAAAATAATTCTTTCTTGTGCTTTGGATACTTTAAATATTTTTATATTTGCATAGTTAGCATTGAAAAATATACTCTTATTATACCAGCATATTCCTTTATACAAGTCAGATATGACATAATTAAATTCAGACTACAATAAAATGTCGGTATGTTGATTTCGAGGCTTGGAGAAACAAGCCTCGTTTTGAAACTATGGAGGTATAAAGAGCGCGCAAGATAGCGGCTCTGATCACTATAAGCTCCTGACGAAGCCAGGTTAACTGGTGAAACGCGTTGGGCAATGACATGGTTAAAAAATAAAGATTGGAGATGATAATGATGAAAATAAAAGATGAGAGTACAGGAGTGAAAATTGAGATATTTAGTTATTTACAATAGTGAGCTATAGAGCATAGTTATTAGACTAAGAGAAAAGTGATTGGAGTTCCTATAATCTATATCAGCAAAGTTATAACTAGTGCACAGGGATCAGATCGTCAACGATATAAATGTATATAGTTTAGATCTGCAACAATATATCTATATGTATCTGCTTTGAGTACTGAACTCCGTAATAAGTGTTACACTGACTTGATTATTAACGGTCAGTGGAGTATCACATGAAGGATAATGTGTACGGCAAACAAAGGTTTTTTTGCCGCCCTCCTTTTGAATCTTTATTACTTGGCTTTCTAAAATAAAGTGAAAGTGGAGTGAATATATTTAAATTCAGGACTTTGAAATGCTGTATTAAACAGTTTCATAGTGACTGATTAGGCAATATTCCTTTTGATTCAAAAATTCTAGACGGTTTAAGGGTGGATAATATTGTTGCTTTTATTTGTATTTTAAACTGAGTATAAAGTTATCGAATAAAGATCTATATATCAAGAAAGAGCCCTGTATTAGCTGTCTCTACACACTGTTGGTTTAACATTAAAGTGATATACTCCCTTCGGTTTGCGCTAATATTCTTAGGCAGCCGAAGGGTTAATGTTACCATTTAAGCCTTCGATAACGGAGAAATGGGTACTTGTTAGTGGAAGTCAAAGAAAGTATGTATATATAGCAATATCAAGGACTGTTGGATATTGATATACTGCTGTGTTAAGACCAAGGATAATATTTGACACGGTCTGTTCTAATAGCTTAAGGTAGCTGATAAGTGGAAGTGAAGGAAAGCATTCACATACGAAACACAGAGAACGCTGTTTGAGATTGTCATCTCGCTATAGAATAACATAACTACTAGTAGTATAATTGGAAGACGGTATCTATGAAGATAACATTAAAAGACTCAAACTCTTCATGTTAAATTGGATTGCTCTATTTAAAATTTAATAGCTCTAAGAATAATTAAAAATCGATGTTTGAAAAAAGAATAAGCACTCCATTATAAATGAAGAGATACTCTGTCTTGAAAATATTAACCCGTTATTAATGGGATTTATTCTCCTTGTCTTTATTTTTTTCATAGAAAGTTTTTAATTAAGTTTTAATGTTTCCTCAATAAAATAAGATTTTAAGATAGTTGATATACTTCCTCCAGTACAGCACTGAACGAGCCTCTATTTAAAATATATATCTGGTATCCGAAGTAAAATAAAATAGTGGGATATGATACAGATTTATATATCTTTTTCTATTTGTTTCTTATAATTTGACTTATATGATTTTGAGAGCTTGCGGTGCGTCGATTTCAATACATAGAAACACTGTTTAATATATGACCACACAGAAGCATTAGCCCCCTTATGTGTCATGTCTGTCAACGGTTTCACAATCATGGAATAGTCACGAATAAATTTCCTATAATAATTCTCAAAGCCCAAGAACCGCTGCAAAGGTTTGAGACCAATGGGACGCGGCCATTGCAACACAGCAGAGAGTTTGTCTTTGTCCATAGCAATGCCTTCTTTGGAAATGACATAGCCCAAGAACGGCACCTTGGACTTATGAAATTCGCACTTGTCCAGTTTGCAGAATAGTTTATTCTCTCTCAGCCTATACAACACTGCAGTGATATGCTTACGGTGCAAATCAGGAGAATAAGTCAAAATGTCGTCCAAGTAGACTACTACACAGGACTGTAACATGTCCCTAAGAACATTGTTTATAAGCTCCTGAAATACTGCTGGAGCATGGCATAACCCAAAGGGCATCACTAAATACTCGTAGTGCCCTGTCCGAGTATTGAAAGCGGATTTCCACTCATCATCCTCTTTGATCCTTATTAGGTTATATGCTGTCCTTAAATCCAACTTGGTGAAAATGGAAGCGCCCTTGAGTCGATCAAACAACTCCTCACAGGACAATGGATAGGTTCTGCCCTTAGGAGGCATGGTGCCAGGCACAATATTAATAGCACAGTCATATGGCTGATGTTGCGGCAAAGTGCCAGCCTCTCCCTTACTGAACACATCACTAAATGACTGATATTCAAGCGGTAATGAGGGAGAGGTACACAAGATCTTGGTAGGTTTCCGTAAACAATGTTCCATACAAAAGTCAGACCAAGTCAGGATTTCCCAGGACCTCCAGTCCATTCTGGGATTATGTGTGTCTGTAGCTATGAAAATTCCAGAACGACCGCATAGTGAGGAGACTGAATAATCTGGAACCTAAAAGTCTCCGTATGAAGCGCTCCAATACGGATCACCAATGGACATGTCTCCTGAGTAACCTGGGGGGGGCACCAAAGGTCTTCTGTCAATGGCCTCAATGTCCAATGGGGATTCCATCTCAACCAAAGGAATATTATGCAGGACAGCAAACTCCTTATCCATAAAATAGCCGGCCGCGCCAGAATCAATCAAGGCAGGAGCATTAAAGGAAGACTCTGCCCAGGATGCCACGACCTCCACCACGGGTTTATATTGTGTGCCTTCTGGGGACTGATATACACCACCTAGGACCTGTCCCCTACTGGACTCTAGGTGCGTTGGTTTCCCGGCTCTACGGGACATGACCGCAACAAGTGTCCAGCTTTCCCACAATACAGACACAAGCCTTGTCTGCGGTGGAAGAGTCGCTCTTCCTTAGACAATCGTGTAAAACCCAGCTGTATAGGTTCAATACTACTGCTTGTGGCACCAGGAGGGGCGGGAGGTGAGGGAGGCACGGGTGGGAAACTAGAGCTGGGCAGCGACCCAGTTGGAGGCCTCTGCTTACGGTCTTTATAAAGGTTCCTCTCTCTTATGAGAGTGTCAATCAAGGTAGCAAACTCAATGAATTTGTCCAGCTCTTCCAACAACTCACGAGCTGCGATTTCATCCTTTATTTTATCATTGAGGCCTTGTGTGAAGGCTGCCACAAGTGCCTCATCGTTCCAACCAACCTCTGCAGCAAGCGTGCGAAATTCAATCGCATAGTCTGCAACCGTACGTGTGCCCTGTTGGATTCTTATTAATCATTTTGCTGCACAGCTGGCGTGCCCAGGAACCTCAAATACACGACGGAAGGCCCTTATGAACTCGGCAAAGTTTATAGTAATAGGTTTGTCTGTCTCCCACATCGGGTTCGCCCAGGCCAATGCTCTGCCTGTCAACAGGGATATCCTGAATCCCACCTTGCTTCTCCCACTTGGGAAAGCCTGGGGTCCAGTTCCCTGGGTGGAGCCAGCACCCGATCGCCAATAACAACCGTGCATTGAAAACCCGGAAGTAAACATGTCGCCCTGACGCAGAATCACGGGCAACAGTATTTTCCCTCTAAGTACTTTATTTTACCCATGAAAATTATATACCGTTTTTTTATGCACAAATAGGGTTAAATGGATAACTCACCATTTATTTTATTAAAATTAAGGAAAATGGTAAAAAAATAAAAAAAAACACTGTTTTTCCTCTTGTGATCATTTGGGAGTAATGGGTTAAATTTTTATGGAGACTGCTTGAAATGTATAACCAGTCAGTCACACCTACAAAACAAAAAAAAAAAAAAAAAAAAAAAAAAAGTTTTAAGTGGGCACTGTCCCCCCCGGGTGAAAATCCCCATGTAACTTTTTCCCACCCTATTTTCCCACTTTTTATTGATGACGTTTGGCAGTGCGTATAAGTGTACTATATGGCTCCACAACAATCACACTCCCAGTTTTGTTCACTGACGTTTGTTTTTTTTTTAAATAAAATTTTTATTTTGCATCCAGTCAGCCTCCAGCACAGCAGTGAAGGGGTTAAAACCCCCAGCTGCTGCATATTTTTTCCCACTAGGTGTCTCCTCTCTTGCTTCTCTCTCCCTTACTTTGATCGTAAGGGACAGAGAGGCATTCAGAATGGCGGTACATGTGATCGCTGCTGCAGCGATCATATGACCCAGCACAAGTGAGAAGGACTGAGACTGAACGCTTCGGTACCAGAGTGCTCAGTCTCAGCCTGGAATGAATGACAGCAGTGTGCACGTAGGCGCACTGCTATCATTTAAACCATGACGGTCCAGGACCGTCATGGGTCATTACGAGGTTAAGGAGCATATAATTTATGTGTATGCTTAGAGACTATTTGTATATTATTGTTTGGGAGTACATTGGGACATTTTCTCCTGACTGGTGGATTTAAGGTCACATTGTCTATTTTTTCACATCATTCTATTTTATTTTAATTTTTTATTAATTTTTTTTATATTTTTTATTATTTTATTTAGTTTGGGATCTGGTGGTGGTTAACTGCACATGTAAAGAAGGAAATGGCAAGGAAAAAAAACGCATTCAAATTATTTAAGTCTGAAGGAACTGAACAATCTTTCTTAAAATACAGGGATTGCAACAAAGATTGCAAAAAGGCAATTAGGGTAGCAAAAATAGATAATGAAACTCGAATTGCAAGGGAAAGCAAGACTAATCCAAAAAAGTTTTCAAATATATAAATAGCAAAAAACTTAGGAGGGAGTGCATTGGACCATTCAAAAATGAGATGGGTGAGTTGGTTAGTGAGGATAAGGAAAAGGCCGATGTTTTAAACACTTTCTTTGCATCAGTATATACAAGGGAGCAAGGAATGGTAGAAGAGCCTCCGCAAGTAACAAATAAAACAATACAATTAATAGATATTGGGTTAACTCAAGGAGATGTCTTGGGAAGACTGAATAAAATTAAGACCAACAAAGCACCGGGTCCTCATGGTATACATCCAAGGGTTCTTCAGGAACTTAGCGCAGTGTTAGCAAAACCCCTATATTTACTCTTTAAAGATTCTATTACCACAGGCTCAGTGCCACAGGATTGGCGAAGAGCTAACATAGTGCTTCTATTTAAGAAGGGAACTAAAACAGAACCTGGGAATTATAGACCAGTGAGTTTGACCTCTGTAGTGGGAAAACTGTTAGAAGGGATAATAAGGGACTATATTCAGGATTACAACACAAAAAATAAAATCATTAGCACGAATCAACATGGTTTTATGAATAGATCATGCCAAACTAATCTTTTCAGCTTCTATGAGGAGGTAAGCAGCAACCTAGACAATGGCAAGGCAGTAGATGTAGTATATCTAGACTTTGCAAAGGCATTTGATACAGTGCCACACAGAAGTATAAAATAAGGAAATTGGGGCTAGGAGATAACCTTTGCAATTGGATACAAAACTGGCTGAAGGATAGGGAACAGTGTGTGGTTGTAAATGGAAAATTCTCCAGTACAGCTAAAGTGGAGAGTGGAGTACCTCAGGGTTCAGTATTGGGTCCTCTGCTTTTTAACATGTTTATAAATGACCTGGAAATAGATATAGAAAGCAAAATATCAATATTTGCAGATGATACTAAATTATGCAAAGTCATTAATTCAGAACAGGATATTTTCTCTCTACAGAGAGACTTACATACAATGTCAGATTGGGCAAACATGTAGAAGTTTAATGTGGTGAAGTGTATAGTCATGCATTTGGGAGGAAACAATCCCAAGGCTACTTATAAACTTAATGGAATCATTTTAGGTGACTCATTGCTAGAAAAAGACCTGGGTATCCTTGTCAACTACAAACTTGGAAACAGTGACCACTGTCAAACAGCAGTAGCAAAGGCAAACAAAGTCCTGTCTTGCATAAAAAGAGGTATTGAAGCAAGAGTGGGTAACATTATTTTGCCATTATACAAATCATTGGTAAGACCTCACTTTGAGTATGCAGTGCAATTTTGGGCACCAGTTCTGAAAAAGGATATACTAGAACTAGAGAGGGTACAGCGGAGAGCAACAAAATTAATTAAGGGAATGGAGTACTTGACGTATGAGGAACGACTAAACAAACTTGGTTTATTTACTCTAGAGAAAAGACGATTAAGAGGAGACCTTATCACATTGTACAAGTATATGAGAGGTCAATACAAGGATCTCTGCGGTGAGCTATTTATTCCAAGGCCTGATCAGGTGACCAGGGGACACCCCTTAAGATTAGAGGAAAGGAGGTTTAAACTTCAGCAGAGGAAGGGTTTTTTTTACAGTAAGGTCTGTCAAATTGTGGAATTCATTGCCCAGGGAGGTAGTTATGGCAGATACAATGGATACATTTAAGAGAAGATTATATACATTTCTTTCAAAAGGGAACATACAGAGTTATACTGTTTATCAGTAGGCTGATCAGGAAGGTCTGATAAAGACTAATTTAATTGGTAGCAGGAAAGCTATAAAATTCTCAGTTACTGAGGTATGAGGCGAAGGTTGGACTTGATGGACTGTTATATTGTAGTAGCATAATTTGATATAGGTTTTTAAATACTAATTGCTCATGTGGGTGGAAGCGCGCAACACGGACAATTACAGTAAACTAATTTTAAAGGGATAGTAATACTTAAAATGTAAAAAAAAATATGTTGTAGAGTTTATCCCCCTGAGTAAAACAAGAGTACTCCCACTGCTGAAAGGTGTTTCATTCAAAAGTTATTAATTTTCAAAGTTGAATTTTTTAGGTGCAATATCACAGTGGCCTGAAATTGTACAGTGGCGCTGTTGCTACACAATCCTATGGACAGCTCTGGTCAGTTGACCATAAATCTCCATAGGATGGTGTAGCAACAGCGCCAGTGTACAATTTCAGGCCACTGTGATATTGCATCTAAAAAATTAAACTTTGAAAATTAATAACTTTTGAATGAAACACCTTTCAGCAGTGGGAGTACTCTTGTTTTACTCAGGGGGATAAACTCTACAACATATATTTTTTTTACATTTTAAGTATTACTATCCCTTTAAAGGGATATTCTTGTCTGTTGTATTGGTGATCATAATTTTGGTCTGTAAGATCATTTATTGTTCTCCGTATACTTACATCTGCTGTTTCCCAGCTCCAAATATATATTTATCAGTTTGAAATGATTATCATTCACAAATATATTTGAGGCTCTCCAATTAACAATCAACTCAAAGAGCTGAGCTAAAAATGAAAGGTCATCCACAAATACTAGAGGAAAGGCTCTTTCAACTAAAACAAAGGCAGGGATTTAGTACCGTAAGGGAAGTAAAGTTATGGAATTATTTGCCTCAGGATTCTGTTCTTGCAGATACTGGAACTGCTTTCCAAAAATAAATACCAGTTTAGCGCAGAACAATATTGAGAGTTATGACAGTTTCAAAAGCAAATAGGCTGTTGATCCAGGGAAATATCTGACTGCCATTTGGAGTCTGGAAGGATTGTTTTATCCACTTTGGGCTTTGGAAATGGCTGCAGTTTTTTTCCTTCTGTGTACTCCATGGCACTTGTCATAATGGGCATTATCTCCTCCCTCAGCAGGTAGGACTGATCAATCTACTACTTAAAGTGGCTCCTCCCCATCCTTCCTCAGTTATTTTGGTCCTAAAAGGTGGAGGATGGGAGGTGAACAGCCTCCGTCTCCCATAAAAGAAAAATATGGTAGTCACTGGGTTAAGCCAAGAAGAAGAGACTACAAAAAGTTTAAGCATTTCAGCTAAGACAGCCATAAAAGCACAGGGCATATTGAAAATCCTCCTTCCTCCACTAAGATCTGTGGGTAGGAGGTGAATTTAGCCATCTGTTCCAGCATGCATCCAGATGATCTGTTCCAGCATGCATTCCAGCCGTGGAACACATGGATGGGGAAGGTTGGATGATGCGGCAAAGGAGGGTCGGACTCCAGGCTTCCTCTTTTTATAACACCAGCCAATTCTGGAGCATACCTGATGTGAGTTGCACAGGTGGAATGCACGCTGAATAAAAACAGATGCTGATGGGATCAGGAAGGATAGTTTTAATATATTATATGAGACTTGATAGAATATCTACTTGATTTGCTGGGAAGCTTGTTGCATTGGCCACTATGTCTATTGCCTCAAAAGGTGTCCAGGATTTGATTTCCTTGTTAGAGCACAGGTGAGTTAATCAATGTGAATGAGCCTCTGATCACCAAACCTGTGCTCTAGCAGAGAAATCCCTAAGCCCTGGCCTGTTAGCGGGTCCTGAGGACAGGAGTTGAGAACCACTGGCCTAGAAGAATAAAAACTGTATGAGATAAGACAAAAAAAAGTTAGCTTCAGAGGAATAACATTAATGCCAGGACTGCCTTAAGAAGGCTGCTGCTCAAGATATGCCCAATCAGTTCCAGGATTCTCTTTCCTGGATGAAGGCCTCTATGCAGGAAAGTTTTTCTGCTATACAAGAGACAGTAATTCCAAAGAAAAAGCTTAGATTAGATGATCTTGGAGAACGAATATCTAGCAGGATGACGGAATCTGAAGACATGCTTAATATGCAGGAGGTTGTTTCTGAATACTCTTCCAAGGAAGAAGAGGGTGAGTTCCAGGAAGAATCAGGATTATTTAGTCTGGATAAGACTGACTGTATTTTTTAAGGCCTTAGAAAAATATTAGACCTAGTAGAAGAACATAAGGATTTGGGCATTCTAGATGCAGCATTTTTAGGAAACAAGAAGGCATCACCCACTTTCCCAGTTTACCACTCTATTATAGACATGGCTAAGGGAGAATGGAAAAGGGCAAATAAAAAATCCTCTATTACTAAAAGATTTTCCAGAATGTACCCATTTGAAGATAACGATGTTATGCATTGGGTCACACCACCAAGGGTAGATGCTGCATTTTCTAGATTGGCAAAACACATCACTATACCTCTTGAGGATGGATCAGCATTAAAGGATGCCATAGATAAGAGTATGGAGTCAGCCTTGAAGAGGCACTATTCCATTATTGAGCAGAATATGAAAGGTGAAACAGCTCTTGCTTGCATTGTTAGAACAATGAGCATATGGCTATCTGGTTTAGAGAAAAGGAAGCAAATAATTATGTATGTGTGACGCATCCATGGCTTCACTAAGAGTAGCTGTTAAGGCATCAGCTTTGTCAGTAGCAACCAGAAAAGCATTGTGGTTAAAGGCCTGGGGAGCAGATAGTTCTTAAAAGAATAATCTAATGACTTTGCCATTCACTGGGGAGATGTTGTTCATTGAACAACTAGAAGAATGAATCAAAAAGTTGTCTGGTGGAAAAAGTGCCTTTCTCCCACAGGATAGAAAATCTGGGACATCACCATCAAGGACTATCACAAGTCAAGAGGTTATTCCTTTCGAGACACAAGAAGATTTCAGGATAGACAGTCTGATCAAAGAAGACCGGTCACTTCTCAACAGACCAGAGGGGGGATTCAGAAGAGACTACCCCAGAAAACCTCAGTTCAAAAAAGAATTCTGTAGAACAGTGGATTCCGCCTCCTCTGCAGGTAGAGGGTCGCCTGAACTATTTTCAAGAATCCTGGAAGACATCAGACAGGTGGGTTCAGCAGATACTGAAGGCAGGATACCTGCTATAAGTTCAAGACGATCCCACAATCAAACATATTTCAGCAATCCAAGATTCCATTAAATATGAAGAAGGCAAGAGGATTCAGGCTGGATCAAATGATCAAGAAAGGGGTCATTGTTATGGACATGAAAAATGAGTAACATTTTGACGTTATATTTGTGCTTTTACAACCATAATTCACTAAGTTATAGACTTTTAGTTTCACCACAAATGCCAGTTTTCAGCACTAGAAGGTTAATTTCAAACATAGGAAATTTACTCTAACAGGTCTTCAGAGCCAGCATGGCCAAAGACAGCGTATCCAGTTTCAGGCATTGAGGTGCTGGGAATGGGCTGGAATGTGTAAATCTAGGAGGGGCTTGTATCTTTAAGAATCCTGTGGGGCTAGCTTGTGGGAGGGTGTTGAGTGATTGATGTGGAGGAAGATGTGACCACCAGCCAGCCATCCTATCTGAGGAACAAAATCCAGTCGGGCTGCAATGTGGTGGGTAGGCCCTGGAACTTTCTTCAGAAACATCAGGAACCAATTTGATCCACCAAGAGAGAACTGTTCCAGAAGCCAAAGCATAAGAGTAAGTTTTTGGACACCTCACCTCCTCCAGTGGAGGCAGCCAAGTGCATTGCGCAAATGTACCCAGTTCTCCTTGCCTTCCTCTTTTCCTGCTGCACTATCCTCATATTGCTGGATAGCTTTCTTTTTTATATTTCTAGGAAAAACACCCTAAGTAACCAATGTACAGTGTTTCTACTATAATTGTTGCATACTGTGTTTTATTTGCACTGCAATAATTGTCTTGTAGTTATTATTAGGTGTTTAGCTAGAATATATTTGATAATATACAGTGTATTGTTCTTATTATAAAAATATTGTCTGTTATTAAATACAAGTTGAAGAGTGTACACGGGCCACAATGCCTGCAAGTCACGGTGCAGTCGTGCCCAGTAGAGATTGCCCGCGCCTCTGCTGATACAGAGTTGGACGCTCCGAAGTCAGACCTGCTCTGTATCAGCCTCGTCACGGGCAGTCTCTACTGAACATGACTGAAGCATGCGCAGCAGTCTCTACTGTGCATGACTGCATCATTACAAACTATTTAGCAAATTATTATATAGGATTATTGCTTATTGCTAGTATTGATATGTTATTGTGTAAATTGTGATATTGGTCATTAGAATAAACTTCTGAGTATTACTAGGTGTGTCAGCCACAAGTCATGAAAGCGCCATTTTGGGCTGCGACGCACATATATTAATCGGTTGGCTTATGGAATATTATGTATTTGCATTTGTTTCCAATAACTGTGCTAGTGTTTGTTAGTGTGAGCCAACTGTAAGCTACTCTGCTTGTGCTAGGCCACAGCCTGTGTTTTCTTGGATTCAGTACATGTATATTAACTCCATCTTGGAGCAAACACATGATGAAAGATGTTCAAAAAGTGGTGTTAACTGAAATTGTCTGTAATCAGAACAAAAAAGTTTTTTGCCATGGCCCGTCAATTCTCAGACATGTTATCGTCATTTTTTTGCATCCAATTCTGCCATCTCCGTCAAAAGGAAAAAGCCATCTTAAATGTTGGCATGGTTTAATCTACGGTCATATTGTAAGCTATTTTTAGAAAAAAATATTCTTTTAACCAACACTTTTGTCTGATTAACGTCATTTTTTCCCCCACAAAATAAAAATGGTCTTAAAGGGATAGTAATACTTCATTTTATCTTTATTTTATTTTGTAGGCATTAAAAAAACATGAAGAACGATATAAGTCTTATCTCTCAAACCTTTATGGTTTAAGAGATATTCATAAGCAAAGTTTCCCCCTCCCGCCCCTTTTTCCTAGTGTAAGCCATCTCTTCTCAGATGTGAATCTGGTTGTAAGACTAGACAGATAACAGCAGGGGACAATCTTCTTTGTATGAAAACAATGAAAGCCCTTCCCCCTTGACAAGTTTTTCAGGTTTTTCCCTTATCGTAATTGAAGATTGTCCCTCTCTGCAGTCTACCTGGGCACATCCCTTCTGATCTGGCTGAACAGGGGGGGATACTTTGCTTGTGAATATCTCTTAAACCATAAAGGTTTGAGAGATAAGACTTATATCGTTCTTCATGTTTTTTTAATGCCTACAAAATAAAATAAAGATAAACCGAAGTATTACTATCCCTTTAACTTCGAGAAGATAAATTAAAGTACTGTTGAGTGAGAAGCCATACTATAGTTAGCTGGTAAAAAAGTCTTTGTATGAAAATTTGTCGTTTTAAAGACAAAAAAATGTCTTTGTTTCTTTAAAATGTTTGTTTCAAAGACAAAATCAAATACATTTTTGACATCAGAATTTTTAAAGGAAATGTTCATCAAGATCTTGCTACCGTCATTTTTAAGTCTTTATGACATATTTTTAAACTTGACGGGTTTACTTCTGAAAATATTGTAGTTTTTTTACCACCTGCTCATGATCCAACAATTTTATTGTTATGACGACTTTTTGAACATCTCGCCCATGGTCTGACGCCATCTTGGAAATCTCAAACAACATTGTCAAGGACTCCATTTTGGATCCAAGGGCATGTGCATTTACTCCATCTTGGAGCAAACACATGGTCTGACGCCATCTTGGACATCTCAATCCACATGGTTAAAGACTCCATTTAAGAATTAAGCACATGGTATATGGGTTTGCAGTTCTTTTCACACTTCCATTTTAATGCAGCTGTTATTGTGAAACCCTTTGCACCAATGAATGCACCCAAAGCCTTTAACCACAACAGTCTCATAGCTCGTCCCATAGCCCCAGAGATATCATGGGATATAGTCCATTCTATTTGCTGTTCCAAAGCTTTTAGAGAATTAGAAAATAATTCTGGACATAAAATGTCTCAACAACTTTTTATTTTTTATTCAAGATGCCTCTCCAGTCGTTTTCCTGTGGTCTCATTGGTGATGTGGCCTTACACTATGCTGGGTATGCAGCCTAGGTTGTGAAAAAGGGGTATAAATACGAGCCAATTCTCCTCTGTCTTTACTTTGTGCCAGCTGTCTCTTCAAGTTCAACTGCTTTGCCTGCAAAAGAGCATTGGCAGCTGGATGGACTGTGACTTGGAGCTGGCGGAGAATTGAAGAAGAGCATCCTGGAGAGTGGGGATGGTGCCTGGGCCAAGGAGTGTCTAAGAGCCACCCCATCTACGTTGTCCGCATCACTGGAGGGAATTAGGAAACGGCATCAGCAGGATTATTACTCTCAAGGGGTGGTAAGCTGGTACCTACACCTATAATATTAAGAAGAGAACAGAGGGCAAGTCAGGAAGAGGCAGCATCTGAGCTCAAAGGTGGAACGCATAAGGACGTGTGCATTGCACCTGTAGCTCTGAAGAGAAAAATAACTCCTTGGCACTCATATTCACCTCCAACTTCAAGAAGAGCAAGAAGTACTACCCTATCCAGTCGCAGAGTGCTACAGCAAGGTCAAGACATAGCTATTGAAGAAAGGCAACAGACTCCAGCAAAAAGAGAAAACAAACAGACCTGAGGTTGAGGTAGAAGTCACTGCTGAGTGCATAAAGGGAAATATTGAGGGTAATTTGGGGGAAGTGTTAAACTCCCTAGTTAATGTACTGAAGCACCTAAAGACAATAAGGAAGATATAGCTGGAGTCTAGGAAGTGGACGAGGGAAGCCAGTCACAGGCCTCTAATTCAGGCACTAGGCCTACTGCACAGAGGGATGCAATCAGAAAAGACAACGTGTTAATCAGTCATGTTTAAAGTAGGCCTTGACTTCTAACTCTCCCCCTCTTGGTTTCCGCCTGTCAAGCCAACTTAAGGAAAACATTTGGAAGGGTGAGATTACAGACCATCTGTCGCTATTGCCAGGGTCTAAAGAATTTTTACTCAAGAAAGTTGATGATAAGGTGAAGTTGGACAGGCAGGGGCCAATCCACAAAATTTTTAACAACTGGCTCCAAGCTTTTTGAATCTGCTCAGTGATAATGGGGGAGAAACATCCCACATTATGTTCAAGGTTATTTCTACATGTAGATATAGTTTTGGAGGCGTTCAACAACTTTTGGGATTTTTGCATAGTTTTCTTATGACGAACAATTTAGGCAAAAAATAGCCGTGCACACTTCAGTCACTTGGGGACAAAAAGATGCCTGTTATCTTATGGCAACAAATCTTCTTTACAAACCAAATTTTACTCACAAGTGTGATGCCTATGAAAGGACATACATCCAAACACAACAATGCGAGCTTACAGAGAATTATCCTGTCTCTGCTCAGGTGGACCAGATGTCTGTTCAATAAATCTACACCATGCTGCTTTTCAGTCTCCTTAAAAAAAACATTTAATTTCTCAGATTAACAAAAACAATAAAATTATATCCAGTATCTTAAAATTATAATATTTTCTCCACCAAAGGCTAGCTATATTTGGATAACGTTTCATGGTTTCACAGCCACTTCTTCAGAATTAGCTATCAGCCTCAAACAAAGACACAAAACAAAGCAGCATGGAAAACACGATTTTTAAAATTCACTCTGTTCTGATTGGATAATGAGATGTTTACCTTCTATTGGTCCAAACTGAATCTTAAATAATTAAAATATCCAATTAAAATCTTTTAATATTTACCCGAAATTACAAATCTATAATCATTGTTCAATTTGACTATTTTAATAAATATTATGATGGTAAAATCAAATAGTCATAAACTTCAATCCAAAAGGACCGAAAATAATAATCCATTTTCTTAACCATCATTGACCCGAAACCATTTAAAATATTAACCCCATAAATTATCACAATGGTGCCAGATCTTCTCAAGCCCTCTTTAATATATCCATAGTAACAATATTTCAACAACAACTCGAGCAAACTATAAGAAATACATGTCAGACGCCTTCTCATCTGCATAGATACCAAAATGTTACTATATAATGTAACAGATCACCATACCTGATGGCGGTGAGCTTCAAATATGAGACGCACAAATCATATAATCAATCTGTAACTCTGATCAACTTTTATGTCCCTTCAAGTTAGCATCATTGTCGGAGTGCGATCAGATTGAATCACATGATCGATCCGGAAACCACACAAACATGCGTTCCAAACATGGATCGCTCAGATTCCCTTGTTGACCCGTGTCAAGTCTGATCAATCGCTCAGACGCTGCAACCCATCAACCCCTTAGAGACCGCACTCTCACCTGTGTGGAATACCCGACAGTAACATAACAAATACTTGACAACTTACTTACTTGACAACTTACTTGACAACTTACTGCTTGCAGGGCATTCCCAAGTCAGGGCTTCCTAAGTCTGCAGTAGAGTTTTTCCTGAGTTTAAATAGATTATACTGTAATTTTTAATTCTGTGTTATAGAGTTATATGTTATAGAGTCATCTTGCAGTTTGTACTAGACTTGTAGGCTCCTTATGTCTGTGTATTGGAACTATATGGATGTCTTCTGACACCTCCTATCCTGTCTCTTCACAGGTAATCCTTATCAATAATTATTTACAACACATGGTTCTGTTTTTGAAGTGCAATTAGCTCTGATTGGGTCCAGTTGGCTAGTATTCCTGACTGACTGTATAAAAAACCCACTTCTCAAGCAGGGCTCTGCTTGCAGGGCATTCCCAAGTCAGGGCTTCCTAAGTCTGCAGTAGAGTTTTTCCTGAGTTTACCTGAGCTTGCACTGAGGTCACACCTGACTACATCTGACACAGGAAGATTTCAGTTTTCAACAGAACCACAGCCTGGAAAAGCCTGCCTGAAGATAAAGAACTAACTCTGGAGTTTATGATTACTGTTTCTAAGCACTTCATTTCATCTGCTTGGGACTTCAGCTGATCTACAACCAAAAGCACAGGACAAAGTGGGAAGATTCAACATACCATTCATCCACTCCAGGATTTTAACTCTTTCATTGACATATCATTGGGAATCACCTTTTAATCAATCCTGGCTGCAACTGAATCTACAGATCGTCTGGTCTGGTCTGTATGATATTAACCCTTACCATCACAATATCATCTGTCTCTCTGCACCCCTGCTAACATCTAAACTCCTGTTTACTGAGGTGACAGCCCTACAGGGTGACACTAAGGGGCTCCCCATCTGAAGTGACCCATCTTAAGTGATGATAAGAAGACTTAAGCAGGAGTGGAGCAAGAGACAGAACTGATTACACTGGAAAAAGAACACCCCCTAAACAAAGCTACAAAGGATGTGAAGCAAACCCCTAAATGAAAGTTCTGCAATTCTACTAAACTTCAAGATTCTCTGTACAACACCAGCTTGTGGACAAAACAAACTCTTCCATCATGAGAAGGTGCACTCGGCCCATTTGGACTGTTTCAACACTATGCCCTCTGCAAAGAGTATCTAAATACCTAATATTCCTTCTCTCCATAGCTGCAGTTCTCACTAAAATATCTGGTTCCTTCTACCCTCCACCATCTCCTCCACCCTATATTTATATCTCTCCTTCACTTCTACCATCCACACTCACTTCTACACACCAACTCATTACTCTTCTCCGCTCCAACACTCCTTCACACCACACAATCCATAAACCAAATACACACAAATCACTCTCTCATCTCCTGTCTCTCTCTCTTCTTCTTTTATTGGCAGCTGGAGATATCTCTCCAAATCCTGGCCCCATCTCCATTCACAAACACTCTACCTCCAGTCAGCATAGGAACAATTCAAATCTAATCACCATTCCCTGCCTTCAACCTCAGTTTCTTCCCTTTTCCTGTGCTTTGTGGAATGCTCGCTCCATTACTAACAAATATAACACTGTGCATGATCTCTTTTTCTCTCGCTCCCTCAGTTTACTTGCTATTACTGAAACTTGGCTCTCTCAATCTGACACTGCTTTAGAGGCAGCAATCTCCTATGGTGGTCTCTCCTTCTCTCACACTCCACGCCCAGCTGGACGTGGGGGAGGAGTGGGTTTGCTGCTCTCCAAACATTGTCATTACAAACCAATTTCTCCCCCATCTTCACTCCGCTTCTCCTTTGAACTGCATGCTGTCCGTATCTTTGCTCCAGTCTCTCTACAAGTTGCAGTCATCTATCGCCCACCTACCACTACACCTTCAGACTTCCTTTCTGACTTTGAATCATGGCTCTCCTTCTTCCTCTCATCAGACACACCTTCACTTCTTCTGGGGGACTTCAACTGTCATGTGGACAATCCCTCCATCTCCTGGGCATCCCGTTTTCTCTCTTTAACATCTGCATTTGGACTAACCCAGTGGACGAATGCTAGTACTCACAAGGACGGTCACTTCTTAGACCTTGTGTTTACTAGAAGCTGTGCACTCTCGGATTTTAGTATCTCTCCTCTTCCACTATCAGATCACCATCTTCTAACTTTCAGCACTACATATACACCTTCCGCAATCCCTGCTTCCTCTCCCCGCTTCACGCGTAACCTCAAATCCCTTAATCTAACGGCTCTCCAGTCCTCCCTGGCTAATGGACTTTCATCTATTCCCATTAATTCTGACACTAACAGCCTTGTCAAAATATACAACTCAGTCCTATCCTCCTCTTTGAACCTGCATGCGCCTCTGTCTCTCCGATCGGCTCGCAGAACTAACCCGCGGCCATGGCTTAATAAAGACACCAGCTTCCTCCGCTCCTGTACTCGTTCAGCTGAACGACTGTGGAGAAAGTCTGGCTCTCTAGCAGACTTTCTCCACTACAGGTTCCTCCTTTCCTGCTTTAACTCTGTTCTGTCCCTTGCAAAAAAACATTACTTCTCACAACTAATCAACAATCATAAATCCAACCCCCGACGACTTTTCTCTTCCTTTGACTCCCTCCTTCGCCCTCCATCTGCTTCCCCCGCTAACTCCATACAACCACAAGACTTTGCTGACTACTTCAAAACCAAGGTGGACTCCATCCAGGATAATATACCACCTTGTATATCTCCTCCTAGCCTCCCTCGTTCCCCTCCTGGCACTCTGGACTCTTTTTCACTAGTCACGGAGGAGGAACTGACTAACCTACTATCCTCTGCTCCGTCCACTACATGCGCACTTGATCCGCTCCCCTCTCACCTCATCCAATCCCTCTCCCCCACACTAATCCCTATCCTGTTACAAATCTTTAACTCCTCCTTTGCCACCGCTACCTTTCCTTATGACTTCAAACATGCCTTAGTAAAACCTATCCTTAAGAACAACTCTTCTGACAGTAACACACCCTCTAGCTATCGACCAGTTTCTCTTCTGCCTTTTGCCTCTAAACTCCTGGAACGCTTAGCCTACTCACGCCTGCTTGACTTCCTCAATGCATACAACCTGCTTGACCCTTTACAATCTGGATTTCGTAATGCTCACTCCACTGAAACTGCTCTTACAAGAGTTGTCAATGATCTTCACATTGCCAAATCTCAAGGTCACTATTCAATTCTTATCCTGCTTGATCTCTCAGCAGCTTTCGATACTGTTGATCATGCACTCCTCCTCCGCATTCTTCACTCCTTAGGAATCCGCAACACAGCACTGGACTGGCTCTCTTCTTATCTATCTAACAGATCCTTCAGTGTCTCCTCTGCCACCTCTTCTTCCTCCCCCATCCAACTCTCTGTTGGGGTTCCTCAAGGTTCTGTTCTAGGACCGCTTCTGTTTTCTCTTTACACAATAACCCTTGGCGATCTTATTAACTCATTTGGTCTCAAATATCACCTCTATGCAGATGACACCCAGATTTACCTATCTGTACCTCAACTCACTTCTGATATCCAGGCTAAAGTCACAGATTGCCTCTCTGCTATCTCAGACTGGATGGCTCATAGACACCTCAAACTCAATATGTCCAAAACTGAACTGCTCCTCATTCCACCTAGACCTGGCCCTGTAGCGCCCTTCCAGGTGACTGTAAATGGCACTACCATAAATCCAGTATCAGAAGCACGGTGTCTAGGGGTGATAATTGACAACTCTCTCTCATTTTCCTCTCATATTAATGCCATTACTAAATCCTGTCGCTTTCTTTTGCGTAACATTGCAAAAATCCGTCCCTTCCTCTGTTCCTCCACAGCCAAAATTCTTATACATGCAATCATCCTCTCCCGCATGGACTATTGCAACATTCTTCTGTCTGGCATTCCTGCTTCCCATCTCCAACCACTTCAATCTATACAGAATGCGGCAGCACGAATTACTCTTCTGTCACCTAGGTTTGTCCCTGCCCCACTCCTCCTCAAAACTCTCCATTGGCTGCCTATCAAACTCCGGATATCATACAAAATCTTACTTCTCTCTTTCAAGACACTTCTCTCCTTTACTCCTTCTTACATTTCCACTCTCATCTCCCGTTATACCCCATCCCGACACTTACGGTCAGCCAATGACTGTCTTCTCTCAGCTCCTTTTGTCTCTACAGCCCTGTCACGGATCAAACCTTTTTCTCTCATTGCTCCGTATCTATGGAATGCTCTACCATCCAACCTACGCCACTGCACCTCTCTGACAACCTTCAAATCTCACTTGAAAATGCACCTGTTGGATAAAATCTCAACATGCTAGAAGGCACTGATGTTGTACAATGAATGTTCTTATAAATTATTTACATTACTGATGTCCTCTATTATCATGAAAACTAGCACTGTATTCAGCACTTGACCCTAATGTACTCTGTATGTCTCCCATTACCACTTTAGATTGTAAGCTTTCGGGCAGGGACCTCGCACCCAATGTTTCACTCTACAAAAAGCACCTGTAACCCTGTATTGTTTAAATTCTGAGATTGTAAAGCGCTGCGTACACTTGTGGCGCTATATAAATAAACATATTCATTCATTCATTCATTCACAACATCACCCAAACACAACCCCTTCGTGACTAAAATAGTGTCATATCTCTGCGGTCACAAATGTGTCAAACGGAAACATGAGACTACAAATAACTAATCGACAACCCTGTATCAAGTATATCCAAATCTAATATATTTACATAGATATTATCTAAAAGGGTTATACTCAAATAGAAACAACTTAAGGTGTATAACGTGAGATATACATAGACGAAAAAGTTAAACTATCAAAATAAAATAGTGCTCAATCTCTCTGGAATTATACTGTTTATATGCACTTAAAAACATGATACTAATAATATTGCCCTCCCATTTTAGTTTGTGTAATCCGTTTACTAATATTATGACCATAAAAGCTTAACTATCAAAATAAAATAAAAATGTGCTCAGTCTCTATGAATTATATTGTATGTATAAATATATATATATATATATATATATGAAAACATATTACTAATAATGTTACCCTCCCATTATAATTGTGTGATGCATCTATTCATATATGGTGAGGTGTGAAAAAAAATAATCAAGTGTAAATGAAATGTCTTATCTAAAGTGTCTTTAAGTAATTCATTATGTTTACCTATCTATCTTTATACATTAAATATAACTTATGTGGTGTAATAGTGCACATGTAAATACGCTTCCACGGTCCCTGTCATACCTTACCCATCACCACGTCATTTCAATAGTTTCATTTAATCCCCTAGGATACATAGTATCTAACCTGTAGATCCAATATGACTCTCTCATTGTGAGTCGTTGGAGTCTACTAGGTTTAGCTGCTGGATATATCCACTCTATTGGAACTACTTTAAAAAATTCAGGGTTACCACCATGCACCTCCATAAAATGTTTAGACACACTATGTAAAAGGAATTTCTTCCTGATATTACATCTGTGTTGGCCAAATCTGGTCCTTAAACATTGAGTAGTGCATCCCACAAAAGAAATGTGTTAGTTGGGCCTTCAACGAAGCACAATGTAAGTTTCCTAATTTCAGCACATTCAAAAATGAATGTATGCTTGTACAGGTTTTCATCCTCGTTTTCGCTCTTTTAGAAACAGATGTCAGTACAACAAGTTGGGGCCAGAGGGATTAACAAAAGCAGTAACCCCAGTGAACTTCTTGTTTGTAGACCCTTCAGATTCATCAGTGTGCATGTCATTGTTGGAGACATTTGTCAGAGCGTTAGAGGAGTTTAGAGCAGGAGAAAACAGTTATGCCAACAACGCAGATATTTTTCTTAAGTATTATTATTGATTTGGTTAGAATTTAATACAGGCTTCCTGATGATAAAGTGATTAAACTGAGACATCAGATACGGCTGTTGATAACTTGCAAAAAGTTGATGCTCAAGTCTATTTAGATGACTTTAGGTCTGTTAAATTTTGCAATAAGAGTGATGTTGATAGAGACATTTTTCTCACAGGCTAGCAGTTGCCGTCTTTGGTCTTAAATTGCCATCTTGTCAGGCTGTCGGTAAGTGAAAAGGCAGACTTGGCAGTATGGAACACTCTTTCTTTCATCCTACAGTGGGAGAATTTTTGCCAAGAGGATTTTGTTTTTAATTCAGATATGGACTTGTATACAGATGCCTCGGGTTCAGTGCATTATGGAGTGTATTGTGAAAGGAAATGGAGTATGCAGCATTGGCCAGTCAAATGGGTAGAGTTGGGTTTTATTAAAAATCTAACTCTACTGGAAATGTTCCTGGTGTTAACAGCAGTTGAGGTTTGTGCCCCTTTGTTCGCAAATAAGCACAATAAGATGTACTGCAATAATCTAAGTGTGGTTCAATCAGTCAATAGTTTTTCTGAAAAAACTAAAGTGGTGGTTCTTCTTAGACAGCTAGTTCTCAAATTTCTATCTTATAATAATGGCTTATAATAATATGTCATGGTTTTCAGTCAAAGAAAGACAGACACAATGATAAAATATAACCACCTTAATTTAAAATATACAGCAATAATATTATTAGCCCACACAACACCAGAGACAGGGTGATAGGACCCAGGCTCCTCTCCAGAGCTGCACACTGTGCTGTGCTCTGCACTACTGCACATACTGGCTCAAGTGGAGCGCCAATATGAACAGTATAATATGCATAAGTTCCACGACTGGAGGCAACTGGGAGTGAGAGCAGGCCCGAACCATGGAACACAGAGACTACAGGTCAGGCAAGTTAGGAGTGCACGGAGCGAGTAGGCAGTCAAAGCCACAGGTCAGACAAGCTGGAGACTATATGGAGCAAGTTAATAGCCAGAGCCAGAGGTCAGACAAACTGGGGACTACATGGAGCAAGTTAGTCAACCAGAGCCACAGGTCAGAACCGATGTGGGTAGTCAGACAAGCCGGGGTTAACATGGAGCGAGTTAGTCAGCCAGAGCCACAGGTCAGAACCGGTGTGGGTATTCAGATAAAGCCGGGGTCATACACGGAGCGGATTCTCATATAGGCACAGGTCACAACGGAGTGCAAGAGAAACTAGCAGAAATACCATGTAAGGGCAATGACTCCTAGGCCCAAGGAGGTTATAAAGGAGCAGAAGAAGGTGGGACTCAATTAGTCAAAACAGAATAGACTCATAAACAGGTGTCTGTGCCAGCGCCTGTTTCATGACGTCAGCAATGCTGAAGTAGCCACAATCATGTCGGCCCACACACTACAGCGGAAGGAAGCACAGGATAGCTTAGGCCTCTAAGGGAGTCTCATAGTACCCCCCTCTTAACGACCTCTCCCCCACGGAAGAGGACCAGAACTAGAGGCGATGCGGGAGTGGAACTCATGGAGAAGGGCTGGTGCATGTAGATCTTTCTTAGCAACCCAGGAACGCTCCTCAAGCCCATACCCTTTCCAATGCACCAGATATTGTACCTGGCCTCTAACCCTGTGAGAGTCCAGGATACTCTGCACCTCATATTCTTCATGACTTGGACAGGTCTGGGTCGGACAGGAGCAGTAGTATAACGATTACAGACCAATGGTTTCAGCAGCGACACATGGAACACATTGGAAATTAGCATATTAGCAGGGAGGTCGAGGGCATAGGTCACAGGGTTAATCTTGTGGAGAACCTGAAAGGGACCCAAATCGGGGAGCCAGCTTTTTACAAGGCACCTGGAGATGGAGATTGCATGAGGACAACCATACCCTCTCCCACCTGGAACAATGGAGCTAGTAGACGCCTACAGTCTGATTGTCTCTTATAGCTCAATGTGGAACTTTGAACCGTACCCATGTGGAGCGGAGCACGCTCAAGTGCTCCTCCATAGCAGGAATATTTTGAGCCTCAAAGGAATCAGGCAGGAGAGAAGGTCGGAACCCATAGTTAATCAGAAAGGGAGCTCCATAAGCTCCATATTGCCCCCATCAGCTCCAATTTATCACCCATCAACTCCATATTGCCCTCACATTGCTCCCATCAGCTCCAAATTGCCCTATCAGCTCCAACTTGACCGCACATTGCCCCCATCAGCTCCAACTTGCCGTCAGATTGCCATCAGCTGCACATTGCTCCCATCAGCTCCATATTGCCCCCATCAGCTCCAACTTATCCCCCCATCAACTCCATATTGCCCTCACATTGCTCCCATCAGCTCCAACTTGCCTTCACATTGCCATCAGCTGCACATTGCCCCCATCATCTTCACAACACCCCCATCAGCACCATATTGCCCCCATCAGCTCCAACTTATCCCCCATCAACTCCATATCGCCCTCACATTGCTCCCATCAGCTCCAACTTGACCCATCAGCTCCAACTTGCCCTTGCATTGCCCTTATGAGCTCCAACTTGCCCTCACATTGCCCCCATCAGCTCCAACTTGCCCCCATCAGCTCAATATTGCCCTAACATTGCCCCACATAATCTTCACATTGCCCCCATCAGCTCCAACTTGCCCTAACATTGCCCCCCATAATCTCCACATTGCCCCCATCAGCTTCAACTTGGCCTCACATTGCCATCAGCTCCACATTGCCCCTCGTATCCATTTCCTACCTCCCTGGTGGTCCAGCGGCAGGAAATGTCTGTGCCTCCTCCTGCACAGACCTGTAGCTGCTGGAGCTCCCGCGTGGTCTTCTATTTAGGAATGCAGAGCGCTGGGAGATGATGTCATCTCCCAGTGCTCTGCATTAGAGTCGACGAAGAGGAGCAACAGCAGCTACAGGTCTGAGTTACCAAGCAACGGGTAGGCTGGGGCAGCGGGTTACTGTGTGCAGCGCTGTGAATATTAAAAACAAAATAAAAAACAAACAAATAAAAAAAAAACGCTGTGAATAAATATATATATATAAAAAAATGTATTTCAATGACAGGCGCCCCTCTGTGAGGGGCGCCTGTAGGTAGGTGCCCACTCTGCCTTATGGCAAATCCAGCCCTGCCCCGAACCACCCAAAGGACTGAATGGCATAGTAACACTTTGATTTAAAAATGTCTAATATTGTAGCTATTAACTATATAAACAGAATAAGCTACTTCCCATTTCTCAAAACGTCATAGTTTTTGCGTTCGTAACATTTCAAGTTGCCCCCTCCCTCCCCTTTCTCATACGTCAGTGCTGTCCCGGGGGAGGCTCTTCAGCAGAGCCAAAATTGCGACATTTATGAAGAAAAACTTAATTGGAACAGTCTACAAAGTGTGCTTGCAAACCAGGCACACTTTGTAGACTGTTACAATTAAGTATTTATTCATGTCACGATTCCTGTTCTGCAGAAGAGCCTCCGCCAGTCCCAGGACCAGGATCTGCCTCTGTCAGCTAGAGCGCTGACGTATGAGAAAGAGGAGGGAAGGGGCAACTTTAAATGCTACCAATGCAAAAACTATAACGTTTTGAGAAATGGGAAGTAGCTTATTCTACTTCTGTAGTTAATAGATACAAGAGTAGACATTTTTAAATCAATATTATTCCTTTAATACCCACGGGCAACGCCGTGCCCCTTTTTCTACTTAGTTATACAAATAATAACAGTTATAATTTAAAGTTTACCTAGACCCACAGCCTGATATCCATTAACTTTTTGGACTTTACATATTCAAGAAAATTACTCTAAGCCAGTAGATGCCAACAGTTTAATTCTATCTTCTATTCTATATTTTTTTATACGGAGAGTTACATTTGTATAGATCTGTTGCCTCCATTATGAATATAACAAGTGTTTGCCGCAGAACACACTTGTGTAGGACACCATCAAACATCTTTATTACTGAATTATCCATTCTTGGAAGGGGTGGAATTATCTACAAGAACTGAATATCTCATATTGGAACAGTTCTAAGAGAGAGTTTTGAATTGACAAGGAGGTCAGTTGTTGTTACCAGTAATTAAAGAACTATTGTCTGAGCTTATAAGTTCAAGTGAAGACGGCAGTGGTAAGTCAATGTGTGTCACATATGTTGTCCTGGTAATATACAAGTTCAAGTAACTGGGTAAAGTTCTTCTTTCATCTACCCCACTTGCCCAATAGTCTTGGCTAAGCCATTGATTGTGGATCTCTCTACATTTGAAATAACACAAGGAACTATCTTAGATGTACTGTTACTTTAACTATATTCATAATTATTCAGCTGGATATATGGAGGCAAGAAGTACACATTGTTTGGTCCAATATTTGTGAATATTGAGTAATTTAAATGTATTACCTTGAATTTGTCTATATAGTTATTGAAATATTTATGTTGTGTTTTTAATAAATAGTTTATTTTTATATACTTGAAATACCATTTTAGTTTTTACTATACCTTTAAATAGCCTGCCTATTGCTCTGTGGGAATTTCTCTAAGGTGTTGCAGTCTGATCTTTACCTTTGATATGTGGTTTGAAATGCAACATATGAGGAATACATGTAAGCAATTTACTCTCTACCATCTATTTTTATATTTAGTATTTTAATTAATAGACCAGAATTTGAAGTGTTTAATTTTGTAATACGTGGTATCTTTTGTTACCAGTGTGTTTCTATTCATTGTTCCATTGTCTGTGGACAGGAGACACAAGTATTTTTTATAACTGGGGGTCATGTTTGGTTGTGGGGTCTCTCGCTTCCAGTGATGAGATATGGCTGTTTATTATCCCACTCGTAAGATATTCACTTAGTGTATTCTTTTGATATTTGTATTTGTGGAACACTTAGGGATAGGAATCTCCTTTATGTACTCTGGGGGGATATTTTGCATATCGCAATAGTATTCCATTTTTACAGTGTGGCTTTATCTAGCCATCTGTGTTTTGCAGGGATATGTTTTTGGTGGATAAGAGTAGGAATTGATATAATTTATATATATTATTCCCTATATTTCATTTAGAGGGTTTTGTCGCTTCAGTCTTCTCCTAGAGTTTTGCTTTCACTGGATGATGCATATATTGGGATGACCAGATTATATTGATTTGCGTTTGTCTCAGTCCTCTTTCTGATAGTTTTAGTATTTGTTTTTGCATGTTTTTTCATGTTCTTGCTGTCACAGTACCTGTCACAGCGAAGCTCGGCATCTTTCCACGCGTCATATGCAGGCAAGTGGTTTCACGCATGCTGCAGGCCTCTCTTTTATGTGTGTTTCCTGTAGTCTCCTCCTACCTACTTCCTCCCTCTAGCTGCTCCTCCAACCTTCTTGTGGAGGGGTTTAAAGGGCAGACTGAGTCCTGACTCAATCACCCTTACGTTGTTCTGAGCAGTTCATTTTCTAGTATGCCTGTGTATGATCCGACTTGTCTGTTCATCCATTCTGGTGTTGACCTGTGGCTCTGTCTGACTATTCTCCTTGGCGTTCTGATTTGGCTCAGATATCCTTTCTGGTGCAAACTTGTGGCTCTGGCTGACTATCCGCTCTGTGTATGACCTAGGCTTGTCGGACTACCCACTCTAGTGTTGACCTGGGGCTCTATCCACTGCTCATCCAACATACATACACTCCAGTGGAGGTCCTATCTGGTGCAAACCTGTGGCTCTGGCTGACTACCCGCTCCATGTATGACCTAGGCTTGTCTGACTACCCACTCTGGTGTTGACCTGGGGCTCTATCCACTGAGCATCCAGCATTCCATCACTTCAGTGGATATCCTTACTGGTGCAAACCTGTGGCTCTGGATGACTACTCGCTCCATGTATGACTTTGGCTTGTCTTACTATCCTATCTGGTGCTTACTAGAAGGCTTTGTCTGTTCACTCAGTTTGTTGGTTCCGTTATTCAGACATCCTTCTGACCTGGGGCTCTAGCAGACTCTTAGCTACTGACTGCAGGCTGAGTCAGTATCACTTGGGCGTTACCTTACCATAAGACTCCAGTGGGCTGAGGCCTAGTCTCAGACAGTGTGGTGCAGAGATTGGGAGACTGCTATTCCTGATACGGTGCTCGCCGTTTCAATCATCCACTGTGTGTATATTTATATATTGCATTACTGTCATTATTCTCATAATAAGGGTTCTATTAACTATACCGTCTGACTCCTGGTTTTGCTTGCCAACCGTAACACTTGCATGATATTGTTGCATCTTTTATTGTGATTGTTATTTATCTGTAATAAATACAAAAAAGAAGGAAACAGAATCAGCAGCACCAGACCCACCCTTCATAGCTTGGCAAGTATGGACATGCGGTATATACATGTGTGACATACACTAGTTACAATTGTATCTCATACGGAATGCGACATATGTGATAGCTTGTTTTTACTCACATTCTAATTCAATTTGCTTCTTTTGGTTAAGAGGTCATTTTATTTTTACTATAAAAGTTAAGTTTTATATTTTATTTTGATAGTTCAGTGCATGTCCATACTTTCCAAGCTATGATGGGTGGGTCTGGTGCTACGGATTCTTTTTTTGTATTTATTCCATTTAACTGAAGATTAAGCACATTCCCTTTAGTGTAGATTCACACCTTCACTACTATTGAAAGAGTGGTGCATCTATTTCCCAATATGTTATTTATCTGTGTGTATATAATTTATTTTGGGAGACACTAGGGCTAGACGTGTGAGCAGTTATTTCTATTGTTACTGTATATAATAGCTTTGTGTCCTTTCTTATCTGCTGAAGCGTTTAGCCTGGTTGCCCCAGGGCCACCAATGTCTGCCTGTCCTTTGGAGTTGTGCTCTCTGATTTTTTTTTCCGTCTTTAAATATTAATATATAAATATTTGTTCAAGAAACTTCAACAGATCTCCAATCATTTTTCCGCCCTGTGGTATAAATTTGAGCCAAACCTCCTCTGTCCTCACTTTGTGCCAGCTGTCCACCTCCAGAAACTGCCCACCTCCACACACTGCACTTTCCATCCTCCTCCACAAACTGTCTACCTCCACACACTGGCCACATTGTTCACCTCCACACTGTCCACCTTCACACTGCCAACATTGTCCACATCATCCACCACCACTCTGTCCTTCCCTCAGCATTGTAGCAGCTGAATGACGGTGGCATGGCAAACCACATAACCCAATGGAAGTAAATGGTTTGACGCCTGGCACACTCTGTGTACGCAATGCACATATTTACTGGTCCCCCTCTGTGATGACATAATTGTGCATGGCGCTCCACCTAAAGGCATTCACATATTCTGTCCTCAACTACTGTCTCTTCAATGAATCTCAAAAGACTCCATGAAGAGAAGCTCCTGGCCTGAACATCTGGGGACGCCTTCTATCTGGGGACAGTGCCCTCAATCTGGGGACTGTCCCTGGAAACTGGGGATGTCCCGTCACCCTAGCATGGCTGGTCGGCCAGGCATTACTGATAATTTTTAGGTTACTTCATGACCTACTGACACCCCTGAGTAACTGAACCAATGATTTAGAGCAATGTCAAAAGTATTTTATTTACACAGACTAATTTATAAACACATATACTGACACTTAAACAAACATTAATGTGTTATTGATGTGGAATAATGTGATACGCTTATATACATACCACACAGTCGGATCTCCTAAAAAGAGGGACGCCAGCGACAGTGAGAGATTTGGGTCTCACAGATGGATATTTGGAAGGCGTTCAAAAACCAAACACGAGACCGTGTACCCGTGTTTGAATGACCACGGTGTGGGTACGTGCCTGATCTTTCAGGCACGCGATCTTAATTGTTTGCTGTGGGCGCGCACGCAGATCTTTACCGTCTTCCTCTTCGCCGCATTAGGGCAGTTTCCCTGCAGTTGCCACAGCACTAGCTGTACAACTCAGTACCAGTAAGCAAGGTGTAATATAGCATGTGTGCAGAAAGCATCTGCTGCCTGCATCCCCGTCCGGAATACCAACCCTTCTACTATCCTAACAATGTACAATCATTGCATTCACTAGCATGCTGTAAACAGTAGCTCCTTTCTTGCATCGCCACAAAGCACATTACTTACAGCCTAATCTGCAACAGCCCTCGTCACTATCCTATCAGCAACCGTTCTGTTATTCGTACCCAGTCGCTGCACCCCGCATCACACCAGCATCAAATACTAGCAATGAGAGCAGCTGCGCAGATGGAGCGCAACGACGACATCGCGAATAATTTGTAGAGAACATACAAAGCCCTGTACATAGGTCCCAGGAACCGGTGTGAGCTAAGACAGCATTTACATCATACAGGATCATTTATACGTCGGCTCTGCGTCTAAAGGGCAAGGTGAGCGTGGTATGTGTCTTTGTGATCTGATCACTCACTTGTTCTACCGTACATGGTTTTTGCATCTCTGCTACTTTTTAGTGCCACGGCATGTACCAGATACCTGCATTGTAACTTCCTCAGTCATTGTGCCTTCTGTCCTTTCTTTGTGTCAACGCCTCCGTTCACATTTACTCTCCCACTAGTGTTTTTGTCTGTCCTTGACTGAAAGCACAATGTTCTTTTTTTCCTTCCTTCTTTTTTATTTATGTTTAACTCTATATTCTCCAACTGTTTCTCCTGCTGTTTTTCTAACTTGTTGTTTTTCAGTGCTTACAACATTTCTTTTATCCTTAGTTTTTTCCATCCCTGACTTTGGTTTTCTCCTGGCTGTGACTTGACCAGTCATTGCAGTATTTTTCAGTCCCTGGGCCTTGCTTCTAGGCATTATCATATACTGTACATCCAATGTAATCCTATTCTGTTGCATCCCAAGAGTTAACACTATTTCTGTTTCTTGTAACAAATTAATGACCATCCTAACTGAAATGCTACTTAGTGACTGTTCCATCGGGGAGGGGGAGTTATAAAATTATTATATGTCCTTAATGGTGGTGTTGGTTTGCTCTAGAAATAAACTAGCTTGTCTTATTAAATCAGCTTGTTTGACATTTAACAAAAGTGAAGCTAAGGGCATTTATCTCATAGGATGTTGAATAGGTCTGCAAGCATTTCATTTCCTGTTGGAATTAGATGGATTCAGTTGCAGGTGTTATGATTACCTCTTGGTACCCCAGAATGTTCTTTTAGAACTCAATCACCTACTACTGAGTCCAACCCAAAGTCTTAAAGATGCAACCATATATATATATATAAAATGCACACACATCTTGCATCTTTACCACTTGTATACATATATACTATTAACTGTGTATAGTACCTACTTTATCCAACAACCTATTGTTGCAATAGTAAATATCACCAATTTAGATCTGGCCCAAACCTAGCATTGCTGCATAAAGTGCTTAATGGTCACTATCTACCCTCTTGCATACCTAATGCAGTGGGAATGAGCATTCTCCATGGACAGAGGAGAGAACCTTTATACACGAATAAACCCACCAAAGTTTCTTAGAATCACTCAAATGCTTTACTGACGTATCACAAAAAATCGTCAGACAGTAAAAAGTGTACAAAATCCCCTACAGTTCTGTAAACCTAAATGAACGAAAAAGAGCCACAGGTATCCTAAAGGTATGCGTTTTTACATATCTAAATATCAGCACCAAGAGGCAGTTTCACCATGGCATATGAAGTGGCACAAGTCTTAACTTACATCCTGCCTCCTTCCACTGTTGAGAAAGGTAGATTGCTGTGAGGAATGTTGGCCATCTCTAAAAGTCAAAGGGATTGAAGAGCAGAGGTACATTGAGTTAGGTTACATGCTCACTATATTGTGCAATCTAAAAAAAAATCCATACAAATGAGATGCGCTCAATATATTCTAACAATAAAATATGAAACAATACCAAAAACAATCTTTGTGGCTCAATATTTGGTTTCCTTGCCATTTCAGGGCAAGTCCCCAAGCAGTATAGAATAATAGGTGGGGTAGCAGTTGTACAATGCACATGTGCATAGGACTTATAACATTTTGACCTCTTGTCAGCAGATGCACCACCTGTAGTGCAGAGTCAAGACAAAGTGACACCACCTGTTTCTGGGCAGGGCTGACTGAATGCATTTGCACATGTAGAGTGGAAGAATGGAGAAGCCTGGCCATCTTACATGCAACTGAGACTGCGTGACTCCACACTTTACCTGTATCATATTTTAGACCGCTGCCATCAGTTAGGGAAAGGAGTGGCTTACTTTTACTGACATTTGGCATCTCTCCGACAGAGCTGCAGATATAGTACTGTTAATGTGACATAGTAAACATGTCTATCATATTATTAACTCCTTTTTAGTTGTGTTACTTCTGGTAATAGGCTAACCATTTGAGTATTAGAGGGGTTCAGAGCATTGCAGATCAATGCAGTGGACTCTCCTCAGGCAGTCAGAAGTTTAGTTTCTCTTATGTCAGATATGGAACACAGGTTCCATGGAGTTGAGTCACTTCTCCTGGAGGGCAGGACACATCTCATCAGACATTTTTTGGGGTGTACACTCCCTTCTCCAGCCCAACCGCCTGCCTGCCAACTCCCAGAATTAATGTGTCCTGCTGGAAGCTAGATGGGCAAGACACAGTCTTTTATTTTTTTCTTTAGGTTTTCTTATTTTCTTCTTAGATATGGGACTGCATAATCCCCCATTAGGCAAGATACCATCACTGGGCTTCCCTGGAGTGGATTGACCAGTTCATAGTTAGACCCTTTCAATCCTTGTGGCATGGTCTCTTGAGACTCTTCTTTCTCTCTAAGATGGTAACCTGAAGACAGAAGACCGGTGAGTAACCTTTGGAGTGCCTTGGTCCACTTATGTCCCAAAATGTGTTGCCTCTCCTTACAGGGGCTGTTGTTAGCCTTGGTAGGCTCTGGCACTCTGGGTATCTACTGTAGTCTGTGAGATTAACCCTTTCTCTACAGTTTTGTCTAATTTCTATAAATTGGTGCTTTAGATGAGTTAGTTTTGACTCCCATAACTATTCGCCCCTTAGTTTTTTATGTTCCCCTCAGATGTTTCTTGTGGGTTTTGGGTCTATTGGCTACTTTTTTACTTTAGACAGATTTTATTGCAATGGCTCCTTTAAGAAAGGGAGCCATCTGGCTGCCATCTTTTCTCCATTGACTTTTATGGGATATATCTCTACTCATTTGAACCACTTTTTGAATGTTCAGGAGACTCATGGCGATTCGCGAACAGAGTTGTATGTGTTGCTAGGTAACAATCAACAGAGAAGACTACATTTCCTAGAATGCCCATCTCTCTTGCTTTCTTCCGTTTGGCTGCCAGTTTTGCATAGGTTATTTTAATTCTTTCTTGCTTATCCTATGCAGAGGCAGTCTGTCCTTGCTCTCCTTCCCCACATTAATTCTTTGATTGCCAGATGAATGTATTTATGGAATATTAAAGGTGCAGTGTTGTTCTGGGGACATTCTAGAGCTTTACTAGTTTTGGGACATATTTTAATGGGAAGTATGTTGGACTCTAAGGGGCATGGGGGTAAATTCGGGGCTACCCTTACCCCCTCACACATTTGTTCCTCTTGCCATGCGGGGCTGCCTAGAGAGTATTCAGGGCCCCCACTACCCTAACGGGGCCTGACAGCACTGATCAAAAGCAAGCATGGGTCTAGACCTTACTGTTGTAAGTGGCCCAAATCCCCTCATCTGTGCAAGGGGTGCTTCATTCCTGGAAGCCTATTTCTACCTTTAAACAAATTGCCACAATTTTCAGGGGTCATTCAGAGGTTATTAGGGTTTCCTTTGAGGAACAATTTCCCTCAAGAGAGGAAGAGGATGATGGGAAATATGGATGTATGGATTCTTCATACTCCTATGAGGCTGATCCGCTCCCTTCTATTGAGGGGGCTCATCAGGGCAGTCTTGAAGATCCTTCAGGTCTCTGACACACTTGATGAGGGAGCTCACTCTCCTGATATTTTCCAGAGGTGTAAGAAATCTTTTCCCATCGTTTCACCCAATAACACTCTTGATCAGATCCTTATGGATGAGTATAAAACTTCTGATAAAAGGCTTTTCTAAGCTATACCCATTTTCATACTAACATAGTAATTTAGGTTGAAAAAAGACTTGCGTCCATCTAGTTCAACCCTTTTCCTATTCCTGTTTACCATCGTTGATCCAAAAAACGGCAAACCCCCCCCCCCCCCCCCCATATAGCAATTTAAAATTCTACCCTGAATGGGGGGAAAAAATTCCTTCTTGATTCCAAATGGCAGTCAGATTTCTCCTTGGATCAACAAGCCCTAACTAAATATTAATCCCAATACTAACGTACATAGCCCTCTGTTATGCTCTTTTAAATAAGTATCCAGGCCCTTTTTAAAGGCATCTAATGTATTCTATAGCACCACCTCCTCAGGCAGTGAATTCCATACCTTTACTGTCCTTACTGTAAAGAAACCCTTCCGCTGTTGTAGATTAAATCTCCTTTCCTCAAGTCTAAGCGGGTGGCCCCTTGTCCTGTGTACCTGTTAATGAACAGGTCTTTGGAGAGCCCTTTGTATGGGCCCTGAACATATTTATATAGTGTTATCATATTCCCTCTAAGATGCTGTTTTTCTAGTGTGTACAAGTTTAACTTTTCTAGCCTTTCTTCATAACTAAAACTTTCCATTCCTCTGCACTCTCTAGTTCCATAATGTCCTTTTTCAGAAAGGGCGCCCAAAATTGAACAGCATATTCTAGGTGGGGTCTTACCATGGACCTATAAAGAGGCATAATAATATCTTCCTCCCTTGAGTCATTACCCCTTTTAATACATGCCAAGATCTTATTGGCCTTTGCAGCTGCCAGCTGGCACTGCATGCTACTGCTAAGTCTATTGTCTACCATTACTCCCAAATCCTTTTCATTAGTAGATTTCCCCAGAGAAACACCATCTAAACTATATGTTGCATTTTTATTATACCCAAAATGCATAACTTTACACTTGTCTATATTGAATCTCATTTGCCTGCCCAATAACTCAGTTTGTCCAAATCCTCTTGTAATGTAGTCACATCCAGTTCAGACTTTATTACCTTTATTGATACATGGCTCCCTATGCCCTCTGGGAGGTCATTAATAAACAAATTAAAAAGAAGAGAACCCAGGACAGATCCCTGAGGTACTCCACTTATCACGTTTATCCAACTGGAGAACTTGCCATTTACTACCACTCTTTGCATTCTATCTTTCAGCCAATTTCTAATCCACACACAAATGTTTTCCCCTAAGCCTATTTCATTCAATTTGTACGGTAACCTCTTGTGTGGAACCTTATCAAATGCCTTGGCAAAGTCTAAATAGATCACATCAACCGCTGCTCCCTCATGTATAGTTTTCTCACTTTTTCATAAAATGCGATCAAGTTAGTTTGACAAGACCTTTCTTTCACAAAGCCATGTTGGCTCCTGCTAATGATATTCCTGTTCAAGCTGTATTCTTGAATATATTCCCTTAGCAACCCTTCAAACAGCTTCCCTACCACAGATGTCAAGGTCTGTAGTTTCCTGCCTGTGACTTTGATCCCTTTTTAAATATGGGCACCACATCTGCTTTACGTCAATCCATGGGTACCATACCTGGAATAAAAGAATCACTGAAAATCAAATATAATGGTCTGGCCAGGGCCTGTCTTAGCTCTTTAAGTACCTGTGGGTGTATGACATCTGGCCCCGGGGCTTTGTCTACCTTAACACCATTCAATTGTTTTAACACTTTTTCTTGTGTTAGCCATGCTTGCTGTGACTGTTCTGCAGATTCTTGTCCATTGGGTCTTCCTTGGTAAAAACAGAAGAAAAGAAATTACTTAAAATATCTGCCTTCTCTCTGTCCCCCTTGACCATCTCACCTGTTTCAGATAACAAGGACCCAGCATTATCAGACTTTAATTTTTTGCCATTAATATATTTAAATAATTTTTTTGGGTTGCTCTTGCTCTCCTTAGCAATATTTTTTTCATGCTCCAGTCTAGCTAATTTAATAGCCCGCTGCGCCAAAGCCTCGTCTGAGGCTTTGGCGCAGTGGGCTTCTCCCCCCACCTTGCACCCCCCCATTTCACAGCTGGCAAAGACCACCACCCTCACGTTGGCAGATGCATCTGGACTCAAGGAGATGGCACATAAGAGCCTGAATTCTGTTCTCAGGGCCTCTTCGTTGCCACTGGAACAGCACCGAGATCTGTTTTTGGTGGTATCTTTTTAAAAGGTCGCACGCAAAAGAGCATGCAACCTTGTAACTACTTCACCATGTTGCCATGATCAAAATGGCGACATGACAATTTCGCACAGCGCGAGATTGTCATGTCACCTACTTAAAGGTCGAATGCATTTTAATCCGTCCCTTGAAATTATTAAAGTTGATGTGTTTTAACACAGAACCTTAGCATACAAATGAATATATGCTCAAGAAAAACTCCCCTTTTATGATTTCTGTGACACTATCTCTTTTAAATCTCTAGCTCTGGTTTCTCCGCTCCTCCCTGTCATTCTGCACGGTGAGAGACCAAAGCTAGGATATGAGCGCTGTCCTTTTATCTGAAGCCTGAGCGCTAATATCTTAGCTTCGGTCTCTCCGCTCCTTCCTGTCATTCTGCACGGGGTGAGACTGAAGCTAAGATATGGATATGGATAAGCTAGGATATGAGCACTCAGACTTCAGATAGGACAGGAAAGGGGAGTTCCAGTCACCCCATTATGCCATGCCTCTCAGATCCCGGAATCCTCCTGTGAGTTCTCCCAAACATTCACCTCCAGTTACAACAAGATTGCGGAGAAAGACCCGGTGCAGGGGCTGCTTCTGGTGTGTGGCTCCATCAAGGGTGGTTATGTGAGCTGCGCATCCTGGGCAGTATCTCACAGAGGACAGTGCCTTTTCCCTGACGTAATGTGGTGCCCAGCATACTGAACATAGCTCCCAACCACCACAGTGACTCCACTGTGGGGGCTGCTAATCTGGAGTCCTAGTTCGGACACAAGGTTTCTGTTGGGGAGCAAATGCACAGGGTTTGGTAGCCAGTTCTTTCCCTGGCATGGAGATACTGAGGAGGAGAAGGTTGTTGGGCCAACGTTGACCATGTTGTGGTTTTTTTTTTTTTTTTTTTTTTTTTTTTTCCAGGACAAATTGGTGAGGAGGGGCAAAGTCCTTATAATGTCAAGTGACGGATTAAAATGTATGCGACCTTTAAGTAGGCAAAGTTTCAATCTTGCGCTGTCATGCAGTGCAAGATTGACATGTCGCCATTTTGGTCATGGCGACATGGTGAAGTAGTTACAAGGTCGCACACTCTTTTGCGTGCGACCTTTTAAAAGAGAACTGTTTTTACCTGGGTTAACAGGGCAGTTGTTTCAGGTGCTGATACAGCCAAGGAGTACTTATTAGTCTTCATGGTTAACATCAAGGAGGCCAACATTTAGGTTACTGAAGAGCTCAGATTCTCTGCTAAAGGCTCCAAACTTTCCGTTGCTGTACGCCACATTTTGTGGCTCAAGATTTGGTTTCCTTGCCATTTCAGGGCAAGTCCTGATCTGAAACAGATCACCAGTGATGCTACTGGTGGTATGAGTACCTTGTATACCTCGGATCTGCACCAACCAGCCATTTCTTGTGAGGGAGGCGCATCCTTTGTGTCCCCCCCCCCCACACACACACACGCACACAAAGAGGGGGAGCAGAGGCCGCAGAGCTTGCTTGCCTCTCAATCGAGCACCGTCGTTAAACCCAGACAAATGTGGCAGCCCAAGTGTTCTGCTGCAAAGGCAAAGTCTGACAAGCGCTCCTTTGCATCACTTGCAGACTCTTGGTCTTTTGTTGCCTGTAGTGAGCCGTCTCCACCTTTTTCAAGATGCCTGGGTGTCCTTTGTAAAGGACAAGTAGATTTTGTGGGTATTCTCAGAAGAGTACTTCCATAGACTTCATATCCCTTCCTCCATATCTGTTTTTTGTCAAGGGTTCTGAAGGTGCCAGACAAGGCTAGACTGTTCCAGGAGGCAGTGTACTCTCTGCTGGAAAAACAGGCTGTGGTACAAGTACCAGCCCCTGAGTGCTCTTCAGGTTTCTGTTCCAACCTAAAATAAAAAAATGTAGGATGTAAACAACACCACCTAAAATATATTGGGAAAATAATACCTAAAAATAAAGGTGACGCTGCCATGTAGTAATAAGTGATCCTGGTTCCTATTTTGGCTTTAGTTTTCTCGTCATATGATGGTATTTCATCCTGTATGTCTCGTAGGTAACAACGATTGGCTTTTAGGATTTTTGGGAGGAGCTGGAGGAATATTTAAACCTGCTTTTTTGGTAAAGTCTGTGTTTGCTTCTGATGAAGCGTTTTTAAAGGGATAGTAATACATACTTTTTAAAAATCTTCATTTTGTAGATGCCAAAAGTCCCATCTCTCAAACCTTTATGGTTTGAGAGATATACACTGTCGAAGTTTCCCCGTCGGCGATCTAGCTGACTGCAGGGGAATCCGGTCCCAGGACCAGCCAGCGGCTCTGCAGCAGAGCCGAGATCTCGTTATTGAAACAGCCTTCACTGGACCAGTCTTCTAAGTGTGCTTGCAAACCAAGTACACTTAGAAGACCGTTCCAGTATCACCTATGAGCTGCTATGAAGTAGCTCATAGGTGATACTTTCTGGAACAATGGTCATTCGTAGGGTTGCTTTTTAAATATTAAGTGCAATTCCTCATATGCCTTTGTTACTTAATCAACTGAACCGATTATACTGTCAGTAGTTATTGGTCACAAGACTGCACTATCAATAGGTTTTGCCAATGCTACTTAACCATTATATATAGTGCACAAGGCGATCTCTGGTTGAATGCATAACGAGAAGAACTGGTGACTCTTTTAAGTGATAATTTTTTGGCACATTAGTCATTTATAGGATCACGTAATGTGAATAATCTGCAATTCCATTTATGCCGTTGTTGCTTAATCACAGAGGCTTGATGATACAGTTAATCAGCTGGGCACATCAATATATGACTCCCATGAGTTTTTATATCAAAGTGGTGGTGTTTCATCTGATATCCAATTTTAGGGTAATCTTCTGCCCTCTTTCTTTCTTTTTCCTCCCGTTTTTTTATGTAGTGCTATGTGCTTCAAGATGGAATCTTTCCATTCTGTCATAGCAGTGATGTTCCTGGGGGGAGTATCTTGCCTCTATGGACCTTCAGGATGCGTACGTACACCTGATGCACCTGGACAGCCAATGCTACTTGTGGGTTTTTTTTTTTTTTGTTTTGTTTTTTTTTATTCTTTATGTCATACAAGCAATAAAACATATTACATTAACACTTCTATACAATCAGGATTCACCCAATTAGTAAAATCATCAGTAAAACCTAATATAATCAACCTCTCATACACACAATCACTACCTCTCCCCCGGGGATGGAGACCAGAGCATATTCAATCCTTCTTTAACAGTCTACCTTATCTATACCACCGCCCCTTAACAAGACATCAGTTTCGCTCAACCACCTTTCCCATACTCGTATTCTCAACCACGATCCCTTTCCTCCCGTTCTCATCCCCTTTTCCATCTTTATCTGCATACCCGCATACTCGGAATAGATCCAGACTTCCACCTTCTTGCCACACATAGCTTAGCTGCCGCCAACACATGGATTATGATTAGCTCACAATCCTTCCCCACCTTTAACCACTCCATATTGAGCAATATCACTACTGGATCCAATCTTATTTCTACCTTTGTGAGGATATTGATTAACTGTACTACCTTCCTCCAAAATTCCTTTACCAACCTACACATCCACCATATATGAAAAAACGTACCCTTTTCTGCCGCACACCTCCAGCACCTATCTGGCAGGTCTGGATAGATTTTTTGCAGTTTATGCGGCACCATATACCATCTGGATGTAATCTTAAATTGGGCATCTACCAAATTAAAACAGTGAATAGCAGTATTCAACTTTCTACACGCTTTAATTCATTCTTTATCATTCAATTGCCTCCCCACATCTTTCTCCCATCTTTGGAGAATCCATATCGGACCTGCCTGACTCTGCTCATATAAAAATCCTACACATTTCGTTAACAAATTTTTGCATCCTTCCTGCTCAAATAATTTCTCAATCCTTGGCACTACATCTTGTGTTCTCTTACTCATATAGGAATCCAGCATGCCTTTAAGCCTCAAATAAGTAAAAACCTCCTTCTCTCGCAAATGATACTCATCTTTAAGTTGCTGGAAAGACTTAAACCTCCATGCACAATACAAATCCTTTACCTTATTTATGCCAGCTCTCTCCCATGATGACACATTCATATTGTCCATCAGGTCATTTAAAATATTAATAGGCAGCATGAAAAGAATCCTGTCTTTAATCCCCAAATTCCTCAATGCTACTTGTGTTTTGCTTTCTGCTCCAGTCATTTCCAGTTCACGGCACTGCTGCCTGGCTTCGGCCCCACTCGTCATCATAAGGATCATGGTTGCCCTAGCAGCCTTCATCCATGCTCAAGGCATCTGTTTGATGCCTTACCTGGATGATCTTCTTATCAAGACCCCATCAGAGGAACTCCTAGCTCATCATGTTCAAGACTTCACCCAAATTCTAGTCCACCACTGGTGGATTTTGAATCTGCAGAAGTACTCTCTCATTCCCTCCCTGGCTTTGGTTTTTCTGGAAATGAGGTTTGAAACCTGCCAGGGGAAGGTCTTCCTCCCAGAGGAGAAGATTCTGCTTGAGTTACAAGCCCTGGAGTGGTCTTCCTGGCATAATCAATGATTTCATGAGCGTGTTGGGTCACCTGGTGTTGACTCTGGATGCTGTTCCTTACTCTCTGGCCCACACAAGTGAACTGCAGAGGGATGTTCTCAGGAACTGGCCTAGGAATCCAGAGCATCTGCTTCAGCAGAATTTCTCTCTTTCCAGAAGCTAGGGGGGATGATTTTCCTCTTGCCAGTGGTCTCGGTGAGGAGAGTTGCTGAGCAGCAAGCTCTGTCTTGTAAACCTCCCTTTCTAGTGATTGATCAGGATAAGACAGTACGTCGTACCTACCAAGAGTTTCGTCCGAAGGTTGCCTCCAAGTTTCACATAAATCTCAAGATTGTTGTACCTTTCTTCTGACCTGACCCTACTTTTGATAAAGAGAAGGATCTCCATTTGTTGGATGTGGTGCATTGCCTTAAGTTTTATGTGCCTTTTTTGCAAAGCTGGCTCAGGAACTCTGAGGGTGCCAGAACTGGTCAGACTGCCCCCAAGGTCACCATTGCCTCTTGGATTAAAGCTACTATATACCAGGTATAAGAAGTCCTGAAGAAACCTGTTCCCTATAAGGCCATGGTGCACGCCACCAGGTCTGTGTGTGCTTCTTGAGCCTACAAGAACAAATAATATAATAATAATAATAATAATAATAAAAATAATTTATATAGTACCTTTCTCCCAGTGGGCAGCCTATGCTGTGAAAGGCAGCAACTTTGTCCTCCTTGCATACTTTCACCAAACACTACTGTGTCAATACCGTGGTCTCATCTGAGGCCAGTTTTGGCCAGAAGGTCTTGCAGGCGGTCCTGCCTGTCTAGGGTCCTGCACACTTTTTTTTTTTTTTTTTTTTTTACCAGTTGTTGTCAGTAGTTTCTGAGCCCTGTTGGCTTTTGTTTTTCCTGTACTGTGTAAGTTCAGTGTCTGTTGACACTTGTGCTTGGGTTTTTGAGCCACTTTAACTTGGTAACTCATTCATTGTCTTTGTCTGTCTTTCTGTGGCTTCTCTAACAAATGTCCTTGTTTGAGCAGTTTTTTGGGACAGTCTTTACTTTGCAGTGCCTGGGTGGTGTGATGTAGCTTTCACTTCTTGATTATTGGTCCAACTGTGCTGGTGGGATAGGCAAACTATGCATTTGTATTAATTTTTTCCTATCTTCTACATTTCTTCATGTTCATTTTCCTTCAGATCCACAGCCTGACAAATGATCCTGCAATAGTTTTTCAGGATAAAAAAAAAAAAAAAAAAAAAAAAAAAAAAAAAATGTCTGCAACTTTGGGGAAGTTTCTTTCCTTTTTGTAAATTGAGAGCTTCAACAGCATTGGGGTTAAATACTTACTGAAAAAACATATTTCAGTTTTTGGAAAAATTTTATTAGACAGAATTGGGACCAAACTGTGAGTACATTCAGTTTATAAGAGACTGGTATAAACGCAGTTTCATAGGTATGATTTGCATCATAGTGTAATCTGTAGCAAATCAAACCATGAAAACAAACAAAAAACCCTAGCAAATACATTTCCAGGAAGAGGGGGAAAAGGGAAGGGGTGAGGGTAGGGGTGTCAAAGGGTGTCAGCATTTTTGTCAATAGTATTAAACATACAGATGCATGCAAGAAAATAAAATAAAGGTTCACAAATATTGGACAGGAAATGTTGGACCGGGTGTCAGGAGAGATTGTATCATTCATCTCAGTGAACGTACAAGTGACCAAGAAGTTTGAAGTCATGATATGAAATTTGCTCTCTAGGTCCCTGCCAAATAATAAATGATTCCCAAATGGTCCAGAAGGCTAAACGCTACCTCTTTATCCTGTAGTATGGCAATATGCTCAGCATGAGCTACATCTATTACTTTAATGAACCAATGGGTTTCTGAAAGGGGTTTGTAGGAGAGCCAAAAGTGAAGAATCTTTTTGATTGCTACTGAAATAAGAATGTGTTTTTGACAAGCATTTAGAGGACAGAGGTGTGAACATGCCTAAGAGGAAGGACAAAAGTGTCCGTTCCACTTGTCTGTTGAAGACTTTCATACAAAACAAAGTCCCTGAACGGCTGCACCACTGGCATGCCCGGGGAGTATGATAAGTATGTGCATTAGTGTGATGACATTTGAGACAGTCACCATAAATACACCAGACCATCTGAACCACTCTCGCCAGTGAATATATATATAATAGAATCCTCTGAGGAGAGACTCCAACTTGACATCTTGGAATAGCTCCAGCTATTTCAGGAGACCTGAAGGTGTAGAAGATCTTCTGTTTGGCATTTTAGGTTGGCGGTTTTACAAGGAACTCATGCAGTGGAAGCAAATGTCAGAGGAGATGTCTGCTTAAACTTATAAATATACTGACGGGCTTATAGTTATAAGAAAAAGTGCATGTTTGGGAGGTCGGATGTGGTTTTATGGCCTTGGAAAGAAAGGGTCTAGCATGAGGTAGGGTCTACAGATGTCCATGTTTGGGCCACCAACTGCTTAACCCCTTAAGGACCCATAATGGTCCAGGACAGTCATGGCTTGTTTTCACTTAAGGACCCATGACAGTCCTGGACTGTCATGGAATTCTGGGCTCCCCGTGTGGCTGCACGCCGTTCGGGGAGTCCAGAATCGGATTATGAAAAAAAAAAAAAAAAGGTCCCTGGTCCTTAAGTGACCGCATCGTGAGTGCGCAGCCAGTCCTTAAGGGGTTAAAGTAGATGTGTCACCTATGGATAACATCCCATAAATAGGTGACACATCCAATACTATAAAAATGTTTTTTTTTTTTTTTTTAAGCTTTGATTTTGTTTAAATTTAACTTACAAAAGTCTGGGCTGCAGCCACTTCCGCATAGACTGCAGCCCGACGCTCTGCCTCTGCCAATGAGACCACTCCAGCTTACAAAAAGAAGCCTCTGTCATCGGAGGAGGGAAGAGAGCAGAGGCAGAGCTCTGTAACCACAGAGAACCACAGTCACCCGGAAGTGGCTGCAGCACAGACTTCTGTAAGTTAAATTTAAACAAAATCGAAGCTTAAAATAAAAAATAACATTTTTATGGTATTGGATGTGTCGCCTAACTATTTATGGGATGTTGTCCATAGGTGACACTTCCACTTTAAACTTGGGTTCTGGATCTTCGCTCTGAAAGCCTAAAAAAGAGGTAAGGGGAAGAAAATAATATAGTGTCCGTCAGTTTTCCCTTATTATTTGCCACAAGCAACAAATTGGACTTACTGTGAGTTTGGAGGGGCGTGCATTGTACTAAATATCTTAAGTGGAAGAAGTAGGCTAAAGTGCGATCTCTGTCAACTGTGGTGAAAGTGTCAGTGTTGTTTAGCCAGCCTAAGGAGACTGACCAAGTTGTAGAGTTTGACTTTAGTTTGGTGTACACTTGCCGAGGTGTGCGGTAAATATAGTTTTTGGATTCTGTTTTTTTTTTTTTTTTTACCCTGCTATATGAAGGAGATAAGCACAGTGTTGAATTAATGAAGGTCTTTGCGGGTAAGCAGTAGTGGTAGCGTTTGTAGTTTATACAGAGGTGAGAGAAGCTGACTATTTTGATTAAATTACATCTACCTATGAAAGATAGTGGTAGGTGTAACCACATATGTAGATCTGCAATGATTTGAGTGATAATGCTAGAGTAATTGATGGGGTACTGGTCACCAAGTTTCCTAGGGGGCCATATACCCAGAAATTTCAGTTGATCCCTCGCTACCTGAAATGGGGTAATGGATAAGATGTCTAGAGGCATAGCTTCTACCAAACAGAGTAATAAGTGAGAAAATCAGCATTGATGTCTGCATAATTAGTGTGGACAACATTGCTTCTGACTTTGAGTGACATGATGCATACAGTGCTCCTACATGCTTTAATAATGGAGGCCAACAACTGTCCTCACCTGTTGGCCTCTTTGTGGTATTTGGTATTGATATAACTAACAGATAATTGTGCTTTTTCAAAGAGTGCAGTATCATACAACTGTTTAGCACTGAGGAAGCTATGTTTATCGTGGCCTGTGAGTGTGTTTTTGTAAGCCTTATATGCAGACGAATCAGTCAGCCAGGCCAGGGTCATACACGGGAACAAGTGCAACAACGGCAGGAATACACAGGGAGGTCATAGACCATAAGAATCTTAGCAGCAAGAGCACAGCAGGAAAGGGCTGGTTAATAGATAGGTAACCATGGTAACTGAGAACGACAGACAGTAGTAACCAATCAGCTGAGTAAGCCTGAGACAGGGAAGTAAGGCTACTTGTTAGTGATCAGCTGAGGTGTGTACCTGTATTGTTGAGCAAAAGCAATAGTGGAGTGGAGGAAGGGTGAGAACCCTGACACTCCTTCACCTGATAGCTTCTACTTTTGTCAAAATGGAGTGTTTTCCAGTTTTGACAAACCTGCATGCCCTACATGTACCACATTTTTATATGCCCCGTGTCTGTGTTTTATTCAGCCAACATTGATTATCCTTTTTTGTTCTTCTAAATTCTGATCTTACAAGGTGGTCCCTTAAAATTAAAAATAGTTGTGCCACCATTTGTGGTCGTTCACCTACAGTTTCCTTAAGTTCAGGATTACTTACCAAAATATGCCAATGTTTGGACAAGATCTTTTTCAAGATTTCCCAATGGTTACCATATGTGGCAATAAATCTCACAAAATTATCTGGTGGTTGTGATTTTGATTTTGTTTACGTTTTGATAAAATAAATCTTCCCTCTCACATTTTAATGTCTTTCTTATTTATTATATAGGGTACCCCCTTTCCATAAACCTATGAATTAGATCTTGGGCTTGAGGTTTAAAATCTTAAATATGGTACAGTTACGTCTGAAATGTAAGAAATGTCCCCACGGGATCCCCTGTTTTTGGGACTATAAATGATGGCTTTGATAATGGATCAAAGTGTTACAAGCTGTCTATTTTCTAAAAGTTTGTCTTAATTGTACCCCAAGTCTAAAATCTCTACCTCCACCGGGCTCATATGTTGCTTCCATTTGATATTGAAGGAGTTATCATTGAGTTCACTAATATTCCTTAAGTTCATAACTTGTACCATTCCAAATCATGAATATGTAATCGATGTAGTGGATCCATAGGGCCCCATGCTCCTCAAACCCACGCCCACCAAACACCTCATGTTGCTCCCACCAACCAAGGTGCAAGCAGGTGAAGGTTGGCGAGCATGTGGCATCCATCGCCTCTCCACGACATTGTAAATAAAATTTGCCATCAAATAAAAAATAATTTCTAGTAAGGACAAATTCCCAAATATCTATAATGAACTTCTTTTGATATGTAAAACTGATCTCCTTCATATCAAGAAATTTGCATGCACATAATCTGCACTGATTGGGAATGGAGGTGTAAAGTGACTTGACATTTAGTGTAACCAGAAGAGAGTCACTGCACACCTCCACATCAGTCAAATGCCGCAGGACATCTCTCGTGCCCTGTACATATGACGGTAAAGTCACAAAGGATTTCAATTTATAGTCAATATATCTACTGACATTTTCTGTAACCCCTCCAATACCAGATGCCACTGGTCTACCCAGTGGGGATTTAATTGACTTGTGCACCTTTGGCAAGATGTGTATTGTAGGGAAATTTGGTTTCTCAACATACATAAAATTATACTCCTGTTTTGTGATTAGTTTCTCTTCTAGGGCATACATCAATTTAGACATTCCTTCTAAATCTCCAAAGTTGGATCATGCTTCAATAGTAAATAACATGTCTTATCTTGTAATTGTTTTCATTTCCTTTATATAAAATTCCTCCGACTTCAGGACCACTTCCCCCCCCCCCCCCCCCATCGGAGAGCTCTATGTCCTTATGTTCCCTCAAATCTCTCAAAGCCGCTTGTCCTTCTTTAGTTAGATTTCCACATACAGGTTTAATAGACAAATTATTAGCAATTTCCTTTTCCACCATTTCAGTGAAGATGCTAATAAGGAGAGGCATATTACTTGACTTGGGTTTTAATGGAGTATATAATCCTGGATACTTATTTAAAAGAGCAGAACATAGAGGGCTATGTACGTTAGTATTGGGATTAATATTTAGTTAATGTTTGTTGATCCAAGGAGAAATCTGATTGCCATTTGGAAACAAGAAGGAATTTTTTCCCCCCATTGAAGGCAGAATTTGAAATTTCTGTATTGAGGGTTTTTTTTGCCTTCTTTTGGATCGACGATGGTAAACCGGAATAGGAAAAGGGTTGGACTGGATGGGCGCAAGTCTTTTTTCAACCTATGTTGCTATGTATGATTGTTCTATTTTTTCTTCCATAACTCTGAGCTATCATTATCTTCACATTCTTGTAACAGACTCATTAGATTCATCATATTTTGATTATCCTTCTTCTGTACATTATTTATTTTATTATGATCTTTTATGATTTTATTAAGATCTTTTACCAAATCAAATTTATCATTGTCATTGGAGGGAGAGAAAGACAAGCCCTTCTTAAGAAGTGAAATGTGAGCATCTGTAAGTACAAAATCTGTCAAATTTATAATCGTTTTCTCAGTTGTTAAATTAATATTCAAATCGCCTTCTTTGGCCCTCAGGAGCTCCAAGTCTTTTCTATATAAAGATATCCTATTTTACATTCCCCACCTGTAGGCTCATAGACAGATTTTAACCTCTTAAATTGCCCCCGTGTACACTGATTCTGTTTTACGGGTAGGGTGTGTAACCTTGGATATAAAATAGGCTTATACTGAGATCATTTGTACAATTAATTGCATTTTGCAGTCACTCTTTAGACTTCATGTAACCCTCATTAGTCCTTTAGCTTTATAGCTGGCTGTGTTGTTTGTGAGTTCCCACTCACATCTCTCTCAGGCTTCTGTACCACCAACACTGCTTCTTCCACAGCATCTGTCAGTCTCTTCCACACCAGATCCACTTCTTCACTTAAAAGTCGGGACTGGGCTGCTTTCAAGCTGAAGGCCTCTCTTCTATTAGACCATGGCATCTATTGTTACTTTAATATTTTTGGAAATGTTTTATAACAGTTCATTTGCTGTTCTGTTTCATGGTGTATTGAGGAAACCACACAAGGGAAAAACAGTTTATTGCTTCAGGGAGGGAGTGATGGGGTTAGCATATATTTAGTGTTTTTATTCAAGGTATTTGGCTGGATTTATCTGTGCAGTGTTTGTCATAATGTATTACCTTAGTAGCTTAGAAATTAGAAGATACACTACACTATAAGTGTGCTGTGTGATTTTACCAAATCACTAGTAGTGTATTTCACTCTTGGCTCAGCATAATTGGCATATAGTTCCATAGCTGATCATCCAAAGCAATACAAAAGTAGTAGAGTGGACAGGGACATAAGCACATTAATTAACACATTCCCTGTACTAATTACTGTTTGCTACATCCTCTGCAAATTTAATCTAGGAGGGCATTTCAAGGTATGGAATAAAAGGCCATAGGACTTAGTTCTCACTTATTTTCATCCCATCTAGAGGTCATTAAATGTACTAAACCCCACCCTTTTTAGAGGAGAAACAAAATTCAAAATATAGATTTGATGCCACCTGTACATACAGTACTTGCAGCATGTAATCTATATATAAATAAAAATAAAATATATGTTGCCATACATTAAAATGAAGCTATATTTTTGTTGTAACCAAAACAAAGTTACATATTTCCCCAGTATGATCAAAATACTAGCCTTACCTCAGGCAACAATTCACCCAATTGGGGAATTCATTGATTACTGCAGTTTCTATAACTGTTTAACAGTGCAGGCATTTTGTAATAAGAAAAAACAAAAATATATTTGGAATTTGGCCCACCTCACTGTATTAAAAATAAATAAGTTAGAGGCTTTCCCTTAAACAAAAACACAACTAAGGTCCTCTTTTATCTGGCACATCTAGATTGCCTGCAATAAACACATATGCTAAATGTTTGCACTTCTCCACAGGAGGCATCCAAATCAAAGAAAAGTTAGCATATTCCATTGCAAAAACTGGTCAAACAACTTTCATTCCTTCATTTTGGATAGCTCTGCTTTTAGAAAGCCAATTTGTTCTAGTAAAACACTTTCACATTTCAGACTGGAATTTGCAGCCTCAAGCCTTTCCTTTTGCTGTGTTACTGAATAATGTTGTTCTGCTGTCCAGCCTCCTGCAAAATTCAGGAAGTCTTTGGCAAGTTTCTTTGCAATAATTGCATTGGCCACATATTTTTGGGCTTGCAACCATGGATTTGTGGCGCCTTCCATACATTTAACCATATATCTAGGATTTTTTTTTTTTTTTTTTTTTTTTTTTTGCAGACTTCCATTTTTCACCAAATTTTCTGTGGGAATGCCTTCTATTTCTGTGCTAGGAATACCTGCTTTTAACAAATCAAACTACATTTGCTTTCTATGTATCCTGATACAACCTTTCCCCTTCAATTGATCTTTCTTCTGAGTCCCCTGTCCATGGCATTAACATATGGCTATTGTCTCCGCCTCTCAGCTGTGTAGGACCAATAACTTAATAGTTAAACAGGAAGGCTCGCGCTAGCTTAGGTTAGTCTTTTGGTCCTACATAGCTGTGAGGATGCTCACCTGAGATTCAAACGTGCGACTCCTCTATCAGCCTCTTGGCCGCTGCAGTGTCGTCTGATCGAGTTATTCCCTGGAGGCTTTGTTCGCTGTGCTCCGGCAAGGGACTGTCTATATATGCCCCTATTTTCCTTCCCTCTTTGTCCCGTGTCAGCGGAGGGCCTGAGGGAGGCGGGACAAGCTTTTTCCAGTGAGAGTCTTCCAGGAAGAGCTAGCGTTCCACAGCGGAATGCACACAGAAGAATTAAGGCCTGTACATTATTGAAGTTGAAGAAGCGGTCCTTGAACATACTGAGTAAGTAAGTTTAGCTTACTTCTATTGCCTGGATTTATATTAGTAGCTTAATTCGCTTATTGTTATGAGATGTGAATGTTTTTTCCCTTCCGTAGCCATTCCATGCATTTCACTGATGAGCAGACAGTCAGGACCAGCCTATTGAACATATAAAATAGGAAGGCTAGGATACTATTGTATTTTAATCAGAGTTAATGGGGAACATTCACATCCCCAAAAATTTTTCACTGTTGGTTTTAAAATCTAAAGCAATATCAGCGCTGGCTTTATTGATTTTCTCCACTACCTAAGAGTGGAGATATTAATCTTTGAAATATGCCACTTCTGGGTCTGCGGTACCGTGTATGTGCGGCATGGAGCTGAAGGACTTCCAACCTCAGTAGCATGGTAAACGGAGCTCGCTGTCACGTTAGACCAGAAAAATGCAGCTCAGAAGAGAAGCGCAAACGCACGACCCAGTGGCTGCTGGGGAGGGTGGTGGGAAGTCCTGCCGCACATACACGGTTCCCCAGAATGTGGAAGTGCCACATTTCAACTATTAATATCTCCACTCTTAGGCAGTGGAGAAAATAAATAAAGCCAGCACTGATATTGCTTTATATTTTAAAAGCAGTAGTGAAAATCTCTGGGGACGTGAATGTTCCCCTTTCATAAAAGTATTTGTTTTGATTCATTATGTCTGCTCCAACCAAGCAGACTCCTCTCAAGGATAAGCATGTTTCAGATAAGGAAGATAAGATCCAGAAACTAAAATCATGTTCAGGATGTGAGGCTAGAATCCGTGTTTCTGATTCTGCCAAGTTGTTCCTTGATTGCTTAAAAAAGATTGCCAGCCCAGAAATGCCTACCCAATTCCAGGAATTTTTGTCCTGGATGAGATCCTCCATGCAAGACACTTTTGTGGCTATGGAAGTGGGAGCAAATGCAAGACAAAGGCAGAGAACAGATGACCCAGATGAAGGAACTTCACAGAGGTATAATGAAGCAGAAGATACAGCAATCTTTCAGGAAATTATATCCTAATATTCGTCACAGGAAGACGGGGCGATAACAGAGGAAGAAGGAGCATTTAATATAGATAAAATGGAAAATCTGTTGAAGGCAATGCGTAAATCTTTGGGCTTAACAGACACCCCAAAGCAGTTGGATGTTTTAGATGCTGCATTCCTGGGGAATAAGAAGGTGGTTCCAGTGTTCCCTTTTCACCATTCAGTATCAGATATCATCAAGTCAGAATGGAGAAAAGGAGATAAAAGGGTGACTATGTCAAGAAAATTTGTAAAGATGTATCACTTTAAGATAGATGAAGTGCAGGATTGGGTTAATCCACCCAAAATAGATGCAGCTATAGCACAACTGGCCAAGCATACCACCATTCCTATGGAGGACAGATCTTCTTTAAGAAATGGTATGGAAAGGAAGATGGAAGGGGCTCTGAAGAAACAGTTTGCTGTTTTGGGTAAAAATCTTACAGCAGCCAGGGCTATGGCTTGCATATCCAGAACTATCAGAATCTGGCTAACCGAGTTAGAAGAGAAGGTAGAATCAGTGGTATCTAGGCTTAATCTGCTAAAGGAGATTTCAGTCATTAAAGGGATAGTAAACTCCTAAAAAAACTGTTAGCGAAATGATAGGAATAATAAAAAAAATACTTACTGCCCTCATTCCAATCTCTCAAACCATTATGGTTTGAGAGATGTAAGAAAATAAAGACCTCTGCTCCCTCCCCTTTTTGCCTGATGAGCTGTAAAGCTGTCAGAGGCAGAATCCGGTCGCCCGACTTTAGGCGGCTCTTCAGGAGTGCTGACATCGGGATATCGAAGTTTAATTACTTCATCGGTATGGTATACAACGTGTGCCTGGCTTGCAAGCACACGTTGTAGACCATTCCGATTAAGTAATTATAGTTAGATATCTCAATGACAGCGCTCCAGCGCCGTCTGGTCCCGGAAGCAGCATCTCATGACCGGATGCATGAGAAGGGGGAGTGAACGGAGGTCTTTATTTTCTTACATCTCTCAAACCATAATGGTTTGAGAGATGGGAATAAGGGTAATACATATTTTTTTATTATTCCTATCATTTCGCTAAGTTTTTTTGAGTTTACTATTCCCTTAAAGGGATAGTAATGGTTCATAATAAAAGCAGCTCTAATTAGTCATCATAGTATTTGGGCCATGGAGAGTGTCATTTTAATACGGTCAGAGTTGTAATTCAAGAGTAACTGAATGGTAAAGTATCCCCCTCCGCCCCTTTTACTGATGTCACACTGCTCACCTCTGAACAGAAGGGAGGTGCCCAGGTAGATTGCAGAGAGGAACAATCTTCAATTAAGATAAGGGAAAAAGCTGAAAAACCTGTCAATGGGGGCAGGGTTTTAATTTTTCTCACAGTAAGAGATTGTCCCTTGCTGCTATCCGTCTGGTCTAGCAACCAGATTCCACATCTGAGGTGAGCAGTGTTAAACTAGGTAAAAGGGGTGGGAGGTGGGATACTTTATCATTCAATTACTCTTGAACTACAACTCTGACAGTATTGAAATAACACTCTATGTCTCAAATACTATGAAGATTAATTGGAGCTGCTGTTTTTGTGAAACATTACTATCCCTTTAAAGAAGCGGTAAGCTTTGCCTATGAGGCGTCATTAGATGTGATCAAGTTGACATCTCGCTCTTTCCGTTACCTCCAGAAGAGCCTTATGGCTGAAATCTTGGGGAGCAGACGCTTCCTCTAAAAATAAATTGGCCACTTTGCCCTTTAAAGGTTTTCTCTTATTTGGTCATCATTTGGAATGTCGAGCTATTTATATGAAGGTATCCAAAGGGTTAAAACAGAGAACCACTCAGATTGGATTTCTTCACTTAAATAGGCAATTGACAATAAAATAATTCGAGAACTTTATCTTTAATATGTACTGACACGCTACTTCACAGTAACGAATTGATCACAAGAATCAATCCTTCATATCTGTGCAAAAATATATATATTTTATTAAAATACAATAGATATACAAGTGTCAGTAACAATGAAATATATAAGTGATTAGCAATTATAAAAGGTACATAGAAAATCAAACCACACTTATTATCATAAAGATCACCAGCGGTGCAAGGGTTAACCACACATAGGTATATTCAGAGGTGTAATAACAATAATTGCATTCAGCAGCATAGAACAGGTTAATTGATTGTTACAATTAATATAATACAGTTGGCCGCAGTGTCTCTTAATACCTGTGCCCCAGAAACTGTATAGACTATGCCAATTATGATGTAAGGGGTATTGTGAGATGAATTAAATAATTCCTCTAACAATTCCTTGTATCATATATCAATAATAATCAAATTTAGGGAATAACTGGAATAAAATCCCAGATTTAATCACTATAATTTAATTATCTACTGAAATTCAATATTGAATACCTCTGAATAAAATATATAAATTGCAATTAATATAGTCAATCAAAATCACACAAATAATCTTAAAACTTAAAATTACTTCATGCAACATTTATCATAATTTTGACTACAGCAACATATATAAAACCTATAGGCACTCCAAGGGTTAATCCACTCGTTTAAAATAGGTGCCACACCCACAAGTTATTTTGTCTATAAAAGTCAGTACTTTCAAATTACAAAATATAAGCCTAGCACATATACAGAGAATTCCAAAGAAAACACCACTAACAGCCAAATAGCGGTTAAAGGGTTAATAACTGGATTCAAAGAATTTCCTATATCAAATATTAACTATTATAATCTTTTATTAGCTAATATAGATAACCCACGCTATATACTGTATTACACTGATTGGCAAAATATCTCAATTCCCAATAATTATATATATCCTATATAATAATTTGCTAAAACGTGTGTAACGCTGCAGTCATGCGCAGTAGAGACTGCTGCGCGTGCTACGGTCTTGCGCAGTAGAGACTGCCCGTGTGGCAGCTGATACAGTTCGGAGCGTCCTGCTCTGTTTCAGCAGCGGCGCATGACTGCCCCGCGACCGGCTGGCAGTGGCACTGTTGCCCGTGTAACGGGCTCTTCAACTGGTATATATATAATAGATTCTATTACTTCCAGAATTTAATAGCTAAATCTAGCTTATTATAAATTATCCCAAATGGTTGGCCAGTCCACTTAAGACAATTATAAGACTATTTAAGTTTCTTCGAACAGAAGAAAAAAAATATAAAATTCTGGATTAAATGAATCTAAATGAATAAATGATATAGTTACCAATCAAAGTTTCTTTGTATTTCTCTGTGAGATGGCAGGATCATGTGTTTAATCAGCAAAGCCTTCTTTTGCCAGGAATCTAGAGTTTTCTTTTCTAAGAAGTCAAGGACCTTTTCTTTTTAAGGAGGTGAAGGCCCTCTTTTTCAGGAAGTGAAGGACCCTGAACTAACAGTATCTTGGCATTATATTGGTAATTTTTGCCTGATCAGTAATCCCCACCTTTTTCTAATGATTGGACAAAGATCCATCTCATTATACCGTGACATCACCAGTCTGCCCTGATTGGATATTAATATATCCCTAATTATTCAAGGAATGTGGATAATCCCAGTCATGATGCTCTCAAGACTCTAGATGGCACTCTTACTCTACTTAACATCTTGCCTATAATCAGTTTTTATGTCATCAATGATGTATGCAAGAGGACATTAAACGTCATATAAATCTGCCATTTTTCCAGACGTTCTCATAGGGGAGTGTTTTTCTCATAAGATAACACTAAGAATGTCTGGCAAAACTCACTTTATCACCATAACTGTTGGTTAGTTATTTCTCCCTCATAGAGGCCCCTGAATATTTTAACAGGAGATAATTTGAACACATTTTAAACAGAATTTCAGTTAATTTCTTACTATTAGAATTAACCCTGTATGCTCCCCCAGGACAAAGTCTCTGACAGGAAGAACTAATAAAGAATATGATAGGAGGAAAGAGCACTTTCTTACCTCAAGAAAGAAGTAACTCTACCAGCAGTTCAGGAAGAACACCAACATATAGGACAAGAAGACAAAATGACATGGAAGCGAAGAAATATCAGCCAAATAGGCCTTTTGAACAAAGGATGCCTTCCTTTATGCCTACCCAGAGAGGAACCTTCAAGTGAGAATATTCAGGGAGAGGTCACTACAAGAAGGAGTGTCTTTGAAGGTCAGCTGGCCCTGTCTTCAATGCCTGTCGGGGTCGTCTGCGGCAGTTCCTGCCAGTATGGCGTGATTCAGTAGAGTACCACTGGGTGTTAAGGGTTTTGGTGACAGGGTACCTGCTGAAGTTCAACACGATCCCTCACAAGAACTCTTTCAGAAATTCTGCAATACCAAGGGACCCTCAGAAAGCAGAAGGTCTAAGGAACATAATTCAGACATTAAGGCACAAACAAGTAACAGAAGTTGTTCCAGCACATCAGAGAAGAATAGGAATATATTCAGTCCTGAAATCCTCAGGAGGTTAAAGACCTATTCTGGACTTAAAAAACCTAAATGTTTTTCTTCAATACAGAGCTGTCAAGATGGAAACAGTATAATCTCTGATCAAGTCGATTCCCATGAAGGCCTATCTAACAACAGTGGACTTGATGGACGCATATCATCACATTCCGATAAAGGCAATTCATTGCAAATTTCTAAGATTGTCAATAAAGGAGAAGCATTTTCAGTTCACCGCACTACCATTCGACCTGTCAGTTGCACCAAGAGTATTCACAAAAATCCTGGCAGCAGGCTTAGAACACCTGAGGGAGAAAGGGATAACCATAATCCCTTATCTGGACGATTTGCTAATCATATCCTCCTCAAAACAGCAAGCGGAAAGTTACATGGCATACACCATAGATCATCTCCACAGTCTAAGCTGGATTATACATTTTCAGAAAAGTCAGATAATCCCATCTCAAAATTTGGTGTTCTTAGGAACCAACATAGACACTACCAAAGGGAAAGCATCTCTATCAAACGACAGACAAAGGAGACTTGTTCAAAGCATTGAGAAATTCAGTTCTCAGAAGAAGCATTCAGCTCTGGATTTTATGCAGCTCATAGGAGTTTTAACCTCTAGTGTTGCCTTGGGCAAGGTTCCATATGAGGAGCATCCAAATCCATTTTATAAAGAATTGGAACAAGAATTACAAGAATGCATCACAGAGGATTATACTACTAACCAAGATAAGAAAGGATTTACTATGGTGGAAGAAAAGGTCAAACGGAATATCACTGAAACCAATCCTATGGGAAGACCTGACAACGAATGCCATCCAACAGGGCTGGGGAGGTGTGTGGTACAGACAGATAGCCCAGAGCAGATGGCCAACAGAAGAGAGGGCTCTACATATCGACATATTGGAACTCAGAGCAGTGAGAAAAAGCTTGATCAGATTCAAGAAAGAATTACTGGGGAAACCAGTCAGATTTTATTCAGACAACATGACAACGGTACTATACCCGAAAAACCACGGCAGTACCAGAAGCAGAAGATTCTGGAAGCAGAAATGATATTAAGATGGGAGGAAAGTAATGGGAAGACAATTACAGAGGTCCATGTGCCAGGGGCCCGGATCATCCAGGCAGACTTTCTGAGCCAAAACAAGCTAAACCAGGAAGAATGGGCCCGCAATCCATACACCGATATGGGGGGCCCCAGAGAGAGACCTCATGGCCTCAAGGTACACCACCCAGTGCAAAAGTCTTTTTCCAGATGGAAGGACCAGAAAGCAGTGGGGCAGGACGCCCTGAGCTTCCTATGGGATCATCAGTTAGCATACGTATTCCCTCCGATTCCATTGATGGCAGAGGTCCTCAGAAAGATCAGAAGTGAAAACTCAAACATCATATTGATATCTCCACCATGGCCAAGAAGAGGTATGCAGACCTGATAAAACCTGTCAATAGACAATCCATTGACATTGCCAAATCGCCAGGATCTGCTAATCCAGGGGACCATATTTCATCAAAACCCAAATTTCTTCAAATTGAAGGCCTGGCAGCTGAAAGGGAATCACTTGCATTTAGCATCATAGTATTTGCACCCCCATCCCACAAACTAAACAACCATTCACCAATTTCTTCACCAACAGTTTCTTTAACCCCTTAAGGACCCGTTATGGTCCAGGACAGTCATGAGATGAATCCTGTTAAGGACCCATGACCATCCTGGACCCCCATGGGTTAAACTCTCCCATCGCCACAGCACGAAGTGATGGGAGAGCACGGACTGGCTGTTACTAAGTGCTCCGATACTGGGGCACTTACTTTCAGCCAGTAACAACATTGTTGCAACATGTGATTCGCTTGATTAGCGAATCACATGTTGCAGAAGCAGAATGACAGGGACAGTATTTACAAATACTGTCCCTATCACATCTCTCTGCCTCCCTCCATCTTACACACTGATGAGGTAGAGAGAGACATCTTGCTGCTGTGCTGTGACTGTGTTACATCGTTCCTGCTTCTTCTAAAAAGTAAAAAAAAAAAAAAATAAATAAATAAAAATAAATATATATATATATATATATATATATATATATATATATATAAAATATTTAAACCACATTGATCACTTATTGCAGTGATCAATGCATTCCCCCACCCGATCACTGTACTAGTGATCAGTTTGCTGCAGATTAATAAAAAATATATTATTTAGCATATTTTAGGGTTAGGTAGGTAGTTTAGCTAGGTAGTTGGATAGGTTTAGTCGTCGTGTGTTAAGGAAAGGTTTAGGGTTAGATTTAGGTTTAGGAGTAGAGTAGGAAAAAAAACACAAAAAAATATTTTATTGATTTTTAGATTAATTATAGTTTAGGTAGGTAGCTGAACTGGGTTAGGTAGGTTCAGGGGAATGCATGAGTTAGTTTTACGGCTTAGGGATCGATTTAGGTTTAGGAGTAGTGTAGGAAAAAAAAACTTTATTTAAAAATTGATGTTATATTATAAGCCAGTTTAGATAGATAGTTGGGGTGGGTTAGGGTATGGCTTAGGGATAGATTTAGGTTTATGAGTAGCGTAGGGGAAAAAAAAATACAAAATACAAAAAAAAATTATCATAGGAATAGTGACTGTTTGGGGTGAGAGTTGGGTATAGTTAGTTATAGAAGTTAGTAATTTATTTAGTTTAGAGTAAGTGTATACAATGCAACAGAGGTACAGTTTGGAAGAGGCATATTCCTTTTTGGTGTCTGACTCCGAAACCACTGACACTGCAGCAGATTTTTACATCAGTCCATTTTCAGAGAGTGAGAGCAGCTCTAGTAGTGATGACGCTGGGCCTTCTGTGAAAAAAGACGCAATGCCCCAAGAGCTGCCCCAGGAACTTACCAAAGAGCTTCCCAAAGACCTTTCCAAAGAGCTGCCTTAAGAAATGTCCCAAGACCTGCCACAAGTAATGCCGCTCCTGCTAATGAATAGGTATCACCAGCCAATTTGTGCCCTCAAATTCCTGAATTCACAGGCAACCCAAGAATTCAAGTGTATGTTCAGTTTTTTTAAATTTATTTTTGGGGGAAGAAATCTGGGGGGAAATTGTGTCTCAAACAAATTTATATGCAGCCCAGTATATTGCCACCAACCCATGAGCGTTTGTTTCCAAGGAAGAAATATGGCAACCCACAGATCTTTTAGAATTCAAGAAATTCTGGGCCCTAACAATGACAATGGGAATAGTAAAACAAAACAAACAAGTATTAGATCATACTGGAGGAAAAACCCCATATATGATACCTCTATATTTGCCAAAACAATGACCAGGGTTAGATATGAAATGATTTTGTGCTTTATGTACTTTAGTGATAATTCCCTGTGCCTCCCAAAAGAAAACCCCCAGTATGACAGACTGTTCAAAATTTGCCCCCTAATAAATCATTTACAGGAAAGTTTGCCCAAGTATATACCCCCAAAAAACACACAAGTGTAGATGAATCCCTTGTGAAATATAAAGGCAGGTTAGGTTTCAAGCAATAGATCCCCTCCAATCGATCCAAATTCGCCATTAAATTTTATAAATTGTGCGAAAGTGCCACATGCTATACCCAGGTTTTTCGAATTTATGAGGGAATGGACAGCCAACTTGACCCTCCTGGTTGCCCTGAATCTCTGGGAACAAATGGGAAAATAGTTTGGGATCTAATTTACCCCTTATTAAATAAAGGATATAATTTATATGTTGACAACTACTACACCAGCCCCCTTTTATTTGTCACTTTTTTTATTTTGATACCGTGGCCTGTGGCACTGTCAGGCGCAATTGCAGGGAAATGCCCAAAGAACTTGTAGCTAAAAAACAACTAAAAACTGGAACGTCCCCAGCTTTGTGCCAACAAGAGCTGCTAGCAGTTAAGTTCAAGGACAGAAATGTCTACATGCTTTCCACCATGCATGAGGACAAAACTGTGGCAGAAGGGGGTACTAAGAGAGCCAGTCTGCTTCAGAGACTACAACAAGCACATGGGGGGAGTTGATCTGTGTGATCAACTCAAGCAGCCGTATCTCACGATAAGAAAGTGTAGGGCATGGTACAGAAAGGTTGCCATTTACATGATGCAGACTGCAGTATACAATTCTTTTTTTGATTTCCAGGTTGGCAAACCCCACTCTAAAACTTAGTTTTCTGCAGTGTCAGCTCCATCTTATTTCCCAAGTTTTGTTTCAAGGAGCAACAGAAATAATTCCACCAAGACCCGGGGTAGTACACTTTATTTATAAAATCCCCTCCAACCCCCTAAAAGAAACACCCACAAAAGCGCTGCAGGGTTTGCTACAGCAAGGGAATACGGACAGATGGGGATATCTTACTGTCCTGATTGCCCTGCCAAACCTGGCCTCTGCATGGGTGACTGCTTCAAGCAATACCATGCAGGCACAACACAGTAGTGCTGTAAAGTTTACTTTATTATTTGGCTGCTTTTTTCCCCTGAAATATCCTGTTTTTTTATTTTTCAAAACACATCCCTCCTTAGATCTAACACTATCAAAATATAATGGGAAGCAAAGCACCCTAAGTTTTTTCCATCTCTGATAATGGAAACACACATGTTCCCTACTGGGCCCAGTAGCTCCCCCAAATCCTGACGAACCTATGCATATGGGGCATTGCCTTACTCAGACGATGTAACTCACCACTAATGTAAAGCACTTAAAAAATCTGCAAATATTATCTGATTGAAATCCAGAGGAACACTAAAATATTAGTGTTTTGGGAGGGATTGCTGAGAGAGTGGCAGGGAAAACATTGAAAAAGTGCAAACAGAATGAAAGCCAGGAATGTCTGCTCTTCTACAACATGTACTTTTGGGGGTAAAATTCATTGCAGCATTGCCAAACAGTCCGAAATGAGACAAGGCACCAACTGTAAAAATGGCATGTCTGTAAAAGGAAGCTTATATGTTCCAACTGGGCCCAGTATCTCCCCCAAACCCTGACAAGCCTATGCATGGGGCATTGCCGTAGTCAGAAGAAGGAGCTGAACACTAATCAATGCAGTTTATGCTGTGACCTCCACATCCTATATAATAATTCGCTAAGTTGTGTGTAACGCCCGACATGCGCAGTAGACACTGCTGTGCGTGCAGCAGTCATGCGCAGTACAGACTGCCCGCGCCACGGCTGATACAGAGCTGGGCGCTCTGAAGGAGCGTCCAGCTCTGTATCAGCCGTGGCGAGGGCAGTCTCCACTGCGTGCAACTGGCTGCCAGAGGCACTGTGGCCCGTGTAACGGGCTCTTCAACTAGTACTTCAATAAAGTGGACACCACACAAAGTCGCGGCTCGTCCCTAAAGAAGGGATAAGAGATCTCTACCGAATCCGATTTAGTACGACGACTGATAGAAAACGAGACTCCCTCCGGGAGAACCGCAAATCTGTCCACGTCAAAAGCCTTGACGTCAGAAACCCTACGAAAAGACACCAAACACAATAACAACATAAGCTTAGCGGACAGTTGGCGCAGGGACAACAGCGCATTTGGCGGCCAATCCCGTAAGAACTGCAGCACCACTGCTACGTCCCAGAGTCGCCGATATCTCGGACCAGGAGGGCGAGACAACTTAATCCCTCTGAGCAATCTACAGATCAACGGATCCCGACCAACTGGCACCCCTGCTAAAGGGACATGCGCCGCCGAAATAGCGGATCGAACCACATTAATAGAGCGAAAAGACCTCCCTAAGGAGAAAAGAGAAGATAGAAAATTGATAATCATATGAACAGGTGCCGTAAAGGGATCGACACCCCTCTCCACACACCAGCGAGACCAAGAATTCCATGCTGATCTATAACATCTTCTCGTGCCAGGAGATCAGGAGTCCCAGAGCAGGTCCCTCGCCGTCTGCGATAAGCCGTCGACCGACCAAGCTCCCCTGAAAGCGTCCAGGCCACTAGATGTAGATGATCTTGAAGCACCAACGGGTGCGGGTCTCCCTGAGGATTCGTGAGCAGTAGGGGGAATGATGGAAGGAGAGGATCCCGAAATGACAAGTCCAGAAGGTCCGGGAACCATGGCTGACTGGGCCACAATGGGGCGATGAGGATCAGCGACACCTGCTGCAGCCGTATCTGATGAAGAACTCTCGCTAACATTGCGAAAGGAGGAAAAGCGTACGCTCCCTCCCGCGGCCACTTCTGGAGGAACGCGTCGACCGCCTTGCAAGATGGATCTGGAAGCCAGCTGAAGTATTCCTGCAGTTGCCTGTTCGTCCTGGATGCGAACAGATCGAGCACTAGAGGGCCCCGGCTCGCTTCCAGTTGGCGAAATACTGAGACGTGAAGTTTCCAGTCGCTGGCGTCCCTCCAATGTCTGGAAAACCAATCTGCTGTCATGTTGGACACTCCCGGAAGATACTCCGCCTTGAGCGCAATGTTGCGATGGAAACAAAATTGATAAATTTCCTTCGCCGTTTCCGTAAGCACTCGAGACTTGGCGCCTCCAAGGCGATTGATGTATTGGACAGCTAAAATGTTGTCCATACGGAGGAGAATGCAACAATCGGATTTGCCCTTGGCGAAACTGCGAAGAGTGAAGGAACCAGCTATCAATTCCAGGCAATTGATATGCATACCGTCTTCTTCCGCCGACCAAGGCCCCCAGTGGAATTTCCAGCGCAATGCGCCCCCCAGCCCCACAGGCTGGCGTCGGATTCCATGACAAAGTCCGGACACTGTCCGAAAATAGCCGTGCCGTTCCAGGCCTGCATATGAAGAAGCCACCACCGAAGTTCGGTGCGAACTTCTGATGACAGAACGACGGTGTGATCGTAAGAACGACCAGAGCGCAGATGATGCGCCTTCAGTCTTTGCATTGCCCGATAATGAAGGGGACCCGGGAAGATCGCCTGAATGGATGAAGAGAGGAGACCCACAATTCGTGCCAGGAACCGTAACGGCACCCGCTCGAGGCGAAGCACCTGACGAATCTCCTTTCGGATGGCAGCAATCTTTGCCGTGGGAAGACGAAGTTGACATTTCGCCGAGTCTATCTCGAACCCCAAGAATTGAACCACCTGAGATGGCACCAGAGCCGACTTGTCCCTGTTGACAATGAACCCCAGGTCTTCTAGAAACCCAATCACGAACTCCGTCTGAGAAAGAAGAAGAGACTTGTCGCTGCAGAAAATCAACAAGTCGTCAAGATAAATGAGACAACGGATACCGTGACTGCGAAAATGTGCAACCACTGGCTTCATCAGCTTGGTGAAACACCATGGAGCTGAGCTGAGGCCGAAAGGCAGGCACGTGAATTGACACGCGCGACCCTGCCATCGAAACCGAAGAAAAGGACGACTCTGCAACGCCACCGGAACCGTAAGGTAGGCGTCCTTGAGATCCAGGTGCGTGAACCAGTCGTCCTGAAGAAGAAGATCCCGCAACATATGAATCCCTTCCATCTTGAAATGCCTGTACACGACAAACGCGTTCAGGCTGCGCAAATTGATTACCGGACGGAAGTCCCCCGTCTTCTTTCGTACCAAGAAGATGGTGCTGAAGAATCCCCCGTCGTCTGGCGCGAACTGCACTGCCCCTTTGGAAAAGAGCGACTGAATTTCTGCATCTATCAAAGCCGTAGCCTCCCCGGTGTTCACCGGCTCTGGAGGAGGGGCGACCTGCACCGGGGGAGCTGAAAACTCTATGACGTAACCCCTTACCGTTTGGAGCACCCATGCGTCCGTGGAAATCGTTCTCCATTTCTGAAAGAAAAAACCCAGTCTGCATGCAGTAACAGTCAGATGAGACAGACAACCCAACACATTTACCTGTGTTTGCTCTGCCACGGGCTCGGCTCCTCTGTCCACAATACTTATCGGCACCTCTTCCGAAGTTGGGACGGTACTGGCTAGCCGGGAAGAAGGTCGCTGAAGGAGGCTGTGGTCTGAGGCCTGATGTCCAAAACCGGCTGGAGGCACGGCCTCGTTGGCGTCCAGCCCTGCCAAAAACACCCCTGGAAGGCGTAGGTCTAAAGACTTGTCTCATGGAAGCCTGAGCTTTATTGAGGGTGGTAAAAAGGCTGACATGTTTTTTCAGTTCAGGGATAAACTGTTCCCCGAACAACAACCCTGCAGCAGCCGGACCCAGTTCCTTGGTACTCAGTTCAGCCAATTTGGAGTCCAGGCGAAGAAGAGCTGCCTTCCTTCTTTCCATGCACAGGGCGGAGTTAGCATTCCCTAGAAGACACACTGCCCTCAAGGCCCATTTACGAACGGCTGAAGCATCCAATGCAATTCCCTGGGACAAAGCTTGATCAGAGAAGAACAGCAATCTGGCCAATGGACCTAGGACATCCAGGAGCTTGTCCTGAGAAGACTTCAGGCCTTTCTCGATGCCTTTGCGAGGATCACGACCAGATCTGGACATGAAAAGCAACACATTGGGGTCGAACTCAGGCGTCAGCGCCACCTTATCCGGCAACAAGGGACGAGGGCATTCGGCTCGAAGTTTGGACCGCACCTCATGATCCAACGGCTTCCGAATCCAAAAATGTATAAACTTCGCCAAATGGTCAGGCAGACTCCATTCGGAGGAGCGAGGGTGATGGATGGTTCTTGGGTCAAACAGCAGGGTACCCTGAGGATCGTACAATTCTCCATCCCCCAAAGGAGCATCCGAATCCGGAGGAACCACCCCTGGTTGCACCGACTCCTTCACATAACTCGACTCTCCACCCTGCTCCTGCCTCCAATCAAGATCCTCCTCTGAGGTGAAGTCGTCCGCCGGCCAGGCGTCCACAACAGCCATAGGAGAAGAAACTGAATAGTCGGCCTCCCCTGAGGACCGTGGAGCTGGAGAAGATTCATCAACGTCCAGTCCCATACGAGGCCGTTTGAGAGGCACTTTGCCCGTGCGACCCTCACCAGAGGAAGCACCCTTCCAATGCCTTTTTGGCGTCATCGGTCCACCAGGTCTAGCGTCAGCAGGCGAAGAATCCTCCAGATCAATCGAAGAACCAGGACCTGAGAACGGAGGGCCCAATGGAAGGGGGTTAAGCGCTCTGGATAAAGCCTTCTCCAGGGAAGCGGCCACCTCCGCATTGATCATCCCTTGCAAGTCAGTTGAGGGTTGAGGAGAATCGCTCATTGTCCCAGCCTCAATGCTCCCAGATGAGAGAAAACCTAAAACAGAATAAACCACAATCAATAATGCTGCAACCGCAGCGGAGTAACCTCCTTGCTAACACAACTGGGGCTCACCCAGCGCGACACAGAAAGGTATGCGGCCAGGGCCGACAGTCAAACAGAGGCATGCAACAGCCTCCCAATATAGTAATAATAAATTTTTTTTTTTTTTTTTTTATTATTATAGGGATATATATATGTCAGGGATATGGGTGCTGTAGATCCTACTACCCAGCACAAGAATCCAGCCACCAGGAACCAGGTGGCACAGGGAAAACCTGGGGGATCACCCCACCCTTTTATCAGGGATACCAAGGAGGGCTCACCCCCAGCAGAAAGGCCAAGTGATCAGGCCTATAAACCCGAGACCTTGCACAGGGGACTTCAATCTCAAGCGGACAAGGGGCTCACCCAGTTGTGTAGCGGGGGCTCACCCCAGACACATGCAAGAAAACTTTAGGCAGCAAGGCCGAACTACAGCCTACAACCTGACCGGATTAACAGCGGATTAACAGGGACCTGGAAACGCTTTGTCAATCGGCGTCCCCGGCCCCAAAAGACTCCCGGGGAAGAACCAAGATGGCCGCCGCGGCTCATGCCTAACTCTAGATCCGAGACGGCCCAGACGCGTAGCGGACCCGACAGGACAAACTCCCGCGGACCGCTACCAGCGCACACAATCAACAATACCAGAAGGTATGGCTCCTACCCCGCAGCCGGAGCTCACCGAGATAGAGGCGGAAAGGGAACCCGCGCTGCAAACCCCCGAGGGCTTTCAGCTGAACACAGGCCCCAAAGGGAAACCACCGCCCCCACAAGGTACACTCTAGATGCGGGGCAGCGACACATCACCCCGGTAGTTAGCAGACCCCCAACGGGCAATGACCATGTAATCAGTAAGGTCCCGACCCCTACCCAGCGGGAAGGGGCGCCACCCCAAGCCTTAGCCTAGGACTAACCCCAAACAGCCGAAGCCAGCAAAGATAGTGTTGCACGAACACAACTCGGGAATAGTAAGGGTAAGGTTTGGCAATAAACCCAAAAGTGTAGAAAAAGACTATCACAGTCTAAGTCCCTAAACCCAGTAGAGGAATTACTGGAGAAAACATCTAACCCAGCTATACAATCATATTTAGACAAATAAGCCAGTTTAGAGAAATAGAAACCAACACTGACCTGTCCTGCTTGTGGAGCAGCAAAGAAAGCGGCGGGGCTTAGTTTGGTGGGGCCTTATATGACCTCTTTACTGTTTGCTGATTGGTTATTTTTGGGTTTTTATGATGTGCTGCTATGGAGTTTTAAGTAAAGAAAGTAATGCAAATATGAAGCCTCCTGTCATGTAGTAAAATGTAATTTTGCACTGCTGGTGATTAGGGCTCTACGCTAGCCTTGGACTTAGGTAAAACTATACAAATTTGGTATTTTTTTACTCGGGGGACTCTGGGCTTTTTCAAATAATTGAAACTTTTTCAATCAAGGTAAATGTTTTTGATACATAGTATGTGATTTTAGCAAAATGAGTAAATTTTCACTTTTTTTGTCATTATGACATCATAGCTTTTTGCACGATGTAAAATTCTCTTCATGTAAGGTATCATGAGAAAGCTCAATTCGTTCTGAAAAAAACTATATAGTTTTCCATATTTAACTAAAAATCCCCAGAGGAAATCAAGCCTAAATGGAAGGATAGCAAAAATGTTGAAAAAGTGTCTGGCCTGCAGGGTTCAGAAAATGGCCCGAGCCTCTGGCACTGAAGGGGTTAAGCCCTGGGGGTAAAATCTCGGCTACAAGTTCTTTCCTCAGGAGTTGCCCACCGAGGCTTCTTCTTTAAACATGGTAATCTGAAGACAGAAGATCTGCAGGAAAGGTGAGCAACCCTTTGAGTGCTGCAGGTCCACATGTCCCACAGTGCCCCTCCGCACAGGGGTTTTTCATTTGGAGTTCCTATTGCACACTCCTGCACTCCATTGGGTCTATCTATATGTCCTTTGGGTGTTTGGAGCAGGTTTATGTGGTATTTAACCCTTTAGCTGCTGGTTTGGCATTTATTGGGGGGTTTCTGACACTTTTCCTACTGGTTCAGTGTTTTTTGGGTGTTTCATGTCTTTTAATATTACACCTTCAATTTTGTAAAATTTGAGTTAAAGGCACGCTTCACCGTATAGGTGCCATTGCTCTATTCACTCCTATGGGACTGTACAGTTTGGTACATATCTCTGCAACCGCTTAACCTAGTGCCTTCAGAGATGGCTCATTTTACTTGTCTGCCCTTGTTCTATCATCCGGTTCATGTTTCTAGTGTGTTGGGGGGCTCAGGGGGCTTGGGGCACTGTTTGGGGTACTTTTGTGGGAAAACTACATTTCCCATGAGCGCTTGCTTCACGCGCTCGTTTCTGATTGGCTCCTGCCACAGCAGACATTTTGTGATATTTCCAGAACGAGTATCCTACACAGGGCTTGGACTCTCCTTCTCTACTCTGCTGATTAACCCTTCGCCTGCCAGATAAGTCTATTTTAGCAATTTCTGGAGTGAAACTTTAATCATACACACTGTACTTGGGTGCTTTCTTATACAGTAATGTTATTGACACTGTGAGAATGTCTGTATCCTGGGAGCTTGGGGCCAAACCTAAGACTAAGGATGCTAGAGTCTCTCTATCCCCTATTGCACATTGCTCTTCCTGTCATTCAGGGCTACCTAGAGAATTCTCAGATCATTTATGCTCAGCATGTACTGATGTCCCTGAGAGTGTCCCAGGGACCTCCAGCTGTGCATTAGAGCCAGTTTGGGTGCAAGAGTTCAAGTCTGCTACTAGGAACCTTAGGTCCACTTTTCAACTCTTTCCATCCCAGTTACAGGGGGTCTTTCGTTCTTGGCAGACCCCCTCCTTTGTCAAATCTTCCCTGCCAAAGCCTCAGTGTGTACCTGACATGTCAGATTCCTCTGAGGAGGAACTGTTGGTGGATTCAGATGTTGAGAAATGTTCTGCGGTGGGCTCCTCTCAGTTTTCTGGGGACCCTTTTGAGGCTGATCCTGAGCCCTCGGCTGAGGGCCTCATCAGGGCTGTTTTAAATACCCTAAACATTCCTTTAGTGCATGAGGTTCCTTCTGACCCTTCTGATGTCTTTCAGGAGCCTAAAAAGCCCCTTACTTGCTTTCCACCTAACCCCACTCTTGACCGCCTTGTGTCTGAAGAGTGGAAGTCTCCGGACAGAAAACCTTCTGTCTCCAGGAAATATGTTAAGCTTTATCCCTTTTCTGAGGCAGTGCTTTCTCAGTGGGGTCATCCTCCTAAAGTGGATGCTCCTATCTCCAGGCTATCCAAGTCTACTGTCTTTCCAGTGTCTGATGCATCTGCTTTAAAGGACTGGACTGATAAAAAACTTGAGTTCGGTGAACTGGGCCATTGCGGTCTGGACTGAACATTTCACTCTTGCTGTCCGTCAGGATGCTCCTTCTTTGGATAAGTTGCGCCTACTTGCCAACATTTCTGAGGCACAGTTATGCTGCCCTATTTGATGCCATCTGTTTGGTGGCTAGAGTTTCCACTGTCTGTGGTTGCCAGATGGGCTCTTTGGCTCAGCTCAAGATCTGGTCTGCTGATACTGCTTCTAAGAAAGCTTTGCTCTCCTTGCCTTTTCAAGGCACTTCTTTGTTTGGGCCAGATCTCAAGGATCTGATCAGTGAGGCTACTCGGGGGAAGAGTACTCTTCTACCCTTGGTTCCTAGGAAGAAAAAACCGCTTAAGAGTAACCGGTATTTTCGTCCCTTTCAGAATGAGTATCACCAGGAGTTTCTACGGGCTGTGATTGCTGCCATGCCCCCGGGGGAATTCCTTGCATCTCTGGATCTTCAGGACGCGTACTTACACATTGCCATTCATACAGAGAGTCAGCAGTACCTCCGGTTTGCCTGCAACTGGGGACATTTTCAGTTCTCAGCTCTTCCATTTGGTCTGACGACAGCTCCTCAGGTTTTCAACCGTATCCTGGGAGCCTTAGTGTATGTCCTCCATCGGGACAGCATCAGAGTTACTCCATACATGGACGACCTACTTCTGAAAGCCTCTTCTGTGGAACTTCATCAGCAGGTTCAGCAATGCATTCATGCTCTCACCCATCACAGGTGGATCATCAACTAGGACAAATCAGATCTTGTCCCATCCCAGTGTCTGGTCTTCCTGGGCCTCCTCTTCGATACCCAGAAGAACATGGTGTTTCTTACAGACGAGGTGGCTCACCACACCGCCCATAGGGTTTCTGCGATACTGGCTCAAGATCCAGTTCCAGCCAAGAAGCTGTCATCTCTAGTGGGAAAATTCATTTCCACCATAGAAGCGGTACCGTTTGCCATGACACACACCAGGGAACTCCAGCGGTTTGTGATCCAGGTGTGCAGGGGTCAGCCGGACCTTCTGAAGATGTCAGTGTCCCTTCCTCTTCATGTGGAACTGAGTTTATAGTGGTGGCTCGACCTCTCCAATCTGCTGAAGGGCAGGTCCTTCCTGGTATCCTTCTGGACCATGGTAACGACGGATGTCAGCCTTTCCACCTGGGGAGCGGTCCTGGGCCGGTGGTCTCTGGAGGAATCTCTCCTTCCCATCAACATGTTGGAGCTTCGGGCGATATTTCATGCCCTTCGTCATTGGACTTCTCAGCTGGAAGACTGTCCAGTCCGGGTGGAGTCTGACAGTGCCATGGCAGTGGCCTTCATCAACAAGCAGGGCGGAACAAGAAGTCTCACCGCTTAGAGGTCAATGTTATTTTGTCCTGGGCAGAAGAACACGTTCCTGCCATATCCACAGTGCACATTCCTGGCGTGGACAACGTCATGGCGGACTTCCTCAGTTGACACACATGGACCGCGGAGAGTAGGAGCTGCACCCAGAGGTGTTCGCCCTCATTGTTCAGAAATGGGGTCTTTCTTACATCGATCTGATGGCGACAAGACACAACAGGAAGGTTCCGAGGTTCTGTTTTTGATGGAGGGACCCTCTAGCTCTGTCGGTGGATGCAATGTCCATTCCTTGGTTATTCCCACTGGCCTACATCTTTACTCCCCTTCCCATGTTGCACAGGGTGTTATGGAAATTGAGACTGGAGCGCTGTTCGGTCATCCTGATTGCTCAGTACTGGCCTCAGCAGGCTTAGTTTCCAGAGCTTCTGGATCTGTCAGTGGCGGAGCCATTCTGGCTCCGTTGCCATCCGAATCTTCTTTTACAGGGTTACCTGTGGAAGGAAGATGTTAATCGTCTAGCCTTGACGGCTTGGAAATTGAATCCTCAATATTGAGGAAGAAAGGGTTTTCTTCTGGTGTCGTGGCTACTATTCTCAGTGCCCAAAAACCTGTTTCTTCCAAGATCTATCATTGTGTCTGGTCGACCTTTCTCTCTTGTGTGCTGACAGGGACCCTGTCTCAGGAATTTGATCTGCCTACGGTCCTGGTCTTTTTGCAGGAAAGTATGGATAAGGTTCTCAGTTTGAGCTTAAAGTTCAGACATCTGCTCTCTCTGTTTTCTTTCAGAGACGCATTGCCGTCCTTACTGATGTCAAGGTTTTCTTCCAGGGTGTTGCTCATACTCGTTCTGCCTTCAAGATTCCTGCTCCTCTGTGGTACATTAACTTGGTTTTGGGCGTTCTTCAGCGCCCTCCATTTGAGTCTTTGGCTACTATTCCTCTACGCCTGTTGATGTGGAAAAAGGCTTTTCTCCTGACGATTGTGTCTGTCCATTGTGTTGCGGAGTTACATGCTCTGTCCTGTAAACCACACTGTTTGGTGTTTCACAAGGACAAGGTTGTGCTTTGCACTTCTCAGGAGTTTCTCCCGAAGGTGGTTTCGGAGTTCCACATCAATCAGGAGATTGTGGTGCCTTCTTTCTACCCTGACTCCACCTCTGACAAGGAGAGGGATCTCCATTTGTTAGACATGTCTCAAGTATTACATACATCGCATTGAGTCTGTCAGGCAATCTGACGCATTGTTCGTCATTCCTGAGGGTCCTAGGGCAGGAAGACCTTCATCCAAGGTGACTATTGCTTCTTGGATCAAGTCCACCATTCGTAAGGCTTATGAGCTGAGGAAGAAGCCTGTCCCCTTCAGAGTCACGGCTCATTCTACACAATCTATTTGGTCCTCTTGGGCTTACTAGAATCAGGCCTTTGCTGATCAGTTGTGCAAGGCTGCCACCTGGTCGTCTGTGCACACCTTTTCAAAAGAATTACCGAGTTGATGTGCTGGCATTGGCTGACGCCAGCTTTGTGAGGAAAATCTAGGATTTTCTTCGGCTCTTGGTGCTTTCTTCACTTTTGAGCCCTGTTGGCTCTAGTTCAGTGTGCTGTGTAACAGTTGGGGTGTTTTTATCCCTTTCAGTGTCCGTTGACACTTCATTAGTTTTTGGGCTGTCTTTGAACTGATGGTTAATATCTGCTCTGGTAACTTTGGGGGCCTTGCGCCTGGTCCTTGCCTTACTTCTTGCCTTTGGGAAACTCAATGGTTGGACATCCCAGAGTTACCAGTAACTTGTATTGGACGACAGAGAAAAGAGGATTTTAGTCTTGCCTGTTAAATCCTTTGCTCATTGTCCATACATGTTACTGGTCTCCCACCCTGTCAAGAGACCATGCTTGGCTCTCCTGTGGCAGACTGTGGGGGTCCTTTGGGGTCATGCTTACAGGGATCTTCTTTCCCTTCTACTATCTAGTCAATAGTGTCTCAAATCTTTCTGGAGCTGGTTGGCTAGCTGCAGCCAAGGAGGAAAGGTAGGCTCCTTCCCCTGCATACAATTCTAGAATTGTTCCTTCCTACTTAAAGGGGTGGATCGCCCACCCAGAGTTACCAGTAACCTGTATGGACTAAGAGAAAAGGATTTAACAGGTAAGACTAAAATCCTCTTTTTTTGGTTCTGACAACGTCAACTAAGCTATGATGCTCACATGCCAATTGTTGAAAAATAACAGGTTGGCAATAATGGTGTCCATCTTGTAATATATATACCTTGTAAATGTGAGAAAGGGATTGAAATACTAGGCATATGGGGTACTCTTATATTCAGGAGAAGCAAATTAATATATTAAGCATATATTAAACATCCTGCTCTCTATGCAGTCTCCTCTTCCTATGCTCAGTAATGATAGGGTGGGCTCTCCTCTGCTCAGTTTCATGCACACTATCAGCCATAACTACATATTTTTCCTCCTCTACAGAGAATAGGGGAGAATCTACAGAATCCCCACCTAATGCAGGTCCAAGCTGCTTACAGGGTGCAGGCTATCTACCCTGTTGCTTTACTTCTGAAACTGAACATTTCTCTTCCAACTCTCCTACTTTAGCTGCATTACATTACATACATGTTTTACTCATATTTAACTGTTCTTTAAAGGGACATCTTGAGGAGAGAAGGCTTCTCTCCTGAGGTCATTTCTGCTATGAACCAGGCTAGGAAACCTGTTTATTCGAAGGCCTACCATAGGATTTGGTCCATTTTTTATTCCTGTTGTATGGACAGGGACCTGTCTTCACAGCATTTTGATCTTCCGGTTTTTCTATCTTTTCTTCAGGGTGGAGTAAACAAAGGGATCAGCTTGAGTTCCTTGAATGTCCAGATTTCTGCTCTCTGTGTTTTTCCAGAGGTGCATTGCCACTATTCCTGATGTCAAGGTTTTCATTCAGGGAGTCACGCATGCTTTCCCTGCCCAAAAGGTTTCAACACCTCTGTGGGACCTTCATTTGGTTGTGGAAGTTTTGCAGCTTCCTCCTTTTGAGTCCATTGCTACCATTCCCTTGCATCTCTTGATGTGGAAAATGTTTTTTCTTCTGGCTGTGGTTTCAGTCTGCGGGGTTGGTGAGCTGCAGGCTTTGTCTTGCAAGTCACCTTTCATGGTCTTTCACAAGGACAAGACTGTTCTTTGGACCTGTTAGGAGTTTCTTCCTAAGGTGGTTTCAGAGTTCCACATCAGTTAGGAGATTATGCCTTCATTTTGTCTTGATCCCAAGTGTTGGATGTGGCTCGGTGCCTTATGTTTTATGTGCACCACACAAAGTCTCTTCCTAAGACTGATTCCTTATTTGTCATTTTTGAGGGTCCCAGGGTTGGTCAAGCTGCTTCCAAGGTTACTGCTGCCTATTGCATCAAGTGTACCATTCGTAGGGTGTACGAACTCTGGAAGAAACAAGTTCCCATCACAGTTGCAGAACATTCCACGAGGTCTGTTGGGGCTAGAAGAATCATGCCTCGGCTGAACAAGGCTGTGACTCAGCCTTGAAAACCTTTGGTAAGCACTATCTTGTGGATGTCACTGCTTTGGCTGAAGCCAGTTTTGGCAGTATCGACCTTCAGGTGGTTTTGCCTGTCTAAGTAGGGCTGCAACAACTAATCGATAAAAATCGATAATGAGAATCGTTGCCAACGATTCTCATTATCGATTCGTTGTGCAGCGATTAGTTGTGCCGCCCAGCAGCCCCACAGCCGCCGTATGATCTGAAAGGCTGAACGCCTTAATGTCTGCCGGATGCTGCTGTCTTCTTACTGCCCGCATTGATGACATCGGAGTGCAACCACGCCAAACACGGAGACGCCGCGTGGAGCACGCAGGTATTTTCTTCCTCTGTTCTGAAGCCAGTTTAAAACTGGCGCCCAGACTGAGGAAGAAAAACCCTGCACACTCCACGCGGCGTCTCCTCGTTTGGAGTGGCTGTGCTCCGGATGTCATCAGTGCCGGAAAGAGTGAAAAAGAGGTATGGGGGAGAGACATACATGGGGGAAGAAAGTGAGGCACACAGGGGAGAAAGAGGCACAAAGAGGAGAGAGAGAGAAGTACATGGGGGAGAAAGAGGCACAAAGAGGAGAGAGAGAGATGTACATGGGGGAGAAAGAGGCACAAGGGGGAGAGAGAAAGAGGAGTACATGGGGGAGAAAGAGGCACAAGGGGGAGAGAGAAAGAGAAGTACATGGGGGAGAAAGAGGCACGGGGGGGAGAAAGAGAGGCACAAGGGGTGGGGGAGAAGGAGGAGTACATGGGGGAGAAGTACATGGGGGAGATAGAGAAGTACATGGGGGAGAGAGGCACAAGGGGGGAGAGAGAAAGAGAAGTACATGGGGGGGAGAGAAAGAGAGGCACAAGGGGGGGAGAGAGAGAAGTACAAGGGGGGAGAAATAGAGGAGCAAGGGGGAGAAAGAGGTGCATAGACCCCATAGTAAAATAATAACAATGACACATGTTAATGTGTAAAGTTTTTTTTATTCTGCTGTTTGTTTTTAACACTGTTTGTTCATTAAAGGGATAGTAATACTTCATTTTAACTTTATTTTATTTTGTAGGTATTAAAAAAACATGAAGAATGATATAAGTCTTATCTCTGAAACCTTTATGGTTTAAGAGATATTCACAAACAAAGTATCCCCCCCCTGTTCAACCAGATCAGAAGGGAGATGCCCAGGTAGACTGCAGAGAGGGACAATCTTCAATTAAGATAATGGAAAAAGCTGAAAAACTTGTCAAGGGGGGAAGGGCTTTCATTGTTTTCATACAAAGAAAATTGTCCCCTTCTGTTATCTGTACTGTCATACAACCAGACTCACATCTGAGAAGAGATTGTTTACACTAGGTAAAAGGGGCGGGGAGGGGAACTTTGCTTGTGAATATCTCATAAACCATAAAGGTTTGAGAGATAAGACTTGTATCATTCTTCATGTTTTTTTAATGCCTACAAAATAAAATAAAGTTAAAACGAAGTGTTACTATCCCTTTAAATCAGTTTAAATAATGAAAAATTAGCATATTGTTTTTTTTATCCGATTAATCGAAAAAATAATCGGCCAACTAATCGATTATCAAAATAATCGTTAATTGTAGCCCTATGTCTAAGTACCTTGTTTTTTCCCGTGCCTTACTTTAGTTCATCTGTTTGAGCCTGGTTGGCTCTTGTTTATTTTGTGCTGTGCAACTTTCAGATTCCATTGACATTTAGTTTGGTTTGGGCTGTTCCAGTTCTGGGTAGACATAGGGATCTCCGTTATCATGAGGACAGACGTGATGTCCTTTCTCCTTCTTCCAACCTCTGGGAGCCTACTGTTAGTATATCCCCATGGTACCTGTGTTCCATATTGGCTGACAGAGAAAATAGAATTTTAGTCTTACCTGTTAAATCCTTTTCTCTTAGTCCATATGGAACACAGGTCTCCCACCCAGAAAAAGGGACCTTTATTGGTCTCACCTGTCTGTTTGTGGGAGTCCTTTTAGGGTCTTATTATCACAGGAACTTTCTTCTTCTCTTGCTTTCCCTACTTGGAGTGGCTGCCTCACATCGTAGACTGGAGGTGGGGTATGGTTTGCAGAGGAAAGGGAGAGTCTACACCCACAAGACCTTGGCCTAGATTCACTAAAGGTGCTGTGGCGATATGGTCTTGTCAGTTATTAAAATGATTAAAAATGCTGGCATTGTTGCCTGCACTGATCACCTATCCAGTAGGATAGGTGATCAATGCTAGGGGGTATCAGGAGGGGGTCCCGATGCCCCCCTCGAGGTCTGAAATATATTTTGTTAATAAAGTAACATTGATTACATGAAATAAAATTAATTATACCTTGTCTATTAAACCTTTGAGTACCAGAGGGGTAGCAAACGTATTGCAAAGCAATGCGCTGCTCCCTCTCTGGTTCTTAAAGGGTTAAGTATGCAATACATATACAAGGAGGGCAGTGTATGTTGAATAATGTTGGAGGAAGAAGAATGTTGTATGGCAGCAATATATGTCGAAATACAAAGGGGAGGGGTTAACATGTTGAAGGGAGTACTCTGTCCGATTTCTAACATGTTGCGCAGCATGGGGCGCAACACCATTGTGTGTTAGCCCCATATACACTGCCTGACACATTCATCCTTTTTCCCTTGCCCAGGCAGTGGCCATGGGGATTTGTGGCTAGCAGTGGGCAAGGGGAAAAGGCTGCAGAGGGTCAGACAGTGTACATGGGAATCTTTGGTTACCAGTGGTCAAGGGAACAAGTGTGGGGGCCAAGCAGTGTGTATGGGGTTCTGTGGCTACCACTAGGCGAGGGAACAAGGCTGGGGTCTAGTGGTAGCCACAAATCCCCATAGATTCAGAGTGACCCCAAGTCTTGTTCACCTGTGAGTGCACAACATGTATAATATGATACATAGGTAAGGGGATAATTGTGTACTGCTTGGTGTATGATTTTTTTTATTTTAATCCTTTGAGTTCCACAGGGATGAGCTATGTACATCCCTATGGCACTCAGTGCTGTCTATTGTGATAAAACTGTTCTCTCCACTCCCTTACTGGCCAAGTAGGGAAAAGTAGAAAGAGAATGCTGTTCAACTTCAAAATTATTGTAGTGTTGAAGTGTGAAGGGAGGACATCCCTTCCACACCGACAATGGGTCACAGCCCTCACTGCTTGTGATTGCTTGAGGGCTGTTACTGCATAGGAAAGTACAGGGAGATCCCAACTTCGACAACTTGAGGTAGGTGAATTTACGACTGTGAACTTCGACAGCAGAGGCTGCTGTCGAAGTTTAGTGAATGTGTTGAAGTGTCACATTAACATAACACACCCCCTTACATATGAAACTGTCTCATTATGCTTAATTTCCATATGGAAATAGGTCATTGTCGATGTGATGAATGAAAATTTATAAACATGTCGAATTGATGTCATTGAGTGCTGGTGATGTGATGTTGAATACTATTGATATGCCCATGACACTGCTCCGACAGGACATCAACATTTTTAGCCCTCTTTGAGTTTTAGTGAATCTAGGCCCTTTTTGTAATGTGTTCTGCCTCCTATGGAGAAGCTCAACTCCCCATGGTAAGAATAACAGGTAAGAATAAAATCCTATTTTGCCCACGGTTGTACACAGGAACAGTGGAGTAAAGTAACCACCCCATCGAGGCAGGGTACTTTGATAAAGATCTCACTGGAGATGGAGAACTGCCTCTCCTCTCCACTTTACCCAGATCAGACATGCTTAGTTTGAAAGTGTCCTCTTTGGGAACAGTTGAGGAAAAAATTCTATGAAGTTTTATATAGGGCTGTTCAATCCCCAATTACATGGGCTTCATGTCCATCCTAAAGGACCAGGGAATAGGACCAGTTTGCAGACTGGCGTCTGTTTGGGCAAGACATTCAGGGCTTTTCTTAGCTGTTTTTCTCTCTCTTCCATTTTTTCTTCATAGGAACCTCCATTCTGAGCTAAGGGGTTTTTGGGGCAGTTTAGGTGCACATATAAGGGAGGGGGTACCCTGGTGCCCATTAGCATAGCTGAGCATGTGAAGCTGGAAAGCTGCTGCACTGTTTTGTTTTTACATATTGGATGACATTTTTCCCATGAGGTCTGTTTATTATTATTATTTTTATTTTTTTTTATTTTTTTATTGCAGACCACAGGGGAGGTAAAGGAGGAGCTTCTGCAGAGCAACCCATGAGACACAGGATCTACAGCTCTCCCTGGGTAACTGAATCTCCCAACTGACACCTTCTCTTTGTGCCGCAACATGCACATAAGTTTGTTCTGCATTTCTCTTTTTGGGGTCGTCTCCATATGACCTAGCACAAGGGTGATATGGGAAAGTCTAAAGACTTCAAGGATTTCACACACTCAAGTGTCGTATCAGGAGACCTGATAAGAAAGCTGAAATGTTTTACCGGTCATTTTCTTTTCCTTTAAGATCCCCATATGTATGGTATGGCTTTAGTTAAAGTGGAACTACCATCTATTATAAACAATGCACCAAATTATTACCGATCTGGCGACTAGCTGCTCAGTAGCGCTAGTCGCCAGAATTAATATCGCGTTCATGAGATTTATAGACTGCTCCAGGAATGACGTCTGCGCACCTGCACTGTCAGTCCTTTTTGGAGCCAAACGGCTCCTAGCAACGCCTCTTAGAGCAGGCTGGGCCTGACAATGCAGGTGTGCAGACGTCACTATGTAAAGATGTCTGCACGGTTTCCTTCCTGTCATTCCTGGAGCAGTCTATAAATCTCATGAACGCGGTAATAATTCTGGTGACTATCGCTACTGAGCAGCTAGTCGCCAGATGGGTAATTATTTGGTGCGTTGTTTATAATAGGTAGTAGTTCCGCTTTAAACACTGGGAAGGATGTGCTTACCTGTGGAGATATTGAAGGAAAAGGAACTGAAAAGAGATACAATTCTATCTGAACTGTATGGTTCAGTCAGTGTGTCGCAGTAGTATATAAGTCGGAGTACATCTGTGGTTTGATATATTAAGAATTAAGACTATAAATATTTTGTTAAAGCCTAGTGAGGTTTGTTTGTCTCATAAAATATTGTTTTATACCAAGCATACATGAAATAATGTGTGATGGTTTAATAATTTGTAGTACTTTAGTTGGGATTTAGTGTTTTAGTGATGAGTGACAGATGAAATCTACTTTTATTTAATTAACAATATATATTATAATTAATATACACTAGTGTAAAAGCCAAGGTCTGGGTAATGTTAACCCTTTGAGTGCCAGAGGAGTACACAACGCATTGCATCCAAAACATTAGATGAACGCTTTTTCCGCCTATTAATAACCATCTACTTAACCATACTATGGTTGGAAAATTCTAATGGCCTCCGTGACTATAGCTATTTATTCCTGGCTCAAGTAGCAACACTCTGTCTGTCCAACGCACTGTTAATAGCAGGACTACTGTACCTCAGACTCCACCCACATAATGTATAGCACCTACTAATTGTACATCATATTTGTCTGCCAGTAACAATGTGCTGTACAGTATATGTATCCTAATACTGTACCCAGGGGTGTCCGTAGAAATACTTACAGGCGGGGTAAAGCCATAATATGACCCCAGGCCAGCTCTCTAGTCACTTTGTGTATACGGAGGGGGTAATTGTAGGGGAGGGCAAGTGCCCCCCCTTGCCACCCCCTCCGGATAGCCATGGCCGTGCTTGTTACTAGATGACACAGAATCTTCAATGTTTCTTTTGGACACTGGGCACATCTGTAAAGTGTGATAAACAAACCCTACAACTATGAATGAATTTGATGAATGAATGGAATCTATAGTATGTTTGTGTCTGCATAATGCAATTTATTTGTGTACTTTCCAAATTATATGACATTTTTAGATATACAAAGCTCTTCTTGTCTAACTTTTTGATGTGGGGGGACTCTATCTAGGCATTCTTTGTTTTCAACTTAGTAATGGCCCTATACAGTAATATCTCAGTAGTCACATGTCTGCCATAAAAATACAGTATCTGACAAAACAGAGAATGTCAATAAAGTAGAGTTTGAGGGCAAATTTTTATATTCAGAATACAGTTTGCTTATCCCAAACAAAAATGCATTTGCTAATTTGATTTGTCCTGACCCTGATCTCTACAAACCTAGCCCATTTCCTGACACTTAACTTTGTCAGAATTTAGTTTATCTTCTTCAGTGTCAAACATTCACTGCAAAAACCTCTTTCAATGAGTAAATACATATATCAGTGTGATATACCACTGGATGACTGTGTAAATATAGATAAAAAAAAAATTATATTTCACAAATATTTTATAAAAGTAATCTTTTAATTATTAACCCGTTGAGCAGCATGTTGGATTTCCCTCATGGTAACTTCATTTGAAAAGGCAAAAATTATAATCCTTTAGCTGGCTGCTGATTTAGTAAGTAATATCTCCCAAAGTAATGTGAAGGAAATATTCATCTAAGGGGCATGTATTGAGCACAGGCACTGCATATAAATTATTCAGAGATGTGCCTGAGCTATTTTACATAAAGCGGAACTTTCACCTATTAATACGTCACCATTCAATCATTAACTCCTAGAGTGCCAAGCTCGTACAATGTACAGCTTAAATGCGGTCACTGGATAAGTTGGTATAACCGACATGCAGTGGGCGCATTTAAAAAAATACATTGCCTGGCACTCGTGGTGGGACATAAGGATCACTCCTCATGTCCCACCAGGTATTGATCTCCCAGCCAATCGTTCTGGGAGATCAATATCACCAAAGGAGAAGCAGAGGTTCTCCTTCCTCCTCTCTCCTACCTGAATTTCCGGGTAGGAGTGGGCGGGACCAGGGGAAGCCTCCTAACGTCATCGGTGACATGATCACTGATGACGTTAGTAAACTTTCCCTGACCCGAATCACTCCTACCGGTGGTTGGAGTGAAAGGCAGGAGAGCTATTAATCTCACAGCACAATTGTCTAGGAGATCAATAACTGGGGGGGACATCAGAAGGTGTCCTGATGTCCCCCATGAGATCTGCAATAAAAATTAAAAAAATGTAACCCTATGAGTGCCGCGGGGACGTCCAACGCATTGTGTTGGGGCAAATTTTTTTTTTAACTAAGACCTCATTGGGGGGGTCAGGAGAGGTCCTGTTGACCCCCAATGAGGTCTATAAAAAAAAAAAAAAAAAAAAAAAAAAAAAAAAAAAAAAAAAAATCCTGTGTGTGCCACGGTGGTGGGGGGGGGGCGCAATGCAGACCGCCCCCTCCTGTGGCACACACAGGACTTTGCATTTCTTTGTATTTAAAGCTCGTTGGGGGGCCCTGATGATGATTGCTTTGGAATGCATTGTACACCCCTGTGGCAGACAAAGGATTTTTCTTTTTTTCCCCTCATTATTTTTTATTCAGATCTCATTGTGGGGCATCAGTTCTAATGCCCTGCAGTGAGGTCTACGCAAAAATATATTTTTTGGGGAAGAAACACCAAAAAACCTGCATGTGTTACAAGTGGGTCCGACATAAGTGGTTTGCAATGCGCTGGACCCCCTGTGGCACACACATTTTTTTCCCATTATTTTTTATTCAGACATCGTTGGGGACATGAGAAGTGATATTGATGCCCCCCCCCATCGAGGTATGAATAAAAAAATAATAGCCATTAAAAAAAAAAAGAACTCTCTGTGTGCAACAGGGTGTCCAGTACATTGCATTGCAATGCATTGGACACCCCTGTGGCATGCACACAAAATGCCTCCAATCCTCCCCACCACATACCCTACCCACCAGCCTAGTTCCACAGCCTACTGGCAGTCCCATTCCCCCAGTCTGACCCCCCAGCCTGATTCCACTGCCTACTGGTAGACCCAGGTGCCAGTACGCACTGGATTCAGGCTGGGAACCAAACAGTGTATGAGGGGACTTACAGTGCACACTGGTAACCACAAATCCCCCATATGCACTTACCTCCACACCATCACCACCACCACACTACCCACTGGTAGATATACCCACTTACATAGCCTGACCCCTCGTCCCTCCCCCGACCTGGTTTCACTGGCAGACACAAATCCTCACTTACACTGACTGACCACTGGTAGCAATAGAGTCACACATACACTGTTTGCTTCCCCATCCTTGTTCCACCGGTAGCCACGCTCCTGGCACCCAATATGGTATGTCAACCCACGGCAGTTGGGTACCACTTTTTGTAGGCTGGCAGTAGGTCCTCCTAGGAAATCACATGGTGTTGAACTATTTCCGTATCTTTGAAGTGACTGATCTGTAAGAAAAATACTTTTTTTTTTTTTTTCTGTAGCACCACATTCTGGAAATAGTTGTGCACTCTAACTTAGGGGTAGAAAGGCAACTGACCCCTCAATAGAATGCGGCAGGTTGTTTTCTTTCCGAAATGGCATTGTTTCCTCTACCTTTCCTGCATATCTATTATGGTTATAATCATTTTAGTGCAAGCAGATAATTTCAAAAACAAAAGTGTCAGGTTTACTTAAGTGCTCCTAGCACCTACATATTGTATGTTAACCCACACAAATGGGCTACCATTTTTTCTCATGCTGGTAGCAGGTACTGAATACAGTAGGAAATGTTATGGTTTTCAAAGTTTTTAGTATCTTTTAAGTGGTGGAAATGTAAAAAAACATGTATTTATTCCTATAGTGCCGCATTTTGGAAATAGTTGTGCACTTCAGCCCAGGGATAGAAAGGCAAGTGACCCCTCATTTGATGCGGGAGAATGTCCACTTTCCAAAATGGTATACCTTTTATACCTTTCCTTCATGTCTCTAACAGATATGAACATTTTAGTACAAGCAGCCATTTTCGAGGAAGCAAACAAGTAGGTGTAGTTATGTGCTTCTGGCACCCCCTAAGGTAGGTCAACTCATTCCAATGGGTTGTCATTTTTTTCCTAAGAGCACTAGCTAATGAATACATTTGGAAATTACATGGTTTTCACATATTTCTGTACAGTTGAAGGGGCAGAAATGTAAGAAAATGCCATTTTCACTGTCGTCCAATACAGGTCACTGGTACCATGGGATGTGTAGTCCCCTTTAATAGGCAGGAACAATTATGCAAATAATTTGCAAGGGGCGGAGCCTCCCCTCTTACTTAAGCCACCTTCTGGCCAGAGCCACCCATATTGATTTGTTCCTGGTGTGCTTGCACACCAGGCAGAGAACAGCTATGCTTCTTAGAGTTTTATTATTTTTTATTCAAATATGGAATACCACCATTAGGAGGGTGACCATGGCTGTGAATTGCCCTCTTCAAAGTGGCTGGTGCAGCTTCCAGGGATTTCTGTGGACCTATACCTGAAGAGGGGACAGCTTGTGTTAAGCAGCTTCCCTGTTGGGGAAATTACCTCTGGTTCTTTCCCTCCCTATCATGGTCACCTGAAGACAGAAGTCTGCGAGAAAGGTGAGTCACCCATTGAGTGCTGAAGGTCCACTTGTCCCCACAGTGTCCCTTTGATGGGCTTGTATTTGGGAGTTTTAATACACTCCAGCACTCATAGGGTGTTTTTATTGCATTATCACTATTTATGCAATTTCTGTGTTATTCTCTGAGTTTTGGAGCATTGGGTATTCATTTATTTATGTTTCTCATGTATTTCATGCTTGTTTGGGCACTTTTTAATGTTTTACTAAACTTTATTAAAAATGGTGTTCCGCGCCTTTAAGCGCGGCTTTTTCCCGCTCAGCAGCAGAGCTCCTTTACTCTCTATGGGAATTCACAGTTTGGGACATATCTCTGAAACCGCTTGTCACAGCAACTTCAGAGTAGGCTCATTTTAATGCTAGGCTCCTGCTCTGTCATCCGGTTGGTGTTTTATTACTGTAGGGGGCTCAGGGGGGCTTCGGGCACTGTTTGGGGTACTTGCATAGGGAAAACTACATTTCCCATGAGCGCTTAGCTCGCGCTTGTTTCTGATTGGCTGTCATGACGGCCGCCATTTTGTGGTACTTTTCCAAGGCGAGTACACTACGCAGGGACCGAGCCTTCTCTCTCCTCACCAGATTAACCCTTCGCTGGCCAGATAAGTCCGTTTTTAGACCTTTTCTGGGGTGAAACTTTAATCTTTAACACTTTTCTGGGTGATAGTGTTTTTTGTGGGGTATATTGACGCTGTGAGCATGTCTACTTCACTGGAGCTAGGGGCTAGACCCAAGACTAAGGAGGCTGGGGGGTCTTCTACCCCCATGGCGTTTTGCTCCTCTTGCCACATTGGGCTGGATTGCGATAATGTGGGGGATCTATGCCCTAATTGTACTGATAAAGATAGCAACCCTGGGCTTCCCAGCCACGCTATTGAGCCATCTTGGGTGAGGGAGTTTAAAGCTGCCACTAGGGATCTCAGATCCACGCTTCAACTCTTTCCCTCTCAGGTACAGGGGGCTCTCCAGGTCTGGCAGACCCCCTCTACTATCAGGACCTCCCTGCCTAAGCCACAGGGAGCTCCTGATATCACTGATTCTTCTGAAGAAGAACTTTTACAGGATTCTGATGCTGAGGAACGTACTGTTATTGAATCTAACAGGTCCATTGGGGACCCCTATGAGTGTGACCCTGAAGTTTCGGCTGAGGGTCTGATCAGAGCGGTTCTGAATACGCTCAACCTTCCTCTGACTCAGGAATCCACTTATGATCCTACTGATGTTTTTCAGAAAAAGCCATCTAAACCTGTTGTTTGTTTTCCAACTAACCCTACTCTTGCCCGTCTGGTTTCTGAGGCATGGAAGTATCCTGATAGATCTTCCTCTGTCTCCAAAAAGTTTGCCAAACTTTACCCTTTTCCCGACGCGGAGCTGGCAAAATGGGTTCATCCTCCCAAGGTGGATGCTCCTGTGTCTAGACTATCCAAATCTACTGCTTTGGCTGTCTCAGATGCCTCTGCCTTGCAGGACTGGACGGATAAGAAATTAGAGCTCTCTCTTAAATCTATTTTTGCCTCTATTGGCACTGCCATGCGCCCCACCTTTGCTGTGGCATGGGTTAATAGGGCTATTGCAGCCTGGACTGAACGACTGACTGAAGCGGTTCGCCAGGATGCGCCTGTATCTGAACAGTTGCAGCTTCTTGCTAATATCACTGAAGCTCAGAACTATGTTGCTGATGCTGCTTTTGATGCTGTGCGCATGATGGCGAGGGCCTCCACTTCTTCTGTGGTGGCTAGACGCGCTCTTTGGCTGAAAATTTGGTCTGCTGATACAGCCTCTAAGAAAGCCTTGCTTTCCTTGCCCTTTCAGGGGAATTTGCTCTTTGGCTCTGAGCTCAAAGAAATGATCAGTGAGGCTACTGGCGGTAAAAGTACTCTTCTACCCTCAGTCTTTAAGAAAAAGTTTCCAGCCAAACGCAATCGGTCCTTTCGTTCCTTTCAGACTGAGACACGCTCCTCGGCCCAAACGGGTCCTCCCACTACGCGCTCCTCCTCCAAGCCCAAACAGTCCTGGAGGCCCAAAGTTGCCTCCAAGGCCAAGACCTCCAAGACTGCTTCGGCATGACTCGCCGAACCCGGGTCCGCATCCGGCTGTAGGCGGTCGTCTCCGCATCTTTCGCCGGACTTGGGAGGAGTCAGTGGCGGACCCATGGGTTCTTCAGGTGGTGTCAGAGGGATACAGGATCCCTTTCTCTTCCCTTCCTCCTTTTCGGTTCCATTTTACTCGTCCTTCTCAGGAACCCTCAAAAAGGCGTCTGTTCGACGACGCTATTCAGGATCTCTTGGACAAAGAGGTCCTGGAGGCGGTTCCGCAGGGGGACACAGGTTCAGGATTTTATTCCAACCTGTTTGTGGTAGCCAAAAAGGACGGAGGAGCCCGTCCCATCTTGGATCTCAAAGATCTCAATGCCTATGTGGTGACTTCCCACTTCCGCCAGGAGTCCCTGCGCTCTGTGATTGCAGCAATGTCTCCAGGGGAGTTTCTTGCCTCCCTGGACCTTCAGGATGCTTATCTTCACATCCCTATTCATCCAGAGAGCAGGAAGTATCTCAGGATTGCCTGCCACAGGGGACACTTTCAATTTACAGCGCTCCCCTTTGGACTGACTACAGCTCCTCAAGTCTTCCAGCGGGTGCTGGGCTCCTTGATAGCGGTGCTCCATCAGGATGGGATCAGAGTGACACCCTACATGGACGATCTCCTACTGAAGGCCTCCTCAGCGGAGCTTCTCCACCAGCAGTTGCAGAGGTGCATGCACACCCTGAACCGTCACGGATGGATCCTGAATCTGGACAAGTCGGACTTGATTCCTTCTCAGAGGCTTCTGTTCCTGGGTCTCCTGTTCGACACTCGCCAATGCATGGTGTTTCTTCCAGAGGACGTGGCTCACCAGATAGCCGTCAGAGTGGCTGGGATTCTGGACATGGACGAAATTCCAGTTCCGAAGTTGTCGTCCTTAGTGGGGAAGTTCATTTCCACGATCGAAGCAGTACCATTTGCCATGGCCCACTCCAGGGATCTTCAGAGATTTGTGATCCAGACGTGCAGGAATCATCCAGATCATCAACATCTGTCTGTTTCTCTTCCTCCTCATGTCGAGTCGAGTCTGCACTGGTGGTTAGATCTCTCTCATCTCTTGAAAGGGAAATCCTTTCTAGTTCCTCATTGGACCACAGTCACAACGGATGCCAGCCTTCGGGGCTGGGGTGCAGTCTGGGGTCGCTTCAGTGCTCAGGGGAAATGGGGTCTGGAGGAATCCATGCTCTCCATCAATGTTCTGGAACTTCGAGCTGTCCGGCTGGCCCTGAGGCACTGGGAGTCTCAATTGACCGGTCTTCCAGTCAGAGTAGAGTCCGACAACGCCACGGCGGTGGCTTACATCAACAGACAAGGCGGCACAAGAAGCGGTTCCGCCTGGTGGGAAGTCAAGGATATTTTGTCTTGGGCAGAAGATCACGTGCCTGTCATCTCTGCAGTTCACATTCCAGGCGTGGACAACGTCATGGCAGACTTCCTCAGTCGTCACACCGTCGACAGCGGAGAATGGGCTCTTCACCCAGAGGTGTTTCACATGCTCACTCAACGGTGGGGGATGCCAGTGGTGGATCTGATGGCTACCAGACACAACAGGAAGGTTCCGGTGTTTTGCTCCCGTCTGAGGGACTCCCTTGCTCTAGCGGTGGATGCCTTGTCGATCCCTTGGGACTTCTCCCTGGCTTACATCTTCCCCCCTCTTCCTCTATTGATCAGAGTTATTCAGAAGTTGAAGAGAGAACGTTGTCCTGTCATCCTGATTGCTCCGAACTGGCCTCGCCAGTCCTGGTTTCCGGAATTGATGGCCATGTCAGTGAAGGATCCAATCCCACTTCCAGCCCGTCCGGACCTGCTTCTTCAGGGGTATCTGTGGAAAGAGGATGTTCACTCTCTCCGTTTGATGGCATGGCGGTTGAATCCTCGATTCTAGCTCAGAAAGGCTTTTCTCCTTCTGTGGTGTCGACGATGCTCAGTGCTCGTAAGCCTGTGTCTTCCAAGATCTATCATCGCATTTGGTCAACTTTCGTGACATGGTGCTCTGTCAAGCAGTTGCCTCTTGACTTCCATCTTCCCACTGTCCTGGCCTTCTTGCAGGACGGTGTGGACAAGGGGCTCAGTCTGAGTTCCCTCAAAGTTCAGACCTCTGCCTTGTCTGTGTTTTTCCAGGAACGGATTGCCATCCTTCCTGATGTGAAAGTCTTCTTCCAAGGTGTGACTCATGTTCGACCTGCCTTCAAGAGTCCTGCTCCCCAGTGGGATCTCAATTTGGTGCTGGGTGTTCTTCAGCGACCACCGTTTGAATCCTTGGCTTCCATTCCATTACGTCTTGTGACTTGGAAGATGGCCTTCCTTTTGGCTATTGTGTCAGTACGCCGGGTGGCAGAGTTACAGGCATTGTCTTGTAAACCTCCTTACCTGGTGTTCCACAAGGATAAGGCTGTGCTTCGCACTACCAAGGAATTCTTACCCAAGGTTGTGTCCGAGTTTCACATCAATCAGGAGATTGTGGTTCCCTCTTTCTGCCCTAATCCTTCATCTGACAAGGAAAGAGATCTCCATCTGTTGGATGTGGTGCGTTGCCTCAAGTTTTATGTTCATCGCACCGAGTCTATCAGGAAGTCTGACGCTCTATTCGTCATTCCTGAGGGGCCTAGGGCAGGGAGACCGGCTTCCAAAGTTACCATTGCCTCTTGGATTAAGGCTACTATCCGTGAAGCCTACAAGTTGAGGAATAAGCATGTTCCCTTTCGGGTGACTGCCCATTCCACCAGATCTATTGGGGCCTCTTGGGCCTACAAGAATCAAGCTTCTGCTGATCAACTGTGCAGAGCGGCCACTTGGTCCTCTGTGCACACTTTTTCTAAGCACTACCGAGTTGATGTACTGGCATCGGCTGATGCCAGCTTTGGAAGGAAGGTCCTGGAGGCAGTCTTGCCTGTGTAGGTCTTCCGCTCTGTGATCCTTAGTGCTTCCTTACTGTTGAGCCCGGTTGGCTCGTGTTCCGTGTGCTGTGTTAAGTTCAGGGATTGTTCCCTTGGTTGGTGTCCGTTGACACTTACAGTTTGGGCTATGTTATCAACTGGTTAACAGTTCTAGTGACTTGGGCCTTGCGCCTGGTCCTTGCCTTACTTCCCGCCTCTGGATCAGCTCAATGTTTGTACATCCCATGGTACCAGTGACCTGTATTGGACGACAGTGAAAATAGGATTTTAGTCTTACCTGTTAAATCCTTTTCACTTAGTCCATACAGGTCACTGGTCTCCCACCCTGTCAAGGGACCAGTCTTGGCTCTCCTGTGGCATTCAGTGGGAGACCGTTCGGGCATGCTCACAGGAGTCTTTCTTTTTGCTTACCTGGGGTCAGTTTAGGGTATCAAATCAATATGGGTGGCTCTGGCCAGAAGGTGGCTTAAGTAAGAGGGGAGGCTCCGCCCCTTGCAAATTATTTGCATAATTGTTCCTGCCTATTAAAGGGGACTACACATCCCATGGTACCAGTGACCTGTATGGACTAAGTGAAAAGGATTTAACAGGTAAGACTAAAATCCTATTTTTTTCCTATAGTGCCACCTTCTGGAAGCATTTGGGCACAACAGGCTTGGGGTAAGAAGGCAATTCACCCCTCATGAGATGCGGTAGGTTGTCTTCTTTCCAAAATAGTAGTGGTTTGTGTAGCCTTTCTTCACTTTTGTAGTTGTTATAACCATTTTTGTATAGACGAGTAATGTTTGAGAAAATGTTAGAAAAATTAGAGATTGTAGAAGGTGTTGTTTTGTACTTGTAGCGCCCCCTAGGGTAGGTGAACTCATACTAATGAGGTGCCATTTTTCTCCAAAGAGCACTAGCTAATGAATACAGTTGAAAATGCCATGGTTTTGACAGATTTCAATACAATTGAAGGGGCAGAAATGTAAGAAAATGCAGTTTTTTTCCTATAGTGCCACATTCTGGAAGCATTTGGGCACAACAGGCTTGGGTTAAGAAGGCAATTCACCCCTCATTAGATGCGGCAGGTTGTCTACTTTTCAGAAATATATCGTTTTATATAGTTATTCTACTGTTTTAGGGTAGCTTTACCACAAAAACCCTAGAATTCGCATGTTCATAAAGTTGAAAATGCCATTTTGCGCTCCTGGTGATTAGCGCTCTGTGCTAGCCATGGACATAAGTAAAACTTTACAAATTTGGTATTTTTTTACTCTGAGGACTCAGGGCTTTTTCAAATAATTGAAACTTTCACAATCAGTGTAACTTTTTTGATGCATAGTATGTGATTTTAGCAAGAAAGCTCAATTCGTTCTGAAAAAAAAAAAATATAATTTTCCATATGTAACTATAAATTCCCACAGTAAATTAAGCCTAAACAGAAGGATAGCAAAAATGCTGAAAAAGTGTCTGGCCTGCAGGGTACAGGAAAGGGCCCAAGCCTCAGGCACTGAAGGGGTTAAGCATATGGCGACTAGCTTGAAAGTACATGTCTTACCTATCACAAGTGGCAGATTCTAAAGAAATCTTTACTGTTTGGAGACTGACTGCCAGTTTTGTGCAGTCTGTGCTCCTGCGCTGTCAGTCCCTTCTGGTTACCATGTGGCATGCTGCAATACTATACAGTAATGGGTGATCCCACTTTAAAATTTAAATGCCTGCTGGATTCTCTGGTTGATAGTGGTACCTTGCAGGGATTTTTTTCCAATAGGGAGGCTGAACTATTGAAAGTTCCTAAACCCGTTATTCCCATTTTCCATCATTTACCCAAGGTCCACAAGAGGCTCGAGAATCCAGCAGGCAGGCCTATAGTGTCTGGGATAGGTTCTCTTAATGAGAAATTGGGAGAATATGTGGATGCTTGTTTACAGCCCTTGGTGTTGAGGCTGAACACATATCTTAGGGACACCAAGCAAGTTTTACAGGAGATGAGGGATATAAGATGGAAAGCCAATTATAGGTGGATAAGTTGTGATGTTTCTTCTTTATATTCCTGTATACCTCATGACTTAGGTCTTCAAGCAGTTCATTATCATCTAACTAAGTATAGTACCTATTCTGTCCAATTTGTGGATTATCTGTTGAAGGTGATACGTCACTTAACACACAACTACTTTTTGTTTGATGGAGTGTACTATCTCCAGAGACGTGGCACTTCAATGGGGGCTAAGTTTGCCCCCTCCTACGCCAACCTATATATGGGTTGGTGGGAGGAGTTCCACGTCTTTGGGGAAAGGAACCCGTTTCAGTCTGATATAGTCTATTTTAAGAGATATATAGACGATCTGTTGATCATATGGAGAGGGGATACGGATCGTGTTTTGTCCTTTGTAGACTATTTAAACTGTAATCAAAACAATTTGACGTTTACCTTCACTAGTGATCCACATAAGATAGTCTTTTTGGATCTTGAGATTATTTCATCATCTGATATGGACATACTTGTTACTAATGTACATAAAAAACCAGTGGCTGCCAACTCTCTGCTGCATGCAGAGAGCTGTCACCCACGGCACACCATCAGAGGGGTACCAGTGGGGCAGTTTATGAGATTGCGGCGTAACTGCTCCACTGAAGAACTCTTCAACACAGCAAGTTTTGAGTTGCGAGAGAGATTTCTGGCCAGAGGTTATCCAGCTTGGATGTTGGATAAGGCTGAGGCAGTTGTGAGGGCCATAAAACGGGAGGATTTGCTGCAACAGCCTTCTACTTCAACATCAAGGCCAAAAAATGAGGTGGTTTTCAGCACTACATACAGTGTAGAATTTCCACAAATTGTTAAAATTATAAAAAAACATCTTCCCATACTGATGGCTGATGACAAACTTCGACCATATGTGGAGTCAACCTGTAAATTTGTAGCTAGAAAAGCCCCTACTTTGGCTAGAAGTCTCTCTCCCAGCATGTATGATGGTGACAAAAAACAACGACGGAATCATACGTGGTTGAGAACAGTGGGTAACTTCCCTTGCGGCGGCTGCAGATGTGGCTGCTGTCAATGAATAGTTCCCACTAAGGAGTTTATGTCCACTGTGAACGGATCTACCCACAAAATTAAACAATTCATCAATTGTGCTACCAAATATGTTGTATATTTGATTTCTTGTAGGATGTGCAATGTCCAATATGTTGGGAAAACATGCCGATCCCTGAGAGAACGTTTGAGAGAACACATTAGCAACATCAATTGTGGCGATTATAAAACCGGTGTTGCTCAACATTTCTGTTCAAAACATAATGCGAGTTTGGAGCATCTCTCAGTTATCGGCATAGATAAGATCTCCTTACCTATTAGAGGTGGTGACAAAGAAAGACTATTGTCCCAAAGAGAGGTATTTTAGATATTTACCTTATCCACCAGAATGCCCTTAGGGTTAAACAAGATGTTTGGTGTGAGTCTTTTTGTTTGATCTCAATTGATAAAATTGTCAATTCTGTTGTTGATTATTTGAAACTATGGTGTATTCAAACATCATTTAAGGAGGAGCTTGTTTTGGAATATAAGGTTGTCATGAGATAAGTCGGCTGGTTAACCACATTGGCCGTCAACTGATAGTCAAGTTATGATCTATGGATTGCTATGAGAATATGTTGGACGTAGGTCTGTCGACCAATGTGGTTTACAAGGACAAACCATTTATATTGAGGAAAAAGAAAATTTACATTTGTCCTGTTTTCTGAATTTCCAATTTTTAAATTTTTATTTATTTTTTGATGTTTTTCATGCATGTTATTGCATTTGTCACATATATGTTGTTGATTGGTAATGCCACTCGTTTTTTGGAAGGTTATGGGTGCACACGCAGGTTTTTGCACCGCGACAGCCGGGGGTTAATTCACTGTTATCGCTTTTTTCTTAAGTGATGCAGTGACTTTCCCTATCGCTGGATTGGTTGCCTCACCGGATGGGTGTGAACCATGCCTTTAAGATACGGGAGAAGCAGTCTCTTTCTTAGTCTATGATTAAGCACTCAGGTGTGAAACGCGTGAGACGGTCATGATTTGTGTAGTGTCCATTGTCTAAAAGTTTTCAATAAAGAAGAACTTGGTTTTAAACTTTACGCTGGAGTGCGGTTCACCTTTTTGTATTGCATGCTGCAATACTATACAGGATACTGGGAGTGATGGCGCAGGCGCACAGACAAGGTGTCTGCACTGTTACCTGGCTTCCGGTCTCCAAAGGGTAAATATTTCTTTAGAATCTGCCACTTTTGATAGTTAAGACATGTATTTTCAAGCTAGACGCCATATGCTTAATGATTGCATGGCAACTTATTAATAGGTGAAAGTTCCGCATTAACCATTTGAGTGCCAGTGGGGTACACAACGCATTGCTGGCACTTTGTCATTAAGTAGTGCTGTACAAAATGTTTCTTTAAAGAGATAATAATATTTACTTTTACGTTTATTTAATTTGGTAGGCATAAAATAATAAAAAAAAAAAAAGTATGGACAACAATGTAAGGTTTCTCTCTCAAACCTTTATGGTTTGAGAGATATACTTTCCTAAAGTTGTCTCGTGAGAGGAGTCAGCGCTGCAGCTGAGAGCTGCAGAATCCAGTCATTTGACTGGCCTGTGGCTCTTCAGCAGAGCCGAAAACGCACAATCTAAATATTAATACTTCACTGGGACGGTCTAAAAAGTGTGCTTACAAACCAGACAATATTTACAATTTAAAACATCAAAAGTAATTGGAATAACCTGTTGCTGAAATCAAAAGGGGAAACCAGCCAATCTACTTCAAAATCCATAGTGAGGCTGGTTAACTCCTTCAATAAATGCCATCAACTCAATGGATAATAATGATCAAATTCAAACTTAACTTGATTGCCCCAAAAATGTCAGCCAAAGCCATAAAACCATAGGTCCTTAAAGGGATAGTAATACTTCCAAATTACTAATCCCCATATTGAAGCTATGCTAAAAAGAAATTTGTTGCCCCCAGTGTCATATCTCAAACCCTTATGGTTTGAAAGATAATAGCTTGCAAAGTTCCCTCCTCCCTCCCCTTTCCCTGAAGTCAGAGTTCTAGCTGACTGCAGGGATATCCAGTTTTATGTTCATCAGGCAGCTCTGCAGCAGAGCCGAGATCGCGTTTATAAAAAATAATTCTTTCACTGAAACGGTCTTCTACATGTGCTTGGTTTGCAAGCACACATAGAAGACTGTTTCAGTGAAAGATTTATTTTTTATAAACGCGATCTCGGCTCTGCTGCAGAGCTGCCTGATGCACATAAGACGGTCTTACGACAGCTTCCCTTGCAGTCAGCTAGAATGCTAACTTCAGAGGGAGGGGGGAACTTTGTGCGCTATTATCCCTCAAACCATAAGGGTTTGAGAGATGACACTGGGGGCAATAAATTTCTTTTTAGCATAGCTACAATATGGGGATTAGTAATTTGGAAGTATTACTATCCCTTTAAGTATCTATGGTGTTATGGCTTCGCCCGACGCAGTTATGAGGCAATCGCGTTAACCCTTTGAGTGCCATAAAGGTATCCAGTGTGTTGCACTGCAATGTATTGGGTACCTCTCTGGCACTCAAAGGGTTAACTTTGAATTTGATTTATGGCAATTATTGAAAGGGTTAACAAGCCTCACTACTGTTGTCGAAGTGGATTGTCTGGTTTTGCATTTTGATTTCAGCAACAGGTTACTCCAATTACTACTGATGTTTTAACTTGTTTATATTATGTCTATGATTAAGCACTAGTAGTAGTGTGAAACGCCTAAGGTCTTGTTGGTGGTCTAGTTGCTCTACCTCCATCTTTCCACTCAGCTTTCAGTGTCATGAAAATAAGTTTGGTTTTATGAAGCTTTCATAGTCTTGTAGTGTACTTTGCAGTGCTGCCACACAGTTTCTTTCAGAGTCTGACAATTGCACTCTCAGTCAAGGCTCTGGAAGACGGTGAACAGGCAAAGCAGAGTCTTGTCGCGTGAGATGAGGGGGCAAGGTCGTACTAGCCTAGAGGTCAAAGACTTGATAACAGATGTGAGGTGCCAAGTTGGACACCAGGAGACGGAGTCATGAGGCAAGCTGAGGTTCTAACTGAAGGTCAAGGAACCAGGAACAAATGTACTGAATCAGGAAGCGATCTTGTAGAAAGGGAGCCAAACACAGCGAGAGGTCAGGGCATAAAGGGCATATAGCCAGTAGGAAACAAAGGGCGGAAAAGGGGCTTGATGGCCAGAGAAAATAGGAATGGACTGTAACACACACACAACGCAATGCATGCATGACGCAATACACTATATGCAATGAGCAAAACAATATGCTATATGCAAAATGCAAAATCCTATATGCAAAACGAATATGCAAAATGCTAAAAGTAAAACTCTGTGCAATATACAAAACATTATACACAAAACATTTTAAGTAATATGCAAAACACTATATATAATACGCAAAACTCTGTGTACAATAGTAAAACCCTATGTGCAAAAAGTTATGATATACACAATTAGCAAAATGCTATATGCAAAACGCTATACGCAGTACACCCTATGCAAAACACTATAAGCTATTAGCAGTACAGTATGCTCAATACACAGTATGCAAAAAGCTTATACACAAAACCCAGTATGCAAAACTCTATTCTCAGTATGCTATTCTCTATATGCAAAACGCTGTGCGCAAAATGCTATACTCCAAACTATATGTGTAAAACTTTGTACACAATACCCTATATGTAAAATGCTATACACAATATGCAAAATGCTATATATGCTGTAGGCAAAATGCGACTCGCAAAAATCTATATGCAGTATGCAAAAGACTTTGTGGCCAGGGCTTCCAGAGCAAGAGAGTGGTAGTAGTAGCGTGAGTAAAGCTCATGGGAAGAATGATGAAGGTGAGCCTGAATAAGAGGGCCACCTTATAATGATGAAAGAAAAAAGGGAAGGGGTGGAATGTGGGTGGCTCTGATTACGTAGTGCCCAGTGGGGAGGCTGCAACATGGTATTTCAGGGCTTGCAGCCCCTCCCACACACACAGGCTCAGCCTTTAACTTGTGGTCAGGACTTCCAGAGCAAGAGAGTGATAGTAGTAGGGGTGCTGCCCTCTGAATAAGTCTGAATAAGAGGCAAAATAGTCATAATCTGATTCAACTTGTTTATTATGGCTTGTGCAAAGATGACAGAAGGTTTAATGAGTAAGGATAGTAAGAGCTCTATGTATTTCAATGGAAGGGTTAGGGATTTATCTGGTAAAGCATGATGACTGCCATCTGCCTAGCTTTTGGATTATGTGTTCTGGGACTTTGTTTTTAGAGGCTGAAGAAGCTGCTCCAATTCTAAATGAGTAACCCAAGTAATTGTTGTGATTGTAACCTATGCGAGAGAGGATAGTACGGACATAATAGGTGAAGGTTGCTGTAGTGAGCGGACCTGAAGGTAGTGAAAGACGTGGGCTGTCGACCGGGTGTTTTTGAATGAGTGAATTAGGGCTGTGAATGGACACCATTGGTCATGAGTGGCAAAATGTGGAATGTAGTGGCCGGAAAACGACTGATCTGTTTTAGAATGATAGATAAATAGGGTAAAGTTATCCATGTGTGAAGAGAGTTGATCCTTGCGCAAAGTCATTTGATCTAGCGTGGCAGGTGAACGCGCCTGGTCGTAGAATGCCAAAAAAGGCTATAAAAAATTACTATATTAGTTTGTTTTTGGAAAGGGTTCATGTTGAGGAAATCGTTCATAAGCTTAAATATGGGACCAGTGATGGGGAGTTGTGCGCAAGATGAAGGGTAGTGAGTGTTTGCGATACCTCTGAGGAGTAACTTTATAGTGTATATTGGCAGAATGAATGGTTTGTTAGGGTACTGTAGTGCATAATGATGTTGGATTCCTGCAAGATATACTTTGATGGAAGGAACTGCTAGTTTAAGTCCGGTATGGCAGAATGTTGTAAAAGTTAACAGACTGGCTTGAGAGAATGGTTTAGTGTATGATACAAAAAGTTGTAAAGTACGCCATGCTCGTTCGTAGGACTTCCTAGTGTTGAGGTCCAGAGCTTGTTGAATAATGGTTGAGGCTTCAGATAGTAGATTGCTCAAGGCATTATTAGATCCTGGAAAGCTGGAGGATGGGAAGGTTGCCTGGCTGCTGCTGGGTGTATTCTGAAGAATGTCTGAAACTGAAAACGTGAGAGAGCGTCAGCCACTTGGTTTTCTGATCCTGGGATAAATTAACTTATGATGGAAAACTTGTGAAAAAGAGACCCAAATAAGTTTGCGTAAAGATAACATGATCTGGGGTGGGGGGGATCTTCCTTTGGAAATGAGCATGGGAGATGGCTTGGTTGTCTATGTGGAATATGACTGTTTTACCTGACCACTAGTGAACCCAGTGGGTGGCTGCTGCTGTAATGGGGTACATTTTGAACAATGTGGATTAGAATTTGGGCAGGATTAAAGCTTCCTGAAGCTATGGTTCGACGAACCATTGTGAGACGCATATTGCTGTGAAGCCTATGCCAGCAGCTTCATCTGAATAAACTGCTAGGCTATTGGAGGATGGTGATGGCCGGAATATTGAGCGGCCATTCCAGCTTGTCAGGAAGTTTGACCACATCCGGAGGTCGGCTAAGGCTGAGTGGTCTCGTGTAATGCTGGAGGAAGTTTGAGGGGCGAGGGAGTAGGGAGAGAAGGTGAGAGATGGAAGGATGCCCTTAAGGGATGACTCTCACGGCAAAGCTGAGGATTGTAATTCTGTTTTAGTTAGAGAGGGTTTAATTGAACAGGAGTGCACTAATGTATTCATCTTCTGATTTCTGCTTAGGAATACAGGTTGCTAACAGTGTGGTATCTATGATAATTCCTAGGAATTCAATGATTTTAGTTGGGTCACTGGTTTTATTCATGGATACAGGGATATTAAGGGAGTTAAATAAGACTAGGAATTTCTGGAGACTTGAGAGGGAGGAGGATGAATAATCTATAAGAAGGAAGTCGTCTAAGTAGTGTAATGCGACTGGACATTTGCTGTGATTTAGGAGTAGCCAGTAGAGTATGTCTGCAAATTAGTTATATATTTTGGGGCTACTTTTAGAGAGAAAAGTACATTTAGCGGTGAAGTAAATTTGTGAATATGAATCTGAATCTAAGGGGATAAGTGAGTTGATGTTGGGTGCTGATGTGGAGTGAGGGGCAAAAAGGTCGATGATGAGTTTTCTGTGTAAATTTGTGTATGGCTATATGGGGGGGTTGATGCACCATATGGTGAAAGTGGGTCTATAAGGAGGCTCTTTTTGGCTTCCTGTTCAAATAATGAGGAGACTATGTTTGGTTCTGCCAGAGCAGAAGCTAAGTTTTGGCATTCGATGGATAATGCAGGGCTGGTATGAAGGCCTTCTGTAAGGCCGTTGATGATGTATTGTGTTTTGTGAGGAGTCTGGGTGGTGAGAAAGTAAAGACTTAAACATGTCGATACAGATTCCTCCTAGACTTTTATTGATTGAGTGGAAACGAGGGCAAATTGCTCTGGAATGGGCTTTACGACAGTTTGAACATATGTGCAGAAGCCTGCATGCTCTGAAGAAGCACCCCTTGGAGTTGAGGTTATTGCAGATTGGGGTACTTCCCATGTAGTGGATTGGCCAGCCAAGTTTGTTGCAGCTAGGAGTGGATGATGAGCTTGCTAACTGAGCTAAGTAGGATGACCTCATGGTGGCTGGTGAAGTTGGATGATAAGGGGCTAATGGAGCTGAGGCACAAAGGTTGGTGGAGTGATAGAAGGACTGACAGTGGAGGCAAACCGGAGCTTTTAGCCCGGCAAAGTGTCGACAGTATAACTCTTTATCCAGACTACTCCAGTCAGTAGTGAAGTCGAACTACACCTGAGCCGCCGCTCCTATGGCTGCAAAAGAATGGTGGTAGTTCTAAAATCTGCTACCACAGTACTTATGAGCCAAATCCACCACTAGATGTAAATAGTGGTCCAACTCCTGGCATCGAGATGGAAGAGCGGAACATAAAATGTCCCTATAGATGCCAAAAGCAAGAACAAACTCTGCAATTGATGGTTTTGTTTTCGGATAGATCTTGGGATGCTATCAGAAGGGTAACTAGATTAACTTCCTTCCCCTTGATAATATCTCTGCTAATGTGGTGGTGGTGGTGGTGGTGGTGGTGGTGTGTGGGCCATATGAGCTGGGGAGACTCAAGGGGAGGAGGCCTGAAAAGTACCTGGTTGCGGATGTTCGGCTCTAGAGGGCAATGGTAGTTGAGAATGGGTTGAGGGTTCCAGTGATGATACTCTAATCTGGATGTCAGCAATAGCTGAGCCTAGCTCCCCCAGTAGGTGGCTTATATGGGCTATTTGATTGGCTGAGGATGGGGAAGGGGGAGGTGGAAGTTGAGCTGGGGGGTGATGAGAATAGAAGCCGGAAGAGTTTGGCCTTTCTGGCTGATGCTGTGAATGTAATTCAATGTCTCGTAAGTTCGGCCATTAGTTTGCCCACTGTCCAACTGCAGAGGGTAGGGCTTCTGGGTTTAGAAGTTGGTACTTCTGCTTTTAGTTGCTTCAGAATCCGAATGCGCTTGGAAGTCTGGATTCTCCATGTTGAGGTAGATTTAGAAAAGGAGGGAGCAGGGAGAGATGGAAAGAAACCACTTGCTAAAAGGAATAGGTTCAGTAACTGAGTAAAGCTGGTGCGTCCTAATGGTACTTGGAAGTGTTCTTGCGATGAATATTGCCTAATAAGTGAGGAACTTACTAAGTGAAGTCTATCTGTAAGATCATAAGGCCTCAATAAGAGGTAAGGTATTGTTTGGGGAATCTTTGACTCTTCGAAGAGGTAAGGCATTATTCGTTTAACCTTCGGACTGTACGAAGAGATAAGATATATAACTGTGGAACCGACCTATACGAAGAGGTAAGGTATCTATCTGGGGTACTTTTGGCCTCTATGAATAGGAATTAATCTATATGGGGAACCTTCGGCCTCTAGGAAGAGGTAAGGTAATTGTGGGGAAACTTTGTCCTCTAGAAAGAGGTAAGCTATCTATTTGGGGAACCTTCTTCCTCTATGAAGAGGTAAGGTATTTAACTTGGTAACCTTCAGCCTCTTCGAAGAGATTAGGTGTCTAACTGGGGAACCTTCGGCCTCTACAAAGAGGTAAGGTATCTATCTGGGGAGCCTTTAAGGAACCTCTGCTAGGAAGTAAGGTAAATCTGCGGGAACCTTCACCCATACGAAGAGTAAAGGTTATAACTGGAGAACCTTCAGCCTCTATGACGAGGTGAGGTTTTTATTTCAGGGACCTTTAGCTTCTATGGGGAGGAAATGTTATTTACATGGGGACCTTCGGCCTCATACGAAAGAGGTAAGGAGTTGTTTTACCTGCCTCTTTGAGGTAAGGAGACAGTGATGCTTTAGACCTTTGCATAGAGGTAAGGTGAATACTGGACCCTCATAGCCTCTGTTAGGCTTTAAGAGTAATGTGATTAGGCTACATATGAGATAGGGTGCCTGCTTGTTTAAGGTAATTATGGGGAGGGGATCATGCTGAGAGGAAGGGGGGTGTAGCGTGATGAGGAGGGACTGGCGAACAGGTTGTTAGTGAGAAACCTTACTGCATTTGTCCTTTTACTTTAGGTAAGCACCTGCCTGTAGCAATGTGCAAGAGCTGGGTTACCATAGTAATTTTGGGACTAACACATGGATCGTGATCACTCGCTAGAAGATTAGATAAAAAATGGTGGATATAGAGGGAATGTAAACCCAGTAGCTGCTTAGAGTGAGAAGTCTACTGGTAGGGAGTCGAGTTTGCTGCTCCGTCCATATTTCAATGGCCCTATTTGCCCAAGCTGAAGCAAAGGTGGGTCTCATAGATGCACTGATGGTCGAGAAAGTGGCCTTCAAAATAGCCTCCAGCTTCCTGTCAGTCAAATCCTTGAAAGCAGAAGCATCCACCACAGGCAAAGCCGTGGACTTGGCCTAGAGATAGGGGCGTCAACCTTAGGAGGAATAGTCCTCCGAGCTAAGACCGCCTCTGAGAAGGGGTACCATTTGGCAAACCTCTTAGTCAGAGATAGACTTTTGTCAGGGGTCTTCCACTCATATCAGAAAGATGTCAGAAGTGGATTGAGGTTCCTCAGAGACCCAGGAATATTTAAGGTATCTAAGACAGCATTAACGAGACCTTCAGCAGAAGGCTCAGGGTCAGCCTCAGGTCCCCAAAAATTGAGTAAACTCCTTCAAAGCATTCATCCTCATCAGAATCCACCAGTAGTTCTTCATCAGAGGAATCGGACACATCAGGGATACCCTGAGGTTTAGGGGCTGCAGACCTGAATAATGCCGGGGGCATGTAGACTTAGGGTACCCCTACAGCTGACCTTATATGTCTTTTGGTTAACATTTACGCTACTGATGCTATTTTTAATACTATCAGGCTTGAGGCTAAGGCCTCCGCTCTGTCTGTGGTTGCCAGGTGTTCCCTTTGGCTTAAAATATGTCTGCTGACTCGGTCTCCAAGAAACCCTTGGTTCCCCTTCCTTTTCTGGGCACGTCCCTTTTTGGCCCTGAGTTGAAGACTCTCAGCAAGAGCACTTTGTTGCCCTGGATGCCCTTCACATATCTTCCTCCCTTCTGGTTCTTCTTTTCTCACTCCCCTCAGGAACCAGAAAAGCTTTCTCTTCAACTGGGCTGTTCAGACTCTCTTGGCAAGGAAGTTCTGGAACCGGTTCCTGAACCAGAAATAGGTTTGGGCTTCTATTCCAACCTATTTGTGGTCTCCAAGAAGGATGGCAGCTGCCGTCCTATTCTGGTCTTCAAGGATCTCCATTCCTTTGTGGTCAAGTCTCATTACCACCAGGAGTCCTTAAGGTCATCCACTGCGGTGATGTATCCAGGGGAATTCCTGGCCTCTTTGTATCTGCAGGATGCCTACCTGCACATCGTTGTTCACTCAGAGAGCTGGCAGTACCTCCGGTTTGATTGCAACAAGGGGCACTTCCATTTCTCAACTCTCCCCTTTACTCTGACCACAGCCCCACTGGTGTTTATTCGTGTCTTGGGGGCTTTGATTTCTGTCATGCACCAGATAGGGGAAAGCAGGTAACTCCTTACGTGGAGCTCTTGAAAGCTCCATCCGGAGAACTCCTCCAGCAGCAGGTACGGGACTGCATTCATACTCGCGCATCACGGTTGGGTTCTGAACATGGACAAGTCGGACCCGATTCCATCAGTTGGTTTTTCTGGGTCTTCTGTTCAACACCCTGCAAGGCATGGTCTTTCTGACAGAGGATGATGTTCAACAGATCACCAACAAGGTTTCCCTGGTTCTGGATTGTGAGTCCATTCAAGCCAAGAAACTGACCTCTCTGGTGGGGACATTGATATCCACCATAGAGGCGGTACCATTTACGATGGCTCACTCAAGTGAACTGCAGAGGTTTATGATTCAGGTTTGTAAAGGAGACCCATATCTCTTGAAGCTGTAGGTTTATTTTCCCTTGCATGTGGAACAGAGTCTTCCTTGGTGGCTGCAGAAGGGAAAACCATTTGTGATCCTATTCTGGACCATGGTGACATGTTGGTCGGTGGAGGAGTGTCTCCTGCCAATCAATGTTCTTGAACTCCGGGTGTTATGCCATGCTCTGAGGTACTGGTCGTCTCATCTCGGAGGCTGCCCAGTTCGTGTCCAGTCCGATAACGCCATGGCTTACATCAGCAAACAAGGTAGCACCAGAAGTCTCGCAACTTGGTTGGAGGTCAGTGCTATTTTAACCTGGGCAAAAGAACATGTTCCGGCCATCTCCGCTATACATATTCCAGGCGTAGACAATGTCTTCCTGAGTCGACACACTGTGGACAACGGAGAATGGGAGCTTCACCAGAAGGTGTTCAACCTCATTGTTCAGAGATGGGGACTTCCATGGATCGACCTGATGGCCACCAGACACAACAGGAAGGTTCTGATGTTTTGCCCCCGCTGGTCAGATCCTCTGGCGTTTAGCAGTGGATGCACTGTTGATTCCTTGGCAGTTTCCCCTATCTTACATTTTTCCTCCTCTTCCCCTGCTACCCAGGGTGCCGAGGAAGCTACGGATGGAGAAGACTCCAGTCATCCTAGAGGCTCCTTACTGGCCCAGCAACCTTGCTTTCCAGAGCTTCTGGACCTGTCTGTGTGCGAACAGTTTCGGCTTCCACGCAGATTGGACCTCCTCCTGTAGGGTTACCAGTGGAAGGAGAACATGGAGTGTCTGGGTTTGACGGCTTGGTGACTGAATCCTCTATTCTGAGGAGGAAAGGTTTTTCTCCTGAGGTGGTAGCCACCAATATTCAGGCTCAGAATCCTGTTTCCTCTGATGCTTACTACCGGTTTTGGTGTATCTTTCATTCTTGGTGTATGGACTGGGATCTGTTCTCACAGGACCTGCCGACGGTCCTGTCCTTTTTACAGGATGGTGTGAACAAGGGCCTAAGCCTGAGTTCCTTGAAGGTCCAGACTTCAGCTCTCTGTCTTTTTTCAGAGGCGCATTGCCATTATTACAAGTGTCAAGGTCTTCTTTCAAGGCGTCGCTCATGCTTTCCCTGTCTTTAAGCATCTCACTTCCCAGTGGGACCTTGGTCTGGTTCTGGGAGTCTTGCAGCGGCCTTCTTTTGAGTCCTTGGCTATCCTTCTTCTTCATCTCCTTACTTGTAAGATGGCTTTTCTCTTGGCAATTGTCTCTGTTTGCAGAGTCTCTGAACTGCAGGCCTTGTCCTGCAAACTGCCTTTCCTGGTGTTTCACAAGGACAAGGTGGTCCTTCGTACCTCCCAGGAATTCCTTCCTAAGGTGGTCTCTGAGTTTCACATCAGTCAGGAGATTGTTGTGCCTTCTTTTTGTCCTGACCCTAGATCTGACAAGGAGAGGGATCTCCACTTGTTGGATGTGGTGCACTGCCTGAAGTTCTCTGTGCACCGCATTGAGTCTGTCTGCACTTTTTGTCATCCCTGAGGGTCCCAGGGCGGGCATGGCTGCATCCAAGGTGGCTTTTGCATCTTGGATCAAGTTTACCATTTGCAAGGCCTATGAACTCAGGAAGAAACCTGTTACTTTTCATGTTACATCTCATTCCACCAGGTCTTTTGGGGCCCCCTGGGCCTATAAGAATCAGGCTTCTGCAGATCAGGTGTGCAAGGTGGCTACTTGGTTGTCTGTGCACACCTTTGCCAAACACTTCCATGTTGATGTGCTGGCTGTGGCTGAAGCCAGCTTTGGCTTGAAAGTCCTGCAGGCAGCTCTGCCTGTCTAGGATTTTCTTTCCTGTGTCATGGTGATCTTTGTCTGTTGAGCCCTGTTGGTTCTTGTTCTGTGTGCTGTGTTTGCAGTTACTGGTGTGCTGTGTTAAGGTTCACTGCCCATTGACACTTTGTTAGTTGAGCTATTCTATGTCCTGATTAGTCCATGTAGGTCTGATATCATGAGGACTGGCACTTGGTCCTTGCCTTCTTTCCCACCATGGGGGAACTCAATGTTGGTACCTCCCAGAGTTACCTGTAAGCTATATTGGATGACAGGGAAAAGAGGATTTTAGTCTTACCTGTTAAATCCTTTTCTCTTAGTCCATATAGCTTACAGGTCTTCTACCCTGTCAAAGAACCGTGCTTGGTTCTCCTGTGGCTGGATGTGGGAGTCCTTTCAGGTTCATGCTCACAGGATTCTTTTCTCTTTTCCGTCTTGCTCTCTAGCTAGATAGGTTAATGTCTCAAATCTAACGGAGTTGGAGCTAGCTAGCAACCAGCTGAGGAGGAGAGGAAGGCTCCACCCTGCATTCTTTCCCAGAATTGTTCCTGCCTACTTAAAGGGGCTGTTGCCTTCCCAGAGTTACTTGTAAGCTATATGAACTAAGAGGGATTTATCAGGTAAGACTAAAATCTTATTAATTATATGATGTGGTGAAAATTAATTTAACTGATGAAAATAATTATGTAGTAAAACAATGTAACATACTTAAATGTTTCTACATAGTGAAAATGATGTATATTGAAACTGATGTGCTACATAATGAAATACCGAAATCCATAGTTAAAATGTGTGTGTATGTGTATAAATATATTTGAAGCGAAAATCAGCACTCTCAGGAAACTTTTTCTAAGTGCAACAGAAGTTTATTAATAGATCATTTTGTTGCACTCAGAAAAAATTTCCTGAGAGTACCGATTTTCGTAACAAATACTTATCCATATATACTGCACCCAGGCATTTAATTACATTATCGTGAGTGCATCCTTAAACCTTATATATATCTATATATATATATAATATCTATAAATAGCAAAATGGGCATGGCGTTGTAATGGGGATTGTACTTTTGAGTGCTTGAGGGGTGCGTATTCAACACATTGATTGCCAATTGTTTGGGTAGTTTGTGGCACAGAAATTGTTAAGTATTTGAGACACAGAGTGGTATGCATGCAGTGAAACATGTAGGATACATCTTTGGCACTGAAGGGATTTAAAGAACCAAATAAAATGGTGAATGTGTTGGGTTCCTTCAGTGCCAAAGAGGTATCTAACAGATTTCACTGCATGGATATGTCTTTGGCTCTCATAAACTTAACCCTTTCATTGTTGCAAAGGTAATGAAGTCCTCAAACACTGAAAGGAATTAATCCCCACGGGCAATGCCATGCCCTTTTGCTAGTCTGTATTAATAAAAGGAGGAGACTGGCACAAAAAATTTCATTTTATTCATATGTAAAGTTAAAAGCTTACTATCCCTTTTGTGTAGGCCAATATGAATAATTGATCTGTTGATTGGTTCTCCATAATTCATTTTTAATTAGTCCTGATATGTCCATGGAGACAACCATGATTCTTTGATTGTAGTACTCCAGGATCCTTCCTAAGAAGTTGTTAGAAGCTGTTGAGCAGCAGAGGGGTATCTGAAGCAATGCACTGGATACAATTTGGGTGCTCATTTGACACACATATCCCACCCCCCGAAAAATTTCTTTGGATGCCCATGGTCAGAGTAGATGACCTTTGTCTTTCCAGTTTGTGCAGACTACAGCTTCCGTCATCTCTAGCCTAGAAATAACTGTAGAATATAACCATATAATTGCTTGCTTTTTTGTGTGGCACACTGACTGGTATTGCAGTATTTGCTTTGCAAGCTGGAAGCCTTATGCTGTGTAAGAAATTCTATAGCCCCTCTTACCAAGGGTACAATTTATTCTTTTGGGGAGATGTGACTAAGAAAAACACACAGAAATAAGTCATAATAAAAATGATTGTATCATGTACAAAATCAAAATAATGTTATAGTTTGGATAGTATATACAATATTATGAGTTACAGAAATGGGAAAAAATTGAATCATAGTGATACCAGTAAATAATACGATGGCAATCTCCTCACATCCTCAAGCACTAATCTTGGTTTCTGGTCTACTCCTCTGCTGGGCTCACATCAGGACAGGAATCAGGACTGTTGTACTGCTCACCTCCCAGGCTGCTCTTCCTCTCACATGCTGTTCTTCTCTTGATGCCCCCTCATGCTGTTCTCTATTACTGCTCTACAAATACTCCTCCTTTATACCATTTTTCTATCAGTCAGGTCTGGTGAACTCAACTGGCCATTTCTGAACACACCCACTTGCAATTTCATGGTGGGACCAGTTCAATACTGTGATAAGGGGGCACCTAAATTTCCTCCAAACACTACATATAACACCACTTAAAATACAATATCTTTATTCAATTTAACTTAAGATCTGTGAATCCCAATTCCTTTATGGACATTAGGATCCTAAAAAATTCCCAAATTGGGGAATTAAAGAGCAAGCACTCTCATATATGACCCCAATGACCCGAAGAGCAAGTATTGCTATTCTGATGTAATAAATATGTTTATCGGTATAATAGCACCTATATTCCCTCTTATGGGTTTGCACTGTATCAAATTCTTAACAGAGTGGCGGATGAATATATCGTTTACCAGTTGAAAAGACACTATTAGATATACTTATCGTCTAACAGTTAATATAATAATATAGATCTACTGTAACTTACTAAATCAGCTCTCACCCTCTTAGTTTGAATTGGGTAACTTCCTCATTCAATCCGGGTGAGAACTTGATTGTGCAAAGGCTGACTATCTAATCCCTATAGCGATTCACCAGATGAAATTGTTAAACTCGTGTCTCACCCTCTTAGTTTGAATAGGAACGAAGTCCACATTCAATCCGGGTGAGAGACTGATATAATACAACCTGTCTAGTGCGCTAATCTCTCATGGGTATACAGCACTCCTGACTATGATTGTGTCTCGCTCTCTTAGTTTGAATAGACTCGTTGTCTCCATTCAATCCGAGCGAGAAACGAATTATTCAGCTGGTAATTCATTCACCCTCTGTATACAATGCAATTATTTTTATCAATATTAGTAAACTCGCTCCACTACGTCATTAGTGATCCAGAGTGCCCACACCATACAGACTGTAGCCCTACGCGTTTCGCTGGACTAGCCAGCTTCCTCAGGGACACTAGGTCGTTCGCCACTTTCATTCAGTGTTATATATAGTTTAATTAAACCATGACATCACACTAACCGCTTTTCAAATCCGGCGATGCTTCATTTCTATTGGTCCAACAATACACCAATGACGGAAGATTGAGTCCAATGTTACCCATATGTTAACTCTTAGTTACCTTGTGATTATATATATAAAAGGTGGACTAATTTATAGTTTCAGTAAATCAATCGATGCCCTAATTCAAAAACTGATGGTGAATAATATAATCAACCACTAAGGTAACAATAACACACTACATTAGCTCTTTTTTTAAAAAACTACTCCGTATTTCAAATCGCTAAACAGATGATATATGTAATTGTTACTTATCCAATATTGATCTGTTCCATATGTTGTTAATATATGGGAACAGAGAGTTCATTTCCGATACATCATCGACCTATATATTCAATAGTCCTGTCATTTTGCAAGTAACTCCATATTAACCCTTTATGGGCCGCAAAATACCAATATGATACTCGATCATTAATACTTCCATAAGTGAATATATACAGAACTACAAATGAGCAAACATTGTATTTATCACCAACCATTTAATCTATGAAGGGTTTATACGTAAACCCTTCATTTAAACCACAATTGCCCATTGCTCCCAGTTTGAAAATCCACTTGGCTTCGGCTTGTAGCAATGTTCTATCGTAATCTCCTTTACGTAATGAAGGCTTTATGAGCTGAATACCAGTGAATGAAATCACAGAGCAATTGGAATTGTGATATCTAGCCAAATGTCTAGAAATAGGGGTATCGCGATTATTACGAATATCTCCTATATGCTCTAACACTCTCATTTTAAACTGTCTGGATGTTTTACCAACATAAATCTTATTTCACACACATTGCATCAGATAAATAATACCACTGGTTTTACAATTGATATATTGCCTGATCTTATATATTTTATTATCTCTCGTAAACTCTGTGCATTTTTTTATGAATTTACATGCCATACAGTTAGTGCATGGAAAGCATCCTGTAATTTGAGATTTTAACCACGATCCTCCCATTTGTTGTTGAAAATGACTATGAACTAAATGATCTTTCAAATTCTTTGCCCGACGATAGGTGATAGTTGGCTTAGAACCAATTACTTCGATTAAGTCTTGATCCATTTGCAAATAATGCCAATGCCTCTGTAATATGTTGAGAATATTGGCACTTTGATGGTTATAAGTTCCAATAAGTCTGACTTTTTTATCGTTCTTTCCAACTGTCTTATTGTGTAATAATTCAGTTCGATCCGACCTTAAGGCTTTCTGATATGCTCTTTTTAAACAACTCTTTGTATAACCTCTCTGTAAAAATCTTTGCTGAAGATCTTTTGCCTGCTGTTTAAAATCTTCCAAAGATGTACAGAGTCTTTTTATTCGCATGTATTGACCCACTGGTATACCTTTTATTAACTGTTGTGGGTGTGCACTATTGGCATGCAATAGACTATTCGTGGCTGTACTCTTTCTATACACACTCGTTGACAGTTCACCATTTGCATTTTTCTCAATCATTATATCAAGAAATGAAATTTTGTTAACCATAATATCATGTGTAACTTTTAGATTATGGTCATTGGTGTTAAGTACCTCTACAAATTCCTCAAACTGTTCTTTAGTACCTGACCAGGTTAGTATGATGTCATCTATAAACCTAAGCCAAATACCAATCTTGTCTGTATACCTTGTCATTTCATCAGTGAACACCTTTTTATCTTCCCACCAGCCTAGATAGAGATTTGCATACGAAGGGGCGCATGGACTCCCCATTGCGGTCCCTCTAAGCTGGTGGAAGTATTTTTGAGAAAACAAAAAATAATTGTGTGTTAACACAAATCGTAGCAATGCTAATACAAGTTTGTTATGATTGGCATATTGTGTACCCCTCGTGATTAAATATGATTTTACTGCTGCAATACCCACTTCATGATTTATACTGGTATAGAGAGATTCAATATCTAAAGTTGCCAGAAAATCAGTCTTGGCTACAGTGATGCCTTCAAGTTTGATTATGGCATCTTGTGAATCTCTCGTATACGATGGTAACGCCAGAACAAATCTTCTCAAGATTTTATCCACATAAATACTAGCATGTTCTGATAAGCTATTATTCCCAGAGACAATTGGTCTCCCCGGAGGTGCTGTCGCTTTCTTGTGCACCTTAGGAATGCAGTAAAATGTTGCTATTGTAGGTGACTTGGGTAGAAGATAAAAAGGTGTTCACTGATGAAATGACAAGGTATACAGACAAGATTGGTATTTGGCTTAGGTTTATAGATGACATCATACTAACCTGGTCAGGTACTAAAGAACAGTTTGAGGAATTTGTAGAGGTACTTAACACCAATGACCATAATCTAAAAGTTACACATGATATTATGGTTAACAAAATTTCATTTCTTGATATAATGATTGAGAAAAATGCAAATGGTGAACTGTCAACGAGTGTGTATAGAAAGAGTACAGCCACGAATAGTCTATTGCATGCCAATAGTGCACACCCACAACCGTTAATAAAAGGTATACCAGTGGGTCAATACATGCGAATAAAAAGACTCTGTACATCTTTGGAAGATTTTAAACAGCAGGCAAAAGATCTTCAGCAAAGATTTTTACAGAGAGATTATACAAAGAGTTGTTTAAAAAGAGCATATCAGAAAGCCTTAAGGGCGGATCGAACTGAATTATTACACAATAAGACAGTTAGAAAGAACGATAAAAAAGTCAGACTTATTGGAACTTATAACCATCAAAGTGCCAATATTCTCAACATATTACAGAGGCATTGGCATTATTTGCAAATGGATCAAGACTTAATCGAAGTAATTGGTTCTAAGCCAACTATCACCTATCGTCGGGCAAAGAATTTGAAAGATCATTTAGTTCATAGTCATTTTCAACAACAAATGGGAGGATCGTGGTTAAAATCTCAAATTACAGGATGCTTTCCATGCACTAACTGTATGGCATGTAAATTCATAAAAAAATGCACAGAGTTTACGAGAGATAATAAAATATATAAGATCAGGCAATATATCAATTGTAAAACCAGTGGTATTATTTATCTGATGCAATGTGTGTGCAATAAGATTTATGTTGGTAAAACATCCAGACAGTTTAAAATGAGAGTGTTAGAGCATATAGGAGATATTCGTAATAATCGCGATACCCCTATTTCTAGACATTTGGCTAGATATCACAATTCCAATTGCTCTGTGATTTCATTCACTGGTATTCAGCTCATAAAGCCTTCATTACGTAAAGGAGATTACGATAGAACATTGCTACAAGCCGAAGCCAAGTGGATTTTCAAACTGGGAGCAATGGGCAATTGTGGTTTAAATGAAGGGTTTACGTATAAACCCTTCATAGATTAAATGGTTGGTGATAAATACAATGTTTGCTCATTTGTAGTTCTGTATATATTCACTTATGGAAGTATTAATGATCGAGTATCATATTGGTATTTTACGGCCCATAAAGGGTTAATATGGAGTTACTTGCAAAATGACAGGACTATTGAATATATAGGTCGATGATGTATCGGAAATGAACTCTCTGTTCCCATATATTAACAACATATGGAACAGATCAATATTGGATAAGTAACAATTACATATATCATCTGTTTAGCGATTTGAAATACGGAGTAGTTTTTTAAAAAAGAGCTAATGTAGTGTGTTATTGTTACCTTAGTGGTTGATTATATTATTCACCATCAGTTTTTGAATTAGGGTATCGATTGATTTACTGAAACTATAAATTAGTCCACCTTTTATATATATATAATCACAAGGTAACTAAGAGTTAACATATGGGTAACATTGGACTCAATCTTCCGTCATTGGTGTATTGTTGGACCAATAGAAATGAAGCATCGCCGGATTTGAAAAGCGGTTAGTGTGATGTCATGGTTTAATTAAACTATATATAACACTGAATGAAAGTGGCGAACGACCTAGTGCCCCTGAGGAAGCTGGCTAGTCCAGCGAAACGCGTAGGGCTACAGTCTGTATGGTGTGGGCACTCTGGATCACTAATGACGTAGTGGAGCGAGTTTACTAATATTGATAAAAATAATTGCATTGTATACAGAGGGTGAATGAATTACCAGCTGAATAATTCGTTTCTCGCTCGGATTGAATGGAGACAACGAGTCTATTCAAACTAAGAGAGCGAGACACAATCATAGTCAGGAGTGCTGTATACCCATGAGAGATTAGCGCACTAGACAGGTTGTATTATATCAGTCTCTCACCCGGATTGAATGTGGACTTCGTTCCTATTCAAACTAAGAGGGTGAGACACGAGTTTAACAATTTCATCTGGTGAATCGCTATAGGGCTTAGATAGTCAGCCTTTGCACAATCAAGTTCTCACCCGGATTGAATGAGGAAGTTACCCAATTCAAACTAAGAGGGTGAGAGCTGATTTAGTAAGTTACAGTAGATCTATATTATTATATTAACTGTTAGACGATAAGTATATCTAATAGTGTCTTTTCAACTGGTAAACGATATATTCATCCGCCACTCTGTTAAGAATTTGATACAGTGCAAACCCATAAGAGGGAATATAGGTGCTATTATACCGATAAACATATTTATTACATCAGAATAGCAATACTTGCTCTTCGGGTCATTGGGGTCATATATGAGAGTGCTTGCTCTTTAATTCCCCAATTTGGGAATTTTTTAGGATCCTAATGTCCATAAAGGAATTGGGATTCACAGATCTTAAGTTAAATTGAATAAAGATATTGTATTTTAAGTGGTGTTATATGTAGTGTTTGGAGGACATTTAGGTGCCCCCTTATCACAGTATTGGACTGGTCTCTCCCTGAGGATAGTTTGTTGATCCTCGTTCTGTCTATCCCTTTTATTTTCTTATTTTGAGATATTTATATTTGAGACCTGCGATACGCTCTTATCTCCTCATTTCACTTTATTTATTAATTTCATGGTGGCCCCAAAATATATTATTGATGGGGGAAGGTTTTCATATCTGAACTCTTTGTTGACAAACAAAAAGACTGTTCTCACTCCTTTCATATTTAACTAGGAGAGGCCTTCTTTTGAGTTCTCAAATGCCTAACTAAGGAATGCATCCTGTCAAACCCTTTGAAGACTCTTTTATTGATTTCATGGTTTGTTCCTCTGGAGTTTGGGAAGGCTGAAATTGCCTTGAATTCTTAATTAAGGAAACAGATTTTCAAGTTTTATATTCTTAAACCATAATATAGATCTAATATAACATCCATACAGATATAGGGCCATATGTTCAAAGAAGTAGTGAAATAGCTTTTGTCGTTTGTAACGACTTTTCAAAGTACATTGTCGTTGGGATCATTAATATTTTCAGAGAGTGTCAGTTGTGATTTGAAATATGTCGTTTGTCCTGACTGAAATTGTCATATGTAACGGCAAAAAAATGTGTTAACTAATGACAAAAAATGTCTTAAAAAATGTCTTAACTAACGACAAAAATGTCTTATAAAATATCTTAATTAACGAAAAATGTCTTAACTAAAGACAAAAATTCTCACATTCAGAACACATTCCCTCCACTTTTTTCTTAATGTACAATTTTGTCTTTTGAAAGACATTTTTTTGTCGTTAGTTACAACAAATTTTCTTTTCCTGTATACGACACTTAGCCCTGCCCTTGCCCCGCCCCTTTGCTCGTTAATTCTGGAGTTGTGTCGTACACAATGGACATTACTAGTTTTTTGTTGTATACTCTATAGAAAATATGTCGTTCATGCATTCAATTACTTATTTTTGTCTTTCATACGACAATTTTTTGTCATTGTCTCTTTGAACATATGGCCCATAGAGACATAGACACAATTTGACTTTCTTACAGCTGGTGTGGATATTGTCCTACATTTCAGTCTTTCCTGCCTATCCAGATGTCCCATCTGTGACCTTTTGTCTATGTTGTGGGAGTAAAGTTTGGGAACATTTTCCTATCTCTGCCAGACCTCCACAAGAGCGGAGAACTATATCATTAAAAACATTGCGCAATAGCATATTTGCCTTACCCTGCAATATCTGGTTTGCCTTACCCTGATCCCAATGTTTCTCCTCCAGCCTCTTTCCACTTCTCTTCGTGCAGAATGACAAGGCAGAGCGGAGCAGCACTCATCAACTTTGGGATCAGGGTAAGGTAAATCTACTATTGTGCGATGTTATTAATGATATAGACCAAAGTATTTAGTTACACAGACTGATTTATAAACTTTCATGCTGAAGTTTAAATAAACATTAATGTGATTTGTATTGCTGTGGAACAATGTTGATACTTAGACAGACACACACACACACACACACACACACACACACACACACACACACACACACACACACACACACACACACACACACACACACACACCCACACACACACACACACACACCCACACACACAGGCAGGTTATATACTCATGCAAATTGCTTTTTTTACCCCTTTAGGCCACGCAGCCAGCAGTTAAGGACCACTGGGGTTTTTTTGGCCCATTGGATTCAGGGGTCCCCGAATGGTGTGCGGCCCATCATGGGTACTTAACAGAAGTTTTCCCGTGACAGTCCTGGCACATCATGGGTCCTTTACGGGTTAAATTCCATTGAAAGTAAAATTCTTATCTCCCTTTTCAGTATAATTTATTACTTTGTCAAATATATTTTTACCTTTTGTTAATTGCTTCAGAAAAGATGGATATCTATGGCATATCTGTAATATATATTGTATTCAGCCTTCGTTCTTTATATGCCTTAAAAAAGAGACCTAAAGAGTATTGAAAACTTGCTTCCTAGATCCACTTGGCCAATAAAGGTATCACTTTTACTCTACCAGTCTCCTGCTTTTTCTACAACTGACAAGGTACCACCTTTTACCTTCTAGAAGGAGGAACACCAGGGTGGAAAAGAGGGACAGAGGGATTTGGGTCTCAAAGTCCCTCTTAACTACAGGAGAAAATAAGGAGAAAGTGTGCTTTTTAATCCTTTAAGCAACAAAAAAATTAGTTGCACACCTTCCTGGTCCTAAAAAGGGATAGTAATGTTTCACAAAAATAGCAACTCCAATTAATTTTAATAGTATTTGAGCCATAGAGAGGAGTATTTCAATACCGTCAGTTGTAGTTCAAGAGTAATTGAATGATAAAGTATCCCCCTCCTGCCCCTTTTACCTAGTGTAAGCCACCTCAAATCAGATGTGGAATCTGGTCTTAAGACCAGAAAGCTCACAGCAAGGGACAATCTTCTTACTGTGAGAACAATGAAAACCCTGCCCCATTGGCACGTTTTTCAGATTTTCCCTTATGCTAATTGAAGATTTCCCTCTCTACGATCTACCTGAACACCACCTTGCTGCTCTGAGCTAAGCAGTGTTACATCAGTAAAATGGGCTGGAGGGGGGTAATTTATCATTCAATTACTCTTGAACTACAACCCTGACAGTATTGAAATAACACTCTCCATGGCCCAAATACTATGAAGATTAATTGGAGCCGCTTTTATTATGTAACATTACTGTCCCTTTAAAGGTTCAAACTATGGGAAATAGATTCCCACAGTTGTCTAATGGTAATATTAGAGTTCAAATACAAAAAAATGAAAATGCAAGGTGTATTTACTACTTAGTAAAAACAATAGCAATAAAAAGCACAATGCATTTCACCTTGATAACAATGTCTAAAATTTTACCTATAACATATTGCTAACCTTGATTTTTCATTTCATGATATATCGTACAGTTCTTCTAAAGGACAGTGCCAGTGCATTGTGGTCCATAGTATGTCAGATCAGTGAAGGCTTTGAAGGAAAGTGTAAGAACATTCAGTTTTAATGATGGCAATGGTGTGGGCTGCTCAGCATATTTTACAGCCCACTAGAAAACAGTAATAGTTTGTTCAGTGAATTGAAACTTGTCTTTTTTGTAAAAGTCTAGCAGTGAAGAGGAGTAAAGAGACCAGCTCAGAAGAAACTTAAACAAGGCAAAACGCTCTGTAAGAATACCTCAACTGAAATGCAGCTTTTAAACTCAGTATTTATGGTGTACATATCCTAGGCAAAAACCTTTTCTTCCTGATCTTTTATGAACACACTAGTGCACCTTGATGTGTGTACACATTATAAATTCAATACAGAGAGCTGGAGAATTAGCCTATTTTTTTCTTACCTACAATATAACATCTATACATACCACCACCAGTTTCCCTCTAGAACACAGGCACCACTATTATTGAGTTCCTCTTTAGGAAGGGCAGAACACATCTCAATAGAAAGTCTTGTTGCTGGACACTCCCAGCCTCTCCTCCAGCTCTCAGCCCTTGCCCCATTTTTCCATCTCCAGTTACGTGTTCTTTGAGGTTAAAACATGGCCAGGACCCTTCTCTTTTAGAAAGATATAGGGCTGTCAAAACTCACCCATTAGATGGGTTACAATTACTGGGTTCCCCTGTGGAGAGAATCTTGCAACACAAGTTTTCGCTCCCAGTAGAGTCCCTTGGGGCTCTGCTTCCTTCACAATGGTAACCTGAAGAGAATGAAGATTGGTGAGTAACCCTTTGAGTGCCTTGGTCAACATTATCCCTACCTTGTACTTCTCCATAAGAGGTTTTCTATGATCCCTTGGGCTCTTGCACTCATGTTGGGTTTTATTATCTGTTATTGTACATTCCCAGGGTTATGGAACAAGGATGGCAGCATTTGTGAGACTTAACTGCTTCCCTGCTGTTCTGTTCGGGTTGGTGACCTCTCCTGAGCTTTTCCCTGTAGGGACCTATCTTTTGGGTGCCCCACACATGTTCCCCAGGGGTCACTGGGTTTCTTGGGGTGCCAATAAAATGTGTCTGTTTTTGGGTGTGCAGCTCCTTTAAGAACGGTTCCTGCACTTCCACCATCTTTGCTCCATTGACTTCTATAGGCAAACTTCATTGGGACATATCTCTGCAACCGACTGACATACAGAACTCCGAGTGGACACTTTCTTCTTGTCTCCTCATGCCCTTTCATCCGGTTCATGTCCTGAGTGTCTTGGGGGTCTGTGGCATTTCTAGGACAGAGTTGTAGGCCTCGCAGGCCTTCTTCAAACTGGCTGCCTGTTTTGCAGTGCCATTTTACTTCTCTTGCATATCCTATGCAGAGGCAGAGTCTCCTTGCTCTCCTTCTCCAGATTAACCCTTCACCTGCCAGATAAGTACTTTCTGGGCATTTCTTGGGTGGATTATTAGTCTGGGGAACTATTACTGGTTGTTTATACTAGTTTGGACACTACTCCTATCAAGATGTGGTGTTCTAAGGAAAATGGGTCTAGACCTAAGGGTAAGGACTCAGGGGTTGCGTTGGCACCCTCCCCCGCCTTGCTTACTGTTCCTCATGTCAAACGGGGCTCCCTAGAGAGTATTCTGGATCTCTCTGCCCCTCCGGTGCTGTGGCCCCTGCTACTCTGCTGGGCCCCTTCAGCACTGAACAAGAGGCAGCATGGGTGAAATCAGGGTTATCCACAGTGGCCCAACTTCCTGTATCCTTCCAGGGTGTTCTTTAGTCCTTAAAGCCCCCCACTACTTTCAGGTATGGGGTCCTCAGATTTCAGAGTATTCCTGTGCTCATAGGGGCCTCTGGGCCTCTTCCTACTCCTATGGACATGATTCTTATAAGGCAGACCCCTCTTCCCTCAGCTGAGGGACTTATTAGGGCTGTTTTATAGACCCTTCAGGTCCCTGACACCCCTGATGAGGGCCTTCCTCTGCGGATGTCTTCCAGAGGCATAGGATATCTTCTACTGTATTTCCCCCAATGCCACTCTTGATCAAATACTTATGGATGAGTGGAAGACCCCTGATAAGAGGTTGTCTATCGCCACAAGGTTTTCTAGACAGTACCCCTTTTCAGAGACCGCTTTGTCTCAGTGGCCCTCTCATAATACTGTGGATGCGCCAATCTCCAGGCTAGCCAAGTCCACTGCTGTGCCTTTGGAGTATGCAGTGGGACTGAAGGATGTAGCGGATAAGAATCTTGGTTCTGTCATTAGTGCAAATTTTCTCGGCCACTGGGGCTGCGTTAAGGCCTATTTTTGCCTCCACCTGGGTTAACAGGGCTGTTGCCATGTGGGGTGAACAGATGGTGGAAGCTGTCTGAGCAGATGCTTCCAAGTAGAATCTGTTTGTATTATTAACCAACATGAAGGTGGACAACATTTTATGTTTCTTCTGAGGCTCTTTTTTGAGGAGGTTGATTGTCTGCTAAAGCCTCAGCCTTCTCGGTTACTGCACAATGCCCTATGTGGCTTAAGATTTGGTCTGCGAACCAATCTTCCCAGAAGTCACTGGTTTCTTTACCCTTTCAGGGCAAATGCCTCTTTGGACCTGAGCTAAAGCAGATCATTAGTGCTTCTTTTTCATTCCTCCCAAATGGAGGCGCAAAGGCTGTAAACTTTGCAGACCTCCAGTTTCACCCCTTTATTGCTTTCTTTCATCACAGCAGTGTGTCCAGAGAAGTATATGGCTTCTTTGGACCTTCAGAACATATACCTGCACATTCCAATCCATCTGGACAGTCAACAATATCTGCATTTTGCCTTAGGCTCAGCTTTTATTCACACCTGGGGCATTATTTGTAAGATCTTTTGATTAAAGGGATAGTAATACTTTGTTTTATCTTTATTTTATTTTGTAGGCATTAAAAAAACATGAAGAACGATATAAGTCTTATCTCTCAAACCTTTATGGTTTAAGAGATATTCACAAACAAAGTATCCCCCCCCCCCTGTTCAGCCAGTTCAGAAGGGAGGTGCCCAGGTAGACTGCAGAGAGGGACAATCTTCAGTTAAGATAAGGGAAAAAGCTGAAAAACTTGTCAAGGGGGGCAGGGCTTTCATTGTTCTGATAGGAAGAAGAATGTCCCCTGCTGTTATCTGTCTGGTCTTACAACCAGATCCCCATCTGAGAAGAGATGGCTTACACTAGGTAAAAGGGGCGGGAGGGGGAACTTTGCTTGTGAATATCTCTTAAACCATAAAGGTTTGAGAGATAAGACTTATATCATTCTTCATATTTTTTTAATGCCTACAAAATAAAATAAAGTTAAAACGAAGTATTACTATCCCTTTAAGGCTCTTCCAGAGGAACTCTTGGCCTAGCACGTCAAAGGATGTGTTTGACTCCTGGTCCACCATGGGTGCATTCTGAAGTCATCTCCAGTTCCGTCCCAGGAGCTGGTGTTCTTGGGCATGGGGTTCAACATGCGTCTAGGGAAGGTCTTTTTGCTGGATGACAAGATCCTACAGGTAATGCAGGAAGTGTCTCAGGCCCTGGAGTGGCCCTGGGCCACTCTCAGGGAGTACATGAGAGTTCTGGGTAGGTTAATGTCAACTCTAGAGGTGGTGCCTTACTCTCAAGTGCACACCAGTGTGATTCAGAGACGTCACCCATAATTGGTACGGGAATTCGGCACTTCTGGATCCACAGATCTCCCTCTCTATGGAAGCCAGACATGACCTACAGTGGCTTTGCAATGATGTGACCTGGAACAGGAGAAGTCCTTTGTGATCCCGGAATGTACTCTGGTCACTACTGTTGCCAGCCTAAGCAACTGGGGTGCGGTTCCGGGTCACGTGGGGATCCAGAGCAGGTGAACTGCTAGGACACTTTTCAGTCAATCAGTGTCCTGGAGCTCAGGGCGATCCATCTTGCTCTTGTGTACTGGACCTCTCAGTTGAAGGGTCATCTAGTACAGGTCCAGTCAGACAATGCCATGGCCGTGGCTTATATCAACTGTCGGGGGCGTTCAAAGTGCCACTGCCTGGTATGAGGCGAGGTACATTTTAGGTTGGGCAGAAGCCTACTTTCCGACCATCTCCGCCATTCACATTCCAGGAGTAGAAAATGTGTGGTGTGGATCAGGAGAGTGTTCCTCTTGTGCTGTAGTGGAGACTGTGTTACGGTTGGCAAGCAAAACCAGGAGTCAGACGGTATAGTTAATAGAACCTTTATTAAGAGAATAATAACAGTATGCAATATAAATATATACACACAGTGGGTGATCGAAAAGGCGAGTACTGCATCAGGAATAGCAGTCTCCCAATGTCACCACCTCACTGTCCGAGACTAGGCCTCAGCCTGCTGGAGTCTCGCTATAAGGTAACGCCCAAGAGAGATACTGACTCTCTGCAGTCAGTAGCTGGGAGTCTGCTAGCCCCAGGTCAATACTAGGAAGGATGTCTGACTAACGGAACCAACCCTAGGAGCAAACAGACAGGGCCCTCTAGTAAGCACCAGATAGGATAGTCAGACGAGCCAAAGTCCTACACGGAGCGGGTAGTCAGCCAGAGCCACGGGTTTGCACCAGATAGGATATCCACTGAAGCGATGGAATGCTGGATGCGCAGTGGATAGAGCCCCAGGTCAACACCAGAGTAGATAGTCAGACAAGCCTAGGTCATACACGGAGCGGGTAGTCAGACAGAGCCACAGGTTTGCACCAGATAAGATATCTGAGCCAAATCGGAATGCAGACAGCGCCACGGGTCAACACCAGAATGGATGGACAGACAAGCCGGATCATGCACAGGAATCAGGAATACTAGATAATGAACTGCTCAGAACACCAACGTAAGGGTGACTGAGTCAGGACTCAGTCTGCCCTTTAAACCCCTCCACAGGAAATAGATAGGCGGAGCAGCTAGAGGGAGGAAGTAGGTAGGAGGAGACTACAGGGAACAAACACACATAAAACAGAGGCCTGCAGCATTCTTGAAGCCTCTGCATGCAGATGACATGTGGAAAGACACAGAGCATCGCTGAAGCAGCGGTGCTGGAAACAAGGTACTGTGACAGTACCCTCCCCTCAAAGACCCCTCCTCCGAGGGACCGGACCAGGTTTGTCAGGGAAACGTGCATGGAATCTGCGCACCAGGAGAGGAGAGTGAACATCAGCAGCAGAGATCCAGGAGCGCTCCTCTGGACCATATCCCTTACAAAGGATAAAATACTGTAAACGTCCTCTAACCATATTTCTCGTGATCTGCAACTATCACGGGAGCAGGACGGACAGGAGCGGAGGTATACCGGTTCCAGACCAGGGGCTTTAACAGGGAGACATTAAAGACATTATGTATCCGCATATTGGCAGGCAGTTCCAATGCGTAAGCCACCTGGTTGATCTTGCGCAACACCTTGAAGGGACCAACAAATCGAGGAGCCAGTTTATTGCATGGGATCTGGAGGTGCAAATTATGGGAAGACAACCACACTCTATCTCCAACCTGGAAGGTCAGTGCTGGCAGACGTCTACGGTCAGCCTGCCTTTTTTGTCGTTGCACTGAACCACGTAGGGTATGCTGTACCCGAACCCATGAGGAACGGAGTGCCTGCAAATGCTCATCCAGAGCTGGAATAGCTTGTGCACGGAAGTTTCAGGAAGAACTGAGGGTTGGAACCCATAGTTAATCAAAAAAGGGGAACTCTGAGTGGAAGAGTTCACTGCACAATTTCTGGCAAACTCCGCCCAGGGCAACAGGGTAGCCCAATTGTCGTGGTGGTCAGAGACATAGCAGCGGAGAAATTGCTCCAAGGCTTTGTTCGACCTTTCTGCCGCACTGTTGGATTGCGGATGGTATGCAGAGGAGAATGCTAATTGAATTCCGATTTGTGCACAGAAACACCTCCAGAAACGGGACACAAACTGGCTTCACCTTTGGGATACCATGGAGTCGGAACACCTCCTTTGCGAATACCACCGCCAATTCCTGAGCGGATGGCAAGCCCTTGAGTGGTACAAATTGAGCCATCTTAGAGAATTTGTCCACAACCATAAGTATTGCAGTAAAGACCATGGACCTAGGAAGGTCGCCCATAAAATCAATGGATAAGTGAGACCAGGGGCGTTCCCTGTTGGCCACAGGCTGGAGTAAGCCCACCGGTAGATGTCTGGGAGACTTATTTTGAGCACACGTGGTACAGGCAGTGGTAAAGGCGGCACAATCAGAGCGGAGGCTCGGCAACCAAAATAGTCTAGACAAGGACCAGATTAACTGGTCGCGCCCAATATGGCCAGCGATTTTGGAAGCATGGTATGTCTCCAGTATTTTAATGTGGAATTGAGCTGGTACAAAACATCTCCCACTAGGAGTCTCTGCTGGGGCAGATGCTTGGGCGGCCAGTATCTCCTCTCCCAGAGGAGAGGTAATACAGGTACGAATTGTGGCCAGAATGCGATCAGCAGGAATAATCGGAGCGGGAGGAACCTCCTCCTTGAACCTATGAACTTACGTGACAGGGCGTCTGCTTTAACATTTTTTGAGCCTGGAAGGTAGGAAACCACGAAATTAAACCTGGATAGGAATAGTGCCCATCTGGCCTGCCGGGAGGACAGCCGCTTGGCTTCAGACAAGTATGTCAGATTCTTATGGTCCGTAAGAATCAAAATGGGGGAACTGGTACCCTCCAACAAATGACGCCACTCTTTCAGTGCCAAAATTATAGCCAGCAACTCCCTGTCACCAATCTGATAAACCCTTTCCTCCTTAGATAGTTTTTTCGAGAAGTAGCCACAAGGACGCAAAGCATCTCCAGGAGCTGACCGTTGAAAAAGGAAGGCGCCTACTCCAATCTCAGACGCATCAACCTCCAGGGTAAAGGGCAGGGCGGGATTTGGATGTACCAGGATTGGAGCTGCAGAAAATGCTGCTTTGAGATTGTCAAAGGCAGAAAGTGCATCAGAAGACCATTCTAACACTTTGGCTCCTTTCCGCGTCATGTCAGTGATATGTTTTACAATGGTCGAGAATTTTTTTTATAAATTTACGGTAATAGTTTGCAAAGCCCAGAAATCTTTGAATTGCCTTCAGTCCATCCGGATGAGGCCACTGAATCACAGCCGACAGTTTTGTGGGGTCCATCGCGAACCCAGATGCAGAGATAACATACCCATGAAAGGCAACTTGGGTCTTGTGAAACTCACACTTTTCCAACTTGCAGAACAAGTTGTTTTCTCTCAAGAGCGAAAGGACCTTGGATACATCTGCATAGTGGGCCTCCGCCGTTGGAGAATGGATAAAGATGTCATCCAGATATACCAGTTTTGCAAAAGTTCTCTCAGGATGTCATTTATAAATTCTAGAAAGACAGCGGGAGCGTTGCACAGGCCAAAGGCCATGACCAGATATTCATAATGCCCGCTCCGGGTGTTAAACGCTGTCTTCCATTCATGCCCTTGTTTAATCCTGACCAAATTGTAAGCCGCCCTCAAATCGAGCTTAGTAAAGATAGTAGAACCTTTGAGGCGGTCAAACAGCTCAGTAATCAGTGGTATGGGATACGCATTCTTTACCATCAGTTTGCTTAAGCCCTGATAATCGATACAAGGGCGTAGGTCTCCGTCCGTCCTTTTTTTACAAAAAACAAATCCAGCACCCACAGGGGATGAGGATTTTAGAATGATGCCCTTCTCCAAGGCATCAGCCACATACTCCTCCATGACCTTATTCTCTTCCACAGATAGAGGGTACGTACAACCCCGCGGAGGGGTAGTCCCATGCAACAGCTCAATCGTACAATCGTATGGTCTATGTGGAGGTAAAGCTCCTGCCTGGACTTTGTTAAATAATTCAGAAAACTGCGAATAGGCCCCAGGTAGGCCTTGAGACTCGGCACAGGCAAGTCTGATGGGACGTGAAAGGCACGACTCCCCACAGTGAGTCCCCCAGGACAATATCTCACACGTGTTCAAGTCAATTTTAGGGTTATGTTTTTGTAACCATGGGAACCCTAATACAGTAGCATAGTGCGGGGAGTTTATCACCTGAAACTTCAGGGTTTCCTTATGCAGGGCTCCCATGCTTAGGGTAAGTGGGGCCGTCTCGTGGGTAATATGTGCTGGCAGCAGGGGTCTTCCATCAATAGCTTCAACTGCCAAAGGAGTGTCATGAGGCAGTAAAGGAATCCCAAAACACTCAGCGAATGTGGTGTCCACAAAATAACCTTCCGCACCAGAGTCTATAAGAGCAGGCACAGGGATAGACTCTTTGGCCCAAGATAGGACTATGTTCAACCAGGGTTTAGCCTGTGAGGCTTCAGGGGACTGTGAGATGCCACCAAAGATCTGTCCCCGACAGGATCTTTTGGTGCGAGTATCTCCCGGACGTACCGGGCATGATTTCAAGAAGTGACCATTCTTACCGCAGTACAGACATTGTCCCTCCCTCCGCCTCTGGGCCCTCTCTACCGCAGAGAGATGGGTAGCCTCCATCTGCATAGGTTCACCACCCATAGTGTCGGAACCAGGAGGCATGGGAGGTGAGGGAGGACAGGGTGGGCAAGAAAAGCTGTAGGACATGCTGGTAGGATGCCTCCGTAGGCGCTCCTTAAATGACGGTCTCTCCCAGACCCATATATCTATGAGGATGACAAAGGATATCATCTCATCCAGACTATTAGGTAGGTCACGAGCAGCAATCTCGTCCTTCATGTAATTGCAAAGCCCTTGGGAGAATGCAGCTATCAGTGCCTCATTGTTCCACCCTACTTCGGCTGCTAGGGTTAAAAACTCAATTGCGTATTCCACCACTGTGCGGTCACTCTGGTGGATGGTAATCAGATGTTTGGAAGCCAAGGTCCCACGACCTGGCACGTCAGATACGCTTCTAAATGAGGCTACAAATTGAGTAAAATCGTATATTATGGGTTTCTCCATCTCCCATAAAGGACTCGTCCAAGCCAATGCCTTGCCAGCCAGGCATGAGGAAGCATCTCGAGGTATATGCCCAGCTGATTAAGGAATCCACGACATAACTCAGGTTCCCCACTATAGCGTTGTGGGAGTGGAGCAGATCCAGTTAACCCTCTGACCAGTCCTGCATCAGACACGGTAGCAGCTGTAGGTGCCAAAGGAGAAACTGGGGTGGCCACCTGCTGCGGGTTATAGTGTTCCCAGTGAGCGGTTCTGCCAAGCAGGGTCTGCAAGGCACCTGCCAACTGATCAATACGTTGATCCTGATCCTGCATTCTGTCAAATATTCTCTGTAAAGGAGGATCACTATCACCATCTGTTGTCATGACCCTTACGTACTGTTACGGTTGGCAAGCAAAACCAGGAGTCAGACGGTATAGTTAATAGAACCTTTATTATGAGAATAATAACATTATGCAATATAAATATATACACACAGTGGGTGATCAAAAAAGCCAAGTACTATATCAGGAGTAGCAGTCTCCCAGTATCACCACCTCACTGTCCGAGACTAGGCCTCAGCCTGCTGGAGTCTCGTGATAAGGTAAAGCCCAAGAGATACTGACTCAGCCTGCAGTCAGTAGCTGGGAGTCTTCTAGCCCGAGGTCAATACTAGGAAGGATGTCTGACTAACGGAACCAACCCTAGGAGCGAACAGACAGGGCCCTCTAGTTAGCACCAGATAGGATAGTCAGACGAGCCAAAGTCATACACGGAGCGGGTAGTCAGCCAGAGCCACGAGTTTGCACCAGATAGGATATCCACTGAAGAGATGGAATGCTGGAAGCGCAGTGGATAGAGCCCCAGGTCAACACCAGAGAGGGATAGTCAGACAAGCCTAGGTCATACACGGAGCGGGTAGTCAGCCAGAGCCACAGGTTTGCACCAGATAGGATATCCACTGAAGTGATGGAATGCTGGATGCGAGGTGGATAGAGCCCCAGGTCAACACCAGAGTGGGTAGTCAGACAAGCCTAGGTCATACACAGAGCGGGTAGTCAGCCAGAGCCACGGGTTTGCACCAGATAAGCTATCTGAGCCAAATCGGAACGCTCAAGAAGAATAGTCAAACAGCGCCACGGGTCAACATCAGAATGGATGGACAGACAAGCCGGATCATGCACAGGAATCAGGAATACTAGATAATGAACTGCTCAGAACACCAACGTAAGGGTGTCTGAGTCAGGACTCAGTCTGCCGTTTAAACCCCTCCACAGGAAATAGATAGGCGGAGCAGCTAGAGGGAGGAAGTAGGTAGGAGGAGACTACAGGGAACAAACACACATAAAACAGAGGCCTGCAGCATGCTTGAAGCCTCTGTCTGCAGATGACTCGTGGAAAGATGCCGAGCGTCGCTGAAGCGGTGGCTCTGGAAACAAGGTACTGTGACAGACTGCCAGCGATCAACCTGATGGCTATTAGGGACAACAGGAAGGTTCTGACTTTTTGCTCCTGGAGGAGTGGGATCCTCTGGCCTTTTGTCACGGTTTTTTGATTAACACTCAGACCAGTATAATATGTTTAAAATTAACTTTATTAATTGTGAGGAGCATACAGTAAATTAGCAAACAGTTTCATACAACTGAACACAAATGTGCAATAAGTCTAAAATGAGTAAGAATATAGGCTGTAGTAGACAGATGAAGATTCTGATCTGTGCCAAGCCAACTGGAGGCACTGTTGACCAAACTGAACCCACACCTTGGCAACCCGAGAAAGTAGGCAACTAGACACCAAGGACCAGGGTCAAAGGAGGCAAACGACTCAGAGACCGGCAGCAGTAACTAGGACATGGAGTCCTAAGTGTATGGACTGGCAACTGTCCCAGATGCCTGGGAGACACTGAACCCAAGATAGAGGCAACCCTGACCCTAGCAACTTGGGTATGAAATAGGAGCGAGGCAACCTTCACTGGTAAGACAAACCCTAGAACGCTAGGGGTGGACCAAGGTAGCGCAACAGAGTGGCAACAAGTGTCCAGCGCAGTGAGTGTAGAATATCGCGCAACAGCTGGCTCCTGAGCCAAAGGCTACAGCAGAATGTAACGGAGCACTGACCCAGAATAGAGGCACAAGACAGATGCAGGGTCTAGTGAATATGCACAGGAAAGGTCTGCGACTTCCTACCGGGAGTGAGCCCAGCTAGGTAACGAGAACAGACACAAGACGATCGAGAGTAACACAGCCAGCAACTGACAGTACTGAGCCGGTACCCCGAATGTGCACACCGCCTGAGGCAGTTAACCGGTGTAAGCGGCTAGAGCAGTACGCTCAGCCTTAGGTAAACAAGCAAAGAACGCGCTACGCAGCACACAGACAACGGACGCAACCGGAAGGGAAGCTAAGGGTTCAGCCAGGCATAGTCCGCAACCCAGCGGTACAGAGCGGGTGCTCAGACCTAGGAGGAATGCAACAACCGGTACTAGGCAACAACGGAGCAGGTAGTCAGCCAAAAGTGGTCAGCAGTGTAGCGGGTAGTCAGCTGGATCAGTCAGTGACGGAGCGGGTTCTTCAGCCGGATCAGTCAGCAACGGAGCGGATAGTCAGCCGGATCAGTCAGCAACGGAGCGGGTTCTCAACCAGATCAGTCAGCAACGGAGCGGGTTCTTCAGCCGGATCAGTCAGCAACGGAGCGGGTTCTTCAGCCGGATCAGTCAGCAATGGAGTGGGTTCTTCAGCCGGATCAGTCAGCAACGGAGCGGGTTCTTCAGCCGGATCAGTCAGCAACGGAGCGGGTTCTTCAGCCGGATCAGTCAGCAACGGGAAAACCGGAACAAAGTCAAGCAGGCCAAGTCATACACGGAAGGAGCATATGGGAACCAACGTCAGGCCAGGAACACCACGAAAGGGCGTCTTCGTAACGACATGACAGGGTATAAGAAGGCTGGCCCTAGGCGGAGTTACGTTCAGCGCCCAATGAGAAAGAGACAGCAAAACCAGGAAGTAATAATGTCGCTGAAGATATAAATAGCACGCTATCATGATACCTTTGCTAAGGACGCTGTGCTTATTCCGTGGAACTTCCACCTCGCTCATGTATTTCCTCCAAATCCTCTTATTCCCTGAGTGCTCAGGTAGATCAGGATGGATGATTCTGGTCACTACTTATTGAACCAAGAAGGTATGTTTCTATTTAGAATCCACTTCCACTTCCTCCCAGGCAGAATCTTGTTCTCCAGGGTTATCTTTGGAAAGAGGATGTGGAAAAGCTGGCTTTGATGGCATTACGTTTGAAGCCCTCATCCTGAAGAAGGGATTCCCCACTGAGGTAATTTCTACTATGATTGAGGCTAGAAAGACTCTCTCTTCCTAGGCCTACAATAGGGTTTGGTCTGTTATTTTTATTCCTGGTGTGTGAACCTGTCTTCACAGGACTTTGACCTTCCAGTGGTACTATCCTTTCTCCAGAATGGTGTGAAGAAAGGACTCTGTCTGATTTCCTTGATGACTTAGATTTATGCTGTTTCTGTCTTTTTCCAGAGACTTATTGCCACTATTCCTGATGTCAAGGTTTTCCTGCAGGCGGGTGCTTATGCTTTCCCTGCTCTCAAGGCTCTGTGGGACCTTAATTTGTTTTTTTGTGTGCTGCAGAGGCCTCCTTTTGAACCCCTTGTTACCATCCCTAAGATGGCCTTTCTTCTGGCAGTGGTCTCAGTACACAGAGTCGCTGAGGCCTTGTTTTGTAAGCATTCTTTCCTGGTTTTCACAAGGACAAGGCAGCTCTTCGCACTTCTCAGGAATTTCTTCCCAAGGTACTTTCTGAGTTCCACTTCAATCAGGAGAGAGAGTTCAGAGAAGGGCTACTAAAATGGTGAGTGGTTTACAGGAAAAGAAATATCAGGATAGACTAAAAGATCTGAACATATGTATAGCTTGAAAGAGAGAAGAGAGAGAGGGGATATGATAGAAACATTCAAATGCATGAAGGGATTCAACAAAGTGTAGGAAGGAAGTGCATTTCTAAGGCGTAAAGAAATGTTAGGACAAGAGGCCATAATTAAATACTAGAGGGGCACAGGTTTAGAGTAATGTAAGAAAGTTTTACTTCACTAAGGATAGTAGATAAGTGGAATAGCCTACCAGCAGAAGTGGTAGAAGTTAATACAGTGACATAATTTAAGCGTGCATGGGATAGGCATAAGGCTGTCCTTAAGATAAAAAAGACCAAGGAGGTTTTGAGGTTTTTACAGTAGTAAAATGGACATATCTGCTGTCAAATTCTATGTTGTGCTTTCCTTTTGTCCTGATCTGAGGGATCTCCAATTGCTGGATGTGGGGCAATACCTAAGTTTTATGTGCACTGCACAGTCTTTCTGTAAGACTGATTTCACTGTCGTCCAATACAGGTCACTGGTACTCTGGGAGGCGATCCGCCCCTTTAATAGGCAGGAACAATTATGCAAATGACTGCAGTGGGCGGAGCCTCCCCTCCTACTTAAGCTGCCTTCAGGCCAGAGCCACTAGATTGATTTGTTCCTGTGTGCTGTGCACACCAGGTGGAGAACATCTTTGCAATTCATCTTAGTGTTTTGTTTTGTTTTTTTTTCAAATATGGAATACCACCATTAGGAGGGTGACCATGGCTGTGAATTGCCCTCCTTAAAGTGGCTGGTGCAGCTTCCAGGGATTTTCTGTGGACCTTATGCCCTGAAGAGGGAACAGCTTGAGTCAAGCAGCTTCCCTGCTGAGGAATTTACCTCTGGTCTATTCCCACTTTATCATGGTCACCTGAAGACAGAAGTCCTGCAGAAAGGTGAGCCACCCCTTGAGTGCTGAAGGTCCACTTGTCCCCACAGTGTCCCTTTGATGGGCTTGTATTTGGGAGTTTGCATTGCACTCCAGCACTCATAGGGTGTTTTTATTTGCATTTATCATGTTTATGCAATTTCTGTGGTATTCTCTGGGTTTTGGAGCTTTGGGTATAGTTTTACTTATGTTTCTCATGTATTGGGTAACTGTTTAGCACTTTTTAATGTTCAGTGGGACTTTATTAAAATTTAGTGTTCCGCACCTTTAAGCGCGTCTTTTCCCGCTTAGACGCCATTGCTCCTTTACTCTATGGGATTTCACAGTGTGGGACATATCTCTGCAACCGCTTGTCAAAGCAACTTCAGAGATGGCTCATTTTACTTCTAAGCTCCTGCTCTATCATCCGGTGTATGTTTACAGGGTGTGGGGAGTTCAGGGGGGCTTCGGGCACTGTTTGGGGTACTTCTGAGAGAAAACTACATTTCCCATGAGCGCCCGGTTCGCGCTCGTTTCTGATTGGCTGACCTGACGGCTGCCATTTTGTGGTGTTCTTTCTCAGCGAGTATACTACGCAGGGACCGAGCCTTCTCTCCTCTCAGCAGATTAACCCTTCGCTGGCCAGATAAGTCCGTTTTTAGGCATTTCTGGGGGTGAAACTTTAATCTTTCACACTTTTACTGGTTGATATTGTTTAGTGGTGTATATTGACGCTGTGAGCATGTCTACTCCACTGGAGCCAGGGGCGAGACCCAAGACTAAAGAGGCTGGGGTGTCTGTTCCCCCCATTGCGCTTTGCTCCTCTTGTCACTCTGGGCTGCCTAGAGATTGTTCTGGTGATTTATGCCCTAAATGCACTGATTGTCGTGATAGCAACCCTGGGCTTCCCAGCCATGCTGTTGAGCCAACTTGGGTGAAAGAGTTTAAAGCTGCCACTAGGGATCTCAGATCCACACTCCAACTCTTTCCCTCTCAGGTACAGGGGGCTCTCCAGGTTTGGCAGACCCCCTCTACTATCAGGACTTCCCTGCCTAAGCCACAGGGAGCTCCTGATGTGTCTGATTCTTCTGAAGAAGAACTATTACAGGATTCTGATGCTGAGGAAGTCACTGTTATTGAGTCTAACAGGTCCATTGGGGACCCTTATGAATGTGACCCTGAGGTTTCGGCGGAGGGTCTTATTAGAGCTGTGATAACTACGCTCAACCTTCCTCTGACTCAGGAATCTACTCATGATCCAACTGACGTTTTCAAAAAACCATCTAAGGCGGTTGTATGTTTTCCAACTAACCCTACCCTTGCCCGTCTAGTCTCTGAGGCGTGGAGGAATCCTGACAAATCCTCCTCAGTGTCTAAAAAGTTTGCTAAACTTTACCCTTTTCCTGAGACTGAACTGGCAAAATGGGTTCATCCTCCCAAGGTGGATGCTCCTGTTTCCAGGCTGTCCAAATCTACTGCTTTAGCTGTCTCTGATGCCTCTGCCCTGCAGGATTGGACGGACAAAAAGCTAGAACTTTCTCTTAAATCTCTTTTTGCCTCCATTGGCACTGCCATGCGTCCAACCTTTGCAGTGGCGTGGGTTAATAGAGCTATTGCGGCCTGGACTGAACGACTGACTGAGGCAGTCCGCCAGGATGCACCGGTATCTGAGCAGTTGCAGCTACTTGCTAACATTACTGAAGCACAAAATTATGTTGCTGATGCTGCCTTTGATGCTGTGCGCATGATGGCGAGGGCCTCCACTTCTTCTGTGGTGGCCAGACGTGCCCTTTGGCTGAAAATTTGGTCTGCTGATACAGCCTCTAAGAAAACCTTGCTTTCCTTACCCTTTCAGGAGAACTTGCTATTTGGTTCTGAACTTAAGGAAATGATCAGCGAGGCTACTGGTGGTAAAAGTACTCTTCTACCCTCAGTCTTCAAGAAGAAGTTTCCAGCCAAACGCAGTCGGTCCTTTCGTTCCTTTCAGACTGAGACACGCTCCACGTCCCAGACGGGTCCGTCCTCTGCGTGCTCCTCCTCCAAGCCCAAGCAGTCCTGGAAGCCCAAAGTTGCCCCCAAGGCCAAAACCTCCAAGACTTCTTCGGCATGACTCACCGAACCCGGGTCCGCATCCGGCAGTGGGTGGACGTCTCTGCATCTTTCGCCGGACTTGGGAGGAGTCAGTGGCGGACCCATGGGTCATTCAGGTGGTATCAGAGGGATACAGGATCCCTTTCTCTTCCCTTCCTCCTTTTCGGTTCCATTTTACTCGTCCTTCTCAGGAACCTACAAAAAGACGTCTGTTCGATGACGCTATTCAGGATCTCTTGGACAAGGAGGTCCTGGAGTTGGTTCCTCCGGAGGACACAGGTTCAGGATTTTATTCCAACCTGTTCGTGGTGGCCAAAAAGGACGGAGGTGCTCGTCCCATTTTGGATCTCAAAGATCTCAATTCCTATGTTGTGGGTTCCCACTTCCGCCAGGAGTCCCTGCGCTCTGTGATTGCAGCAATGTCTCCAGGGGAGTTCCTTGCCTCCCTGGACCTTCAGGATGCTTATCTTCACATCCCTATTCATCCAGAGAGCAGGCGGTATCTCAGGATTGCCTGCCACAGGGGACACTTTCAGTTTTCAGCTCTTCCCTTTTGGCTGACCTCGGCCCCTCAGGTCTTTCAGAGGGTGTTGGGTTCCTTGATAGCGGTACTTCATCAAGAAGGTGTCAGGGTGACCCCCTACATGGACGATCTCCTCCTGAAAGCCTCCTCAGCGGAGCTTCTCCAACGACAACTGCAGCTGTGTATTCACACTCTGAACCGTCACGGCTGGATCCTGAATCTGGACAAGTCAGACTTGGTCCCATCTCAGAGGCTCGTTTTCCTGGGTCTCCTGTTCGACACTCGCCAATGCATGGTGTTTCTACCGGAGGAAGTGGCTCATAAGATAGCCGTCCGAGTGGCTGGGATCCTGGAACTGGACAGAGTTCCAGTGCCGAAGTTGACGTCTCTGGTGGGGAAGTTCATTTCCACGATCGAAGCGGTACCATTTGCCATGGCTCACTCCAGGGAACTTCAGAGGTTTGTGATCCAGACGTGCAAGAATCATCCAGATCATCAGCATCTGTCGGTCTCTCTACTTCCTCATGTGGAATCGAGTCTGCACTGGTGGTTGGATCTCTCTCATCTCCTGAAAGGGAGATCCTTTCAGGTTCCCTGTTGGACCACGGTTACAACGGATGCCAGCATCCGGGGATGGGGTGCTGTGTTGGGTCGTTTCAGTGCTCAGGGGAAATGGGGACTGGAGGAATCTCTTCTCTCCATCAATGTTCTGGAACTGCATGCCATCCGGCTTGCCCTGAGACACTGGGAGTCTCAGCTGGACGGTTGTCCAGTCAGAGTGGAGTCCGACAACGCCACCGCAGTGGCCTACATCAACAGGCAAGGCGGCACAAGAAGTTGCACCGCCTGGTTAGAGGTCAAGGATATTTTATCTTGGGCAGAAGATCACGTGCCTGTTATTTCTGCAGTTCACATTCCAGGCGTAGACAACGTCATGGCAGACTTTCTCAGTCGTCACACAGTCGACAGCGGTGAATGGGCTCTTCATCCAGAGGTGTTTCACCTACTCACCCAGAGGTGGGGGGTGCCTGTAGTGGACCTGATGGCTACCAGACACAACAGGAAGGTGCCGGTGTTTTGCTCCCGGCGGAGGGACCCTCTTGCTCTAGCAGTGGATGCATTGTCAATTCCTTGGGATTTTCCTCTGGCTTACATCTTCCCTCCTCTTCCTCTATTGATCAGAGTCATCCAGAAGTTGAAGCAGGAGCGTTGTCCTGTCATCCTGATCGCTCCAAACTGGCCTCGCCAGTCCTGGTATCCGGAGTTGATGGCCATGTCAGTGGCGGAACCGTTTCCACTCCCTGCCCGTCCGGATTTACTTCTTCAGGGATATCTGTGGAAGGAGGATGTTCAGCATCTCCATTTGATGGCCTGGCGGTTGAATCCTCGATTCTAGAGAAGAAGGGATTTTCTCCTTCAGTGGTGTTGACGATGCTCAGTGCTCGTAAGCCTGTGTCCTCCAAGATCTATCATCGTAGCTGGGCCACCTTTGTGGCTTGGTGTACTGATCGGAAGGTGTCCCTAGACTTCCATCTTCCCACTGTCCTGGCTTTTTTGCAGGACGGTGTTGAAAAAGGGCTCAGTCTGAGTTCCCTCAAAGTCCAGACTTCTGCTTTGTCCGTGTTTTTCCAGGAAAGGATTGCTATCCTTCCTGATGTGAAAGTTTTCTTCCAAGGTGTGACTCATGTTCGGCCTGCCTTTAAGAGTCCTGCTCCCCAGTGGGACCTCAATTTGGTGCTGGGAGTTCTCCAGCGACCCCCATTTGAATCCTTGGCTTCCATTCCATTACGTCTCTTGACTTGGAAGATGGCCTTCCTTTTGGCTATTGTTTCAGTTCGCCGGGTAGCAGAGTTACAAGCTCTGTCTTGTAAACCTCCTTACCTGGTGTTCCACAAGGATAAGGCTGTGCTTCGCACTACCAAGGAATTCTTGCCCAAGGTTGTGTCCGAGTTTCACATCAATCAAGAGATTGTGGTTCCCTCTTTCTGCCCTAACCCTTCCTCTGACAAGGAACGTGATCTCCATTTGTTGGATGTGGTGCGTTGCCTCAAGTTTTATGTTCATCGCACCGAGTCTATCAGGAAGTCTTACGCTCTATTCGTCATTCCTGAGGGGCCTAGGGCAGGGAGACCGGCTTCCAAAGTTACTATTGCCTCTTGGATTAAGGCTACCATTCGTGAAGCCTATAAGTTGCGGAATAAGCATGTTCCCTTCCGGGTGACTGCCCATTCCACCAGATCTATTGGGGCCTCTTGGGCCTACAAGAATCAGGCATCTGCTGATCAACTGTGCAGAACGGCCACTTGGTCCTCTGTGCACACATTTTCAAAGCACTACCGAGTTGATGTACTGGCCTCGGCTGATGCCAGTTTTGGGAGGAAGGTCCTGGAGGCAGTTTTGCCTGTCTAGGCCTTCTGCTCTGTGGTTCTTAGTGCTTCTTTACTGTTGAGCCCGGTTGGCTCTGGTTCCGTGTGCTGTGTTAGTTCAGGGGTTGTTTTCCCCTGGTTGGTGTCCGTTGACACTTACATTTTGGGCTATGTAATTAACTGGTTCATAGCAGTTCTAGTGACTTGGGCCTTGCGCCTGGTCCTTGCCTTACTTCCCGCCTCTGGGTCAGCTCAATGTTTGTACATCCCAGAGTACCAGTGACCTGTATTGGACGACACTGAAAATAGGATTTTAGTCTTACCTGTTAAATCCTTTTCACTTAGTCCATACAGGTCACTGGTCTCCCACCCTGTCAAGGGACCATGCTTGGCTCTCCTGTGGCATTCAGTGGGAGACCTTTGGGGCATGCTCACAGGAGTCTTCCTTCTTGCTTACCTATGGTCAGTTTTAGTGTCTCAAATCAATCTAGTGTCTCTGGCCTGAAGGCAGCTTAAGTAGGAGGGGAGGCTCCGCCCACTGCAGTCATTTGCATAATTGTTCCTGCCTATTAAAGGGGCGGATCGCCTCCCAGAGTACCAGTGACCTGTATGGACTAAGTGAAAAGGATTTAACAGGTAAGACTAAAATCCTATTTTCTTGCTTGTCATTCCTGAATGTCCGAGGACAGGTTAGGCTGCTTCCGAGGTCACTGTAGCCTCTTGGATCAAGTCTACTATACAACAGGCATATGAACTCAGGAAAACCTGTTCCCGTCAAGGTCACAGTGGATTACGCTAGGTCTATAGGGGCCTCCTGGGCATACAATAAGTTGACACTGAACCCTCTGCTGAGGGTCTCATTAAGGCGGTATTGACCACTTTAAATATTTCCTTTACTACTGTAGACCAGCGGGCTACTTCTGATGTCTTTCAAAAGCTTAAGAAGTCAAGTACTCTCTTTTCACCTAATCCCACTCTGGATCAGATTATCCTGTATGAGTGGAAGACTCCTGATAAGAGTCTTTCTCTGTCTAAAATGTTCTCTATATTCTCTCCCTTTTCTGAAGCTGCCTTAACTCAATGGGCTTCTCCTCCTCAGGTTGATTCCACTAGTTCTAGGCTTTCTAAATCCACAGTCTTGGCTTTAAAAGATGTCACTGAAAGAAAGCTGGATGCTATTTTGAAGGCTAATTTCACAGCCATAGATGTGTCCTTGAGTCCCACCTTGGCTTCTGCATGGATCAATAAGGCCATTGCAGTTTGGTCTGAATAGCTGACTACTGCTGTACACAAAGGTGCCCCAAAAACTGACATGCTGTCACTTTTGGCCAACATTTCTGAGGCTCAGCATTATATTACGGACACTCAATTAGATACTGTTTGGCTTGAAGCCAAAGCATTTGCTTTTTCTGTGACTGCTAGGCGCATGCGGTGGCTGAAGATCTGGTCTGCTGACTTGATCTCTAAGAAATCACTGATTTCTCTTCCTTTTCAGGGTTCTTCTCTTTTTGGTGCTGAATTGAAGACACTCATCAGTGAGGCCACTGGGGGTAAGAGTACATTACTACCTCAAGCTCCTAAACACACTCAGGTGAAACGACATCGTCTTTTTCGCCCGAAAGAATGCAAAACATTTGGGGCGAACCCAGTGGCATCTCAGGCCCTGCGTTCCATGCCCAAGCAGCAGTGGAGGTTGAAACATGCCTCCACCAAACCTTCAGCCTCACTCACCGAACCCTGGCCCGCAACCAGTAGGGGGCTGTCTGCATCACTTTTTGAGTGTTTAGACATGCTCTGTTGTCGATCAGTGGGTATTACAGGTGATTTCAGAATGTTACAGGATTCCCTTCAAATCCTTGCCCCCCTTCAGGATCTTTCCTTCTTGGTCCCCTCAGGGACAGGTAAAGCTCAGGCTTTTCAATGGGGCGGTCTGGTCTCTCTTGGACAAGAGATTTCTGGCACCGGTTCCTCAACAGAAGAGAGGTTCAGGCTTTTATTCCAACCTCTTTATCGTTCCCAAGAAGGATGTTGGCTGCTGCCCGATCCTGAACTGCAAGGCCCTCAACAAATTTGAGATCAAGACCCATTACAAGATGGAGTCTTTACACTTAGTCATTGCAGCATTGTGTATGGGGTAATTTCTGGAGTCCTTGTATCTTCAGGATGCCTATCTGCACATCCCTGTGCATGCGGAAAGTCAACAGTACCTCAGGTTTGCCTGTGAACTGGGTTAATTGCTCTCCCCTTTGGACTCACAACAGCTCCTCAGGTGTTCACTTGAGTTCTGGGTGCACTAATTGCCTTCCTGCACACCAAGGAGATTCAGGTAAAACCGTACATGGATGATCACCTCCTCAAGCACCCGCCAGGGACCTCCTTGACCACCAAGTCCAGGACTGTACCCAGATCCTCCTCCAACACGGTTGGATTATGAATATGGACAAGGTGGCCCCGGTGCCATCACAGAACCTGGTGTTCCTCGGTCTCCGCTTCGACACTCAACAGATTATGGTCTAGCTGATGGAGGACTCAATTCAGCAACTTACCACCAAGGTGTCTTCTGTTCTGTCGTGGACATCAGCTCTCTCCAGCGAGAAAATTTTCCTCCCTGGTGGGGAAGATGATATCCACAATGGAAGCAGTCCCGTTTGCCATGGCTTATGCCTGAGAAATTCAGAGGTTTGTGGTCCATGTTTGCAGAGGGAACCCGGATCTCCTGGATCAACCTGTCTCCCTTCCTTCGGTCACAGCTCAGAGCCTTCACTGGTGGTTGAACATCTCCAATCTGACGAAAGGGAGGCAATTTGTGATTCCATACTGGACCACAGTGACAATGGATGCCAGCCTGCCACGGTTGTGGCTCAGTCTTGGGTCACCTGAGTTTTCATGGCTGCTGGTCAGAGGAGAAGACTCTTCTTCCCATCAACATCCTAGAGCTCAGGGCGATTTCACATGCTCTAAATTATTGGACCTCCCATCTGATGGGGTGTTCAATTCGAGTCCATTCTGAAAACACCACTGCCATGGCTTACATCAACAAGCAAGGAGGCACCAGAAGTCCCGCTGCTTGGCTAGAGGTCAAGGATATTTTAACCTGGGCAGTACTATCTACTGCTATCTCCGCAGTGCACATCCCAGGCATAGAGAACGTCCTGGCAGACGTCCTCTGTCAACACACTGTGGACCTGGGTGAGTGGGAGCTTCAACCAGAAGTGCTTCATCTCCTGGTACAGATGTGTGGTCTTCCCATGATAGCCCTGATGGCTACCAGGGACATCCCAAAAAGTACAGATGTTATGCTCATGCTGGATACTCTGTCAATCCCATGGTGATTTCATCTAGCATACATCTTCCCTCCCCTTCCTCCCTTACCCAGGGTGCCGCGGAAGATTCGTATGGACTGGACTCCCACCATCCTGGTTGCTCCAAACTGGACCAGACAGCCTTGGCTTCCAAAACTACTAGCTCTATCTGCCAAGGCACCATTTCCACTGCCACACAGATCGGATCTCCTTCGCCAGGGGTACCTGTGGAAGCAAGATATGGACCATGTAGCTTTGATGGCATGGCTGTTGAAGCCTCCATCTTGACAAAGAAGGGCTACTCTCCAGAAGTGGTCTCCACTATGATTAAGGCCATAAAACCTGTTTCCTCTAAAGCCTATTAGGGTTTGGTCTATCTTCCATGCTTGGTGTGTGGACAGGTATCTGTCCTCAGATGAATTTGATCTTCCTGCTATCCTGTCTTTTTTGCAGGATGGTGTGAACAAGGGCCTTAGCCTTAGTTCCTTGAAGGTTCAGACCTCGCCCCTCTGTCTTTTTTCAGAGAAACGTTGCTGCCTTATTGGATGTCAAGGTCTTCTTTCAGGGTGTTGCTCATGGTTTCCCTGCTTATAAGGCTCCTACTCCTCAGTGGGACCTTAACCTTGTCTTGTGAATTTTGCAGCAGGCTCCTTTTGAGACCTTGTCTACCATTCCCTTGCGTCTTTTGATGTGGAAGATGGCTTTTCTCTTGGCTGTAATTTGTCTGCAGAGTGGCTGAGCTGCAGGCTTTGTCCTGCAAGCCGCCTTTCCTGGCGTTTCACAAGGTTGTTCTCCGTACCTCCTAGAAATTTCTTCCTAATATGGTCTGAGTTCCACATGAATCAGGAGATTGTTGTGCCTTTATTTTTTCCTGACCCTAAATCTGACAAGGGGAGGGATCTCCACCTTTTGGATGTGGTGCGCTGCCTTAAGTTCTGTGTGCACCTCACTGAGTCTGTCCTTCAGACAGATGCACGTTTTGTCGTTACTCAGGGTCCTAGGGCTGGTAAGGCAGCATCCAAGGTGTCTATTGCTTCTTGGATCAAGTCTACCATTCGGAAGGCTTATGAACTCCGGAAGAAGCCTGTTACCTTTTGCATCACAGTGCATTTCATGAGGTCTGTTGGGGCCTCCTGGCCTACAAGAATCAGGCCTCTGCTGATCAGTTGTGCAAGGCGGCCACTTGGTCTTCTGGCCACACATTTGCCAAACACTGTGTGCTTTGGCTATAGCCAGTTTTGCCTGTCTAAGACTTTACTTTCCTGTACCATATAGTTCTTTATCTTTTTTTTAGCCCTGTTGGCTCTTGTTCTGTATGCTGTGTTAGAGTTAATCAGTGTCAGTTGACACTGTTGGTTTGGGCTGTTCCATGTCTGGATAGTCCATGGGAGCTCTGGTATCGTGGGGACTGGCACTTGGTACTTTCCTTCATTTTCTCACCCTGGGAACTCAATGTTTGTATATCCCCATGGTACCTGCAAGCTATACTGGATGACAGAGAAAAGAGGATTTTAGGGCTCGATTCAAATGTTGGCGTCGGCAGAAAAAACTGGCGACGCTGGTTTTAACGTCAGCTGAGCAATGCAAATGTTCCACTAGTAAAAAGCGACGCCAGTTCTGAAACACACGACGCCCGTCGCCAGAACAGCAAGATCTCACCCATAGAGGATAATGTACAAGCGACGCCAAAAGCTAGTCAAATGTTGGAGTTAGGGCTAACGCGAGTTAAATTGCAACATTTCTCTCCAGAAATCTAACACCTATTTTTTTTGGAGAACAGCACAGTAGGCAGAGTAAAAAAATCCACGTCGACAGTTCTGAACAGCATTCTCTGTGCTTTTCCCTACCCAGCCACTAGGGGAACACAGAGATGGCTTTCAGCACCATGGACAGCTTTGAATGCCATAGGGATGTGCACTACTCATCCCTGTGGCATTCAAAGGGTTACAATCAATAAAACTAGTACACCAAGCACTACACAATGCCCCCTTCCACATCCCCCCCCTTAGTATGTCACGTATATTGCATATATGTGACATACTAACCCCATCCACATCCACCTCATGGACTTCAATGTAGTGGACAAATCTGTCTTTTATTCCACAATTAACCCTTTGAGTACCAGAGAGGTAGGAAATAATTGCTTAGCATGTTTCCTTCCCCTCTGGTTCCCAAAGGGTTAATAGGCAAGATATGCCTGTATGTGTGTGAGTGGGTGTGTTTTTTTTACATTTTATTATTAAAATACTATTCTTAAACGTATATTGACTTAGATTCATTCATTTGTAATGCCCTACCTCCTGTGTCCCATTGCTATCATTATTTTTGCTCCACTCTCCTTCAAATGGAGAGTGGAGCAAAAACACTAATAACAATGGGACACAGTAAGTAGGACATTATTAATGAATGAATTAATTACTCATTTGTAATGCCCTACCTCCTGTGTCCCATTGCTATCATTATTTTTGCTCCACTCTCCTTCAAATGGAGAGTGGAGCAAAAACACTAATAACAATGGGACACAGTAAGTAGGACATTATTAATGAATGAATTAATTACTCATTTGTAATGCCCTACCTCCTGTGTCCCATTGCTATCATTATTTTTGCTCCACTCTCCTTCAAATGGAGAGTGGAGCAAAAACACTAATAACAATGGGACACAGTAATAGGACATTATTAATGAATGAATTAATTACTCATTTGTAATGCCCTACCTCCTGTGTCCCATTGCTATCATTATTTTTGCTCCACTCTCCTTCAAATGGAGAGTGGAGCAAAAACACTAATAACAATGGGACACAGTAATAGGACATTATTAATGAATGAATTAATTACTCATTTGTAATGCCCTACCTCCTGTGTCCCATTGCTATCATTATTTTTGCTCCACTCTCCTTCAAATGGAGAGTGGAGCAAAAACACTAACAATGGGACACAGTAAGTAGGACATTACTAACCCTTTGAGTGCCAGAGTGGTACGCAACACATTGCAAAGCAATGCATTGCATACCACTCTGGCACTCAAAGGGTTAAAATACAATTGAGGCAGCAGGCTTCCCTCCTCTTCATTCATAAATTCTTCATTCATTCTTCATTCCATTGCTGCGGGTGGCTGTGAAGCCCGCAGCATAAGAAAAGCCTGGGGACGAGAAGCATTGTGAGAAGGGACGAATTGTACAACGTGCGACGCCAGGCACAATGCCAACGGGTGAGGAGAGGAGAAGTATCAGAGGAAGCGGGCAGCAAATACAAGCCTACCACCCGCTTCCTCCTATGTCTCTCTCCCCTCCTCCCGCTTCCTCCAATGCCTCTCTTGTCCCCAGGCTTTTCTTATGCTGCGGGCTTCACAATCACCCGCAGCAATGGAATGAAGAATGAATGAAGAATTTATGAATGAAGATGAGTGCAGCCTGCTGCCTCAATTGTATTTTAACCCTTTGAGTGCCAGAGTGGTATGCAATGCATTGCTTTGCAATGCGTTGCGTACCACTCTGGCACTCAAAGGGTTAGTAATGTCCTACTTACTGTGTCCCATTGTTAGTGTTTTTGCTCCACTCTCCATTTGAAGGAGAGTGGAGCAAAAATAATGATAGCAATGGGACACAGGAGGTAGGGCATTATAAATGAATGAATCTAAGTCAATATACGTTTAATAATAGTATTTTAATAATAAAATGTATAAAACATACCCACTCACACACATACAGGCATATCTTGCCTATTAACCCTTTGGGTACCAGAGGGGTAGGAAACATGCTAAGCAATTCTTTCCTACCTCTCTGGTACTCAAAAGGTTAATTGTGAAATAAAGGACAGATTTGTCCACTACATAGAAGTCCATGAGGTGGATGTGGATGGGGTTAGTATGTCACATATATGCAATATATGTGACGTACTAAGGGGGGGGGGTGTGGAAGGGGGCATTGTGTAGTGCTTGGTGTACTAGTTTTATTGATTGTAACCCTTTGAATGCCACAGGGGTGAGCAGTGCACATCCCTATGGCATTCAAAGCTGTCCATGGTGCTGAAAGCCATCTCTGTGTTCCGCTAGTGGCTGGGTAGGGAAGCACAGAGAAAGCTGTTCAGAACTGTCGATATGGATTTTGGATTTTCTGACTGAACTTGATACTTTGAAGTTCTGTGATTGGCTGTGGTGCTAGGTAACATTTTTATCGTGTGTTTTTAGGTAAGATTTTCCATGGGACGCAGGTTTAAGGTTAACGTGTATTTTGTTGGTTATCGCTCTTTAGCCTTTCTGGGTAAGGAAGATTTGAATCTCACGTTACCTGGTCTTGCTTAACGCGTGAAGGCAGTTTTTTTTCTTCACGTTGGTTTTAACGCCAACATTTGAATCAAACCCTTAGTCTGTTAAATCCTTTTCTCTTAGTCCATATAGCTTACAGGTCTCCCACCCAGTGAAAGGAACCATGCTTGGTCTCCTGTGGCTGGACACGGGAGTCTTATTGTGTCCGTACTCAAAGGAGTTTTCTCTTCTTGCTGTCTAGCTCAGTAGGTTCTATGTCACAAATCTAACTGGGGAGGGGAGTGGCTAGGTAGTCTGTTAGGAGGCGGGAGGCTCCCCCGAACTTCTCTGAAGAATTGTTCCAACCTACTAGGAGGAGCTGTCACTTCCCCATGGTACTTGTAAGCTATACGGACTAAGAGAAAAGGATTTAACAGGTAAGACTAAAATCCTGTTAAAAAATAAATAAATAATATATATATATATTCTAAAACTAGCACAGACTAAACTCAGAGCAACAATAATATCAGGCAGAGTTGTACAATATGTGAAATACAATGCACTTTTATTCACATATTAAATGCACTGTGGCATGCAGCAGAGGAACAGACAGAGGGATATCAGTGATTGACTCTGTTATTGTTCCAAAGCTTTTCTTAATGGAACGTTTTATCACAGCCCGCTCTTGTGTCTCTTTTATGTACCAAGTATATCTGTATTACTATATTACCATTCAAAATGAAGAGATAAATGAGACTTTTACTGTACTTACAGTTCGGTTGGGGAAACAGTAAGAGCAAGATGGGAAAATGAACTACGATACTGCAATGAGAACTATAATGGCACTCCTCCATATAGTGTGTGTGTGTGTGTGTGTGTGTGTGTGTGTGTGTGTGTGTGGTCATATAAGATTCACTGTAAATGTATAACTTGCTCTCTGAGTGGTATTCTATTGTTTACCGCATTAAAGGGTTAGTAATGTCTTCTTAACAAAAAAGTCATATTGTAGCTATTCAAAAAATAAATCAATTGATGCCAGTCCGATCTCTCAAACCTTTATAGTTTGAGAGATATACGGTGATTAACTTTCCTCTTCCCTCCTCTTTCAGAGACATCAGCCTCTAGCTGACAAAGATCCTGGTCTCGAGACCGGAAGGCGGCTCTTCAGCAGAGCCAAAATACCTCAATCCAAAAAGAAATACTTCATTAGAATGGTCTACAAAGTTTGCTTGCAAACCAGGCACACTTTGTAGACCGTTCCAATTAAGTATTTCGACTCTGCTGAAGAGCCGCCTTGAGTTGCACGATTCCTGTCGGCTATACAACTGAAGTCAGTGAAAGGGGAGGGAGGGGAGAACTTTATAATCCTAAATCTCTCAAACCATAAAGGTTGAGAGATCGGACTGGCATCAAATGAATAATTTTTTGACTATCTATAATATTACTTTTTATTAATACAAGACATTACTAGCCCTTTAAGGTGAGTTAAGAAAATTTGATTTTCATGTTGATCTCTTTTTTTTTTTTTTTATTTTCTCCTCCCCAGATCTGGAAGTCAGAATGTTAAGGGCAGTGCAGCGTAGCATGTCATCACATCCTCTCCTATGGACTTCACTCCTGCTCCTGTTTCTTCAGCTAGTCTGCACTATTGATGTTCCTTTGGACCGTGAGTTATAGGTGCAAGTGTGGGTGTGTATGTGTGTGATAAGTTTAGGAGTTTATATAATTTACATAATATTGTCAAAAAAAAGCAACCAATTACAGAAAGTATGAAAGTTGCTTAAAGGGGATCTATCACCCCTGTAGAAGTTATTTGCTAAATAATCTAACTAATAAGACTATGTTTAAAGCGTGCCTTGCACCCTACTTCCAGACAGACTGCGGTTGCCTGCTCTGTACTGTAGTCTGTCACTCTTCCTCTTCTCCGTTCCCTCTATCCAGCCTCCTCTGATGATGGAGGCTTTCTGTCTGTAAGCTGGAGCGATCTCATTGACAGAGGTCGATATCTAGCCAATGAGATCTCTCCAGCGTACAGACAGAAAGCTTCTGTCATCGGAGGAGGCTGGATAGAGGGAGGGAAACAGAGGCAGAGTGACAGACTGAGGTACAGAGCAGGTAACCGCAGTCTTCCGGAAGCAGGCTGCAGGGCACTCTTTTAAATATTAATTTTCACCCAAATAAAAAACAAATTAATACAGTTTAAAACATATCCTCTTAATAATCTAAATAATAAGACTAACTTGTATAAGGGTGATAGATCCCTTTTAATTTTTCTGTAGCAGTATGCCTTCTATTATTTTCAAGAAATTACAAATGTGATCGCTGGCAAAGTTTATTATTTTCTGTTTCTGTCAAGTCTACTTGCAATTTCTCTCTAGTTTTTGTTTCCGTTATTATTTTGATAAATGTTCCTGGACGTTTTAACTTTAATATTGTTGTTTTTATTAAGCTATTGTTTAAATATGTTGTTCTTTTCATAGTGACAAGTAGTAGAAAAAAGGAAAATTGTCTCATGATTTTTCTATACCAGCTTTATTCCTTGGTAGTATTTACCAACTTGACCCTAGATCACACTGTAGTTGATAAATTTTGTCACTGGTTTTTCCTAGCTGGTTCCCACTGATGTCAGCCAATATTGCTGGCTGGCACCCATGTGGGTCAGCCATTCATTGGTGGTTGCGATGAGCTTTTCAACCTCCATCTCAGTGCACGTGAATGGTGTGTCCCAGGCCCCATAGACTGCCATTCAAACTTTGCTTACTGCAAATGTGCTGCATTCCTGAGAGAATGCAGTAAACTTGCAGCATGCCGGCTGTTGCAGTCACACAAGGTCATAGTCACCCATGTGAAAGGTGCCATAGCCCAGCATGTTAATTGTCACCAATGGCAAAAGATACAGTGAAAAATCTCTGCTTCAGTGCCTCATGTGTGAAAGCAGCCTTAATGGAGGCCCGTTGTTTTGCTTTGTTAATAATGTCAACTGAATCTTCACCTTTGATGCCTATGAAGTGGGCACATCTCTATCTAAATGAGTTCTGATAGTCTCCCATAAATGTTTTTGCTGTACCTATTTTGTTGCTGCCATACTCTTCCTCAGCAATCTTCTCCTACGCATTTACCGGTGTAACCAGTAACTGTGTAACCAGTACATCATAATGAGATGAAAAATATATTTCAATATTTTATAAGTCATGAATCTTCAATTAGGTTTATTTTTCTGAAAGTCCTACAGCAGAAGAAATTACTTTTTCCTGTAAGACCAGTAAAAATAGGAAATTCATCCTCAAAGGTGGTATTCTTTAGAAAAATTAAAGAAACTAAAACATGCACTCACTGCTGGGAGAATTTTTACTTATTTAATTAGACTGTTAACAATAGCTGCAGCAAGTTTCCAAAACATAATTTTTTAATATACACTCAATGAGAGAGCTTGTGTCCATTGCAATTGATAGGAGGAACACCACCTTGTGACCGCCTTAGAAAAGTACAGTTATTCTATGTCTCATGGTGTTCGAGCCCAGGTGGTGACATGTTGGCGATATTTCACTTGAGGCCAGGCTACTTTATGAGTGGATCTCTTGGATGTCTGCTCGATCCCTGGCACTAAGGTGGGAGGAGGGCGGGGGGGTAGGGTGGTGTGTTTCTGTTCAGCGCTTGGGCTCGACGCTAGATGCAGTAATTTTTGACTGTACTTTTGGCTTAGCCTCTCTGTGCCCCTTGGCGGTGTGGTGGTGGTGGTGGGGGGGCTGTGTCGCAATGGGGCTGAGGTTGGGACGGTCCTATGATGCACCTTCTGTTTACTGAAACTTTTTATTGGGCCTTCCTGCTCGCCCGGTTGCTGTATGGGTCCCTTTCCTTGCCTCTGCTGTCCCCGTTGGGGGTACAGATGCTTGAGTTCCCGGCTGTGGAGTACTTTTAGCTTCCTTCTTGGGGGGGGAATCTCCCTCAGCTCATTGAGGCAGTTGCTTAATTTGCTGGGCGGACCTAGTGTTGTTTCTGGTGGTCTGGCCTCTATCTTCCACGTGGAGGCTGGGTGGTTATTGCCTACTTTTTAGACCCCTGAGCATGTTATTTTGTTTTTTATTGTCACTGTTTATACCCTTCTGGTTGCATTACTATGACGTCTATTGTTGCCTTCTTGTTATAGGTTGGCAGCGGACCTCACCTATCCAGCATTTTTCTTTCTTGTGACTCCTCGTTTTGGGGTCCTAGACTCTTCTTTCCCGGCTGACATTTCCCCCTTATACAGAGGCCCCTTGTTTTCTTGGCTTGAACGTGGTCTCTGATCTTTGAGAGGTCTGGGACTTCCTTCATTAGCTGAGTGGGTCTCAGAGTATACGTTTTACTTCCACATTATTTCCCCCTACCCTCTTCTCTCCCTTGCCCCCCCCCCTTCCTGTCCTCTTTCCGCTACCCTTGCTTTTCTCTTCTGGCTTTTCCTCTATCCACTTCACTTTTATAGAGGGTTTCCTTTAGCCTATTGAGTTACGATATCTGCGGGTCCTTCATACGTCCCTACGGACCTCAGGACCCTGACTCTTAATGTCAGGGGTCTCAATGTACCTGAGAAGAGATTGCAACTAATCCATGATCTTAAATCACAGCGTGTCTCTATTGCTTTCTTACAGGAAACCCATTTTTGAGGCACCTCTCCACCACGTCTGACCTCTCGTGATTTTCCTCAGTGCTTCTGTAGTAATGACTCTTGTTCAAAAACTAAAGGTACTGCGATTTTAATCTCCAAACATATACCCTTTGTGGAGATTGACCGTGTCTTGGATCCAGGTGGTAGATATATCTTTGTTAAGGGTGCAATTGCAGATCACACTCTTGCTACCTTCCAAACGTTCGCCAGCATCTCTGCTTTGCTGCCATAATGGCAGCCTTATGTCAGTTTCAGGAAGGGTTTACAATCTTGGGTGGAGATTTCAATGTGGCTTTAGACCCCACTCTTGACACATCTGCTGGTACATCTCGTACACCTTTACACATTCTGCGCCGGATCAAGAAGTTGCTCTCTGACAGCTAACTGATTGTTAGAGAGCTCTCCATCCTGATGCCAAATATTATAGTTTCTTCTCAGTGCCACATGACAGATATTCCCGAATCGATTACCACCTCTTTTTGTTGAGGTCGGCACACTATGGCCTCACCACCTGGTCGGATCATGCCCTGCTGTCCATGTCCCTCGCCTTACATCTAACCCGCCCCACACAATGTACCTGGCGGCTTAACGATTCCCTACTCACGGATCTTGCTATTGTATCCTCCACTAAATCTGTTTTGGCTACCTACTTTGCTGAGAACACCACTCCTGATGTGGCTAAGCTTACTGTTTGGGAAGCCCATAAGTGCATGGTTCGTGGGCACTTTCTTACTATTGCCGCCACGATGAAGGCGCGGTTGACTAAACTGAGTGATTTATGCTCCCGGATTGCTATCTTGGAACGTGCCCATAAGTCCTCTTTACATGGCGAAGAGTTCCAGAGTCTCTTGATTTTGCAACGTGAATTGTCTTCAATCCTACATAGACAGGCGAGAAGACACCTGGACAGACTCTGATCGTTATACTACGAACATGGTGATAAACCGGGGAAGTTCCTGGCTTGGGCCCTTCAGAAACATTGCCAACTTATAACCCTAAGATTCGTGCCCCTGGAGGGTCAGTTAAACAGCTACCTTCCGATATAGCTAAAGAATTTGTCGCCTGTTATTCCAGATTATATAATTTATCTTTGGACTCTGATCTGACTGCGCGTGCGGTGCATTTGAAATCTAGGATTACTGCGTATCTACAACGGTACTTAAAACTTCGACTCCCTGCTGCCGACTCTGACCTTCTCTAACGGCTGAGTTCTGTAGAGGAACTGAGTTTGGCTGTGCGTTCTGCTAAACCTGGCAAATGTCCGGGCCCGGATGGTCTTTCGGTGCACTATAAGCTCTTCCAGGACATCCTTGGCCCTCAGTTGGCGTCTGCCCTTAATTCTATCCTGGAGGGTCATACTATCCACCCGCATACACTCACGGCAACTATCTCTCTGATACCAAAGGAGGGGAGGGATTTGGAATTGTGTGGTAACTACAGGCCCATCTCTTTGCTAAATGTCAACCTCAAAGTGTTTTCTAAAATCCTAGTTACTTGTATTATGCCCTTTATACCCTCCCTGATCCACTCCGACCAGGCTGGTTTTGTGGGAATCCAGGGATTGTACGATCCGGGCGATTAAAGGGGAACTTTCACCCCGCAATAACTTCATGTTCACTTACTGCTCACCTGGCGACTAGCTGCTTAGTAGCGCTAGTCGCCAGAAATCTTACCCGGTTCTTCAGATATCGGCGTTTTACAGGAGCAGGAAGCACGGACGTCTCTTCACAGTGACGTCCGTGCGCCTGCGGTGTCAGTCCCTTGTCAGTCCCTTGTGCACCGTACGGTGCACAAGGGACTGACAGCGCAGGCGCACGGACGTCACTGTGAAGAGACGTCCGTGCTTCCTGCTCCTGTAAAACACATATATTTGAAGAACCGGGTAAGATTTCTGGCGACTAGCGCTACTAAGCAGCTAGTCGCCAGGTGAGCAGTAAGTGAACATGAAGTTATTGCGGGGTGAAAGTTCCCCTTTAATTTGATCCATAGGGCCCGGTCCACCTCTTCTTCCTCCATCTTATCTGGCACTCAAAGGGTTAAGAGACAAGATGCCTTTTATCTGCAATATAAGAAATTAAGTTGGCCATTCTTGCTTATGTTACTGTATTGTGCACTAGAGAAAATAAATCCAACAGCATACATTTAAAAAAACGAACAAAGTCAGTCTTAGGAATTAATATATGCAGTGTACTACCAGTGTATATGTTAGATATGTTTAAGAAAAAAATATTAGCCAGGTGTGTGTAATATATAAATCAATATACAGTATAGAGTTAAACCTGGCCAGGGATGAGCAAATGTAATATGACTGCCCATCCCTAGCCAGCTTTACACCCAATACTAAGTAATCACAATCATCATAATGTGATTGACAATCCATGGCCAGCTTTAAACCCACCAAGTAGCGAAACATACTTTTTGTCATATGTTACACATTAAGTATTTGCCCCCTACTACATGCTAATACATAGGGATTACTTACCTGTGGGTTCTTACATATTTGTAGGCATCTATTCTTTGAAGATTTGTTAGTTCCAGTTTAGGTTGTGATTATTTAAGTTTTCTATATTGCCTCTATAGCTTTCCACTTAAATATTGCGGATCTCGGTGCTTTCCAATGTGCTGGAGACCCACAATGTTTACTGTGGGTTCAGTCATCTCTACAGATGGCCTCCACTACTTTACTAAATTGTATCCATGTAAAATGTGGGGTGCTGATGTAAGAATATGTTCATACAAGTAAACTGGATTAGTTTATATCTTTTCTAAAACTCTAATGGTAAATGAAGTAAATTATGTACCTCTCACAAGCACAGCACAGCTTCTAGTATTTCAGATAAGTAGTGTTGTAACCTGTAGCTCTATCATGTCATTGCCAGTTCAGTTATATAGTAATATAATTAAAAATAATAGCTCAAGCTGTTTTTGTCTCCATTAGATATGTACATGCAAAGTGATGTATCTGAAGTGGATTAAGACAGGAATACAAATGGACCAGTGATAAGATGCATCGTGCTAGAGCTTTAACACTCTATCAGTAAAAATCAGTATTTTACCAGTCTACCAATGTTTTCCATTGATATAATGTGTGTACACACATACCTACTGGCGTGAATGTGATTATTTTAGGTGTAGGACATTGACATTGCTCATTAAATTGGCCCCACATTTTTTCCTCTGGTCCCAGGTGTGCACCCCCTGAATGGAATTTCTAGAGTCGCCACTGGATGCCATAGACTTCAGTAACCCTACTGCATGGTTATGTTTCAACATTTATTTTTGCCTTATCTTATGTACCTAATTTTGTCCCCCCCCTCCCCCCCCTGTCCCTTATCTATCCGTTGCCCCCAAAAAACTTCAATAAACTTGATTTACAAAAAAAAAAAAAAAAAAAAAAAAAAAGAAAATTACAGTTAACTGTAAAATAATAATAATAAACTAAAATGAAAAGCAAGTTTGAGCTGTTATAATTGAATACATAAATCTCCCAGTCATTGGGTTAGACTTGTTTAACTCAGCAGGGAGAGCCCAATTCTATATAATAATTCGCTAAAACCTGTGTAACGCCGCGTGATGCGCAGTAGAGACTGCTGCGCGTGCCGCAGTCATGCGCAATAGAGACTGCCCGCGTCGCGGCTGATACAGAGCGACCGGGTGCCAGTGGCACTGTGGACAGTGTAACGGGCTCTGCAACTAGTAGTATATATTTTGTATTAAAATGAGTTTAGTGCTGCTTAAATGCAGACACAGGAAGAATGCTGTTTTATTGCCTCTTCTGCATTGTAAATGTTCCAATTTTTGTGGCAGAATTCTAAAAAAGTTTTCACCTGTGTTTTGATTTCTTCTGGCTCAGTAGAAAGGGGTTCTGTGAACAGTTGAATTTAATGGGCTTATGTCATTTTACTATTCTATTAAACAAGTAGTTATTGGCTTTCTCAATGTAATTTGAGACTTCATAGCATAGTCTGTATCCATTACACCATTATCATTGTCTATCCCTGTTGGCTGTACATTTTGTATAATTTTTTGAAAATATGGTGTGTAGACCACAATACCAGTTTAAAATTGAATTGACAGATTAAATGTTAAATTCCATCTGTCAATAAAGAGCATGTTTGTTCGGTAATGTCTCTAGAAAGAAACTCCACCCAGCAGTTTGAGCACTTGTTTTACATAGGTGAATAGATACAAACCCTTTAAAGGGATAGTAATACTTTGTTTTATCTTTATTTTATTTTGTAGGCATTAAAAAAACATGAAGAACGATATAAGTCTTATCTCTCAAACTTTTATGGTTTAAGAGATATTCACAAACAAAGTATCCCCCCCGTTCAGCCAGATCAGAAGGGAGGTGCCCAGGTAGACTGCAGAGAGGGACAATCTTCAATTAAGATAAGAGAAAAAGCTGAAAAACTTGTCAAGGGGGGAAGGGCTTTCATTGTTTTAATACAAAGAAAACTGTCCCCTGCTGTTATCTGTCTGGTCTTACAACCAGATTCACATCTGAGAAGAGATGGCTTACACTAGGAAAAAGGGCCGGGAGGGGGAAACTTTGCTTGTGAATATCTCTTAAACCATAAAGATTTGAGAGATAAGACTTATATCATTCTTCATGTTTTTTTAATGCCTACAAAATAAAATAAAGTTAAAACGAAGTATTACTATCCCTTTAAACTGAACATTCCATTGTAATAGTGCTCTCTTTAACTTACTGATTGATAGTATTGTGGGCAGTACATTACTATTCAGTGCATTCCACACCCACCTCTTAGTCATATGGTCAGTGGGGTGGTTATACAGCGCCACTATCACAGCTCCACTGGCATAGCTTCTAATTCTATTGACTGCATTTCAGGGTATGCAGCTGCAGTAGTGCACATCAGTGGTGACACTATCATTAAGACATTAATTCCAACAAGCCCCTTACACCTGCCCCATTGTATGCTCCACTCTACGGCAGTACAATGGATATTATTATTTGGCCCACTCCCCCCTCGCTGGTAGAAGCAATCAGTTACTTTAAAAAGAGCACATGTGCACAGGCTGGTGGAGGTAAGGGGCCTACCTCCCAAATATATTTTTATTTTTTACCTGCTGGTTTGCTGGGCTGCATTTTAATGCTATGACATTATTTACCTTTTGATCCCTCCAACAGGCATAGCATGATCTTTGGAAAGATTGATAACTGCAACGCCTGATTCCTTCAGTGGCTGTGGTGAGGTCAGCAGATTAGGGGTGGCTGCATTAGGTTCAGAAACCTCCTCTCTTTCAGCACAGTCTAGTTTGGCTTTCCTTGCACTATGGGCTTATTTCTCAACTTGGGAGTCGGAAAGTAGTAGGTGACGTCACTGGTGGAACGCATGACAAAGAAAGCACTTTCCTTTAAAATCAGGAGCTGCTGCAGGCCAAAGGAGTCTGAAGTTAGTGCTACTTTGTTGATGCACATTCCTGCATAATTTTTTAAATTGCCTGAACTGACTAAATCAGCTGTTAAAGAGAAAAATCCCTCTGTTTCTAATAATGATGAGGATAAAGCTCAGAAAGCTAGGGTTTACGCTGGTTGTAAGCAGAATTTATTCAGTGCTTATACTATTAAACTATGTTCTGAATGTTTGAGGAAGGAATGGATGAAGACGTCCGTACAAGATTCCATGCAGATTCCCGAGGAAGATGGCAAAATTCTAGAAAAATGAGGGTAATTTAATACTGAAAAAAATGAACTCTCTGAGTAAGTGTCTCTCTGAGTATGTGTATGAGTAATTCCTTGGGTCTTACTGAGACACACAAACAATTAGACATCATGGATACTGCTTCATTATGTAATAAGAAATTTGTTCTTATATTTCCTATTCATAGTTCATGGAACAAAGTGGATAGTAGACTTGCCTTATCAAAGAGATTTCAGAAAATGTATCACTTTGATGAGGACAACCCTTCTTATGGAGAATGGATCCTTACTGAGGGACCCTATGGAGAGGAAAATGGAGACCATTTTGAAGACATAATTTTCTTCTTATGGAAATAACCATCATTAAGGAACCGACTCATCACTTTATATCATTAAACTTTTGGCCAAGTCTTCCTCCTCCTTCTCCTCCAAGGCATGACTGGTTGTTCTGCCATTTTCTGCTGATTCTATATTTGGTCCTCAATTGGAGAAACTGATTAAATTGAGCAAAAGTGATTTACTTCTCCTAGAAAGAATTACAAGGTCCCCAAATCAATTCAAGTACCCTGCTTTTCGTTCCAGCAGAATTTCTTTTTATGAAGCCAGGGGATATGTGCCGCAACATTGCTTTAAGCAATCAACTTTCCAGTCCAGACTTGGAGAGGGGGGTTCAGGAAAGATTTTTTTCCCAAAGAACGCAACTCAAAACAGAATCCCAGTGAAGATCAGTGGACCACATCTGTAGGACCAATGGGGGGCATACTGGCCCTCTTTGCAGATGCATAGGGGGGCATACTGGCCCTCTTTGCAGATGCATAGATGATGACATCTTGTTCAAACAGATGGGCAGTGCAAACAGTGGAAATGGGGTACCCAGCAGAATTTCTTTCTGTCCCTGTGGTGAATTTGTTCAGAAGATCCAGATTCAGAAGACCTCTATAAAGACAAGAAGTATGATCAATTCTAATCAGGATCTGGAATATTCCAGAGTTAGAGTTTCAGTAAATCAGAGGGGAAGTTGAATATTTCCATTCTGTTCCTGGTATCAAAATCCTCAGGAGGTTTCAGGATTATTCTGAATGGAGAAAATATCATAAATAATGAAAGCCATTCTTCCACAAGGTTTCATGGCATCCATAGACCTGTGGGACCCATAACACCATGTTCTGATTAGGCCCTGTCACTGGAAATATCCAAGTTTACCATGCAACATCAACATTACCAGAGAAATGCCATTTGGCCTCTCTTCTGTTCCCTGAGTCTTCACAAAGATCCTTTCAGCTTCATTAGAAGCATTGAGAGAGGAAGGTGTTTTGGCAGCTCCATATCTGGATGACATCTTTTTTTTTATAGCAAGATCATACCAGCAGGATGTAGTGTTTACAAAACAGTACACTAGATCATCCAAGAGCCAGTTAGCCTCTACCCAGAGCCTTGTCTTTCTAGGAGTGTGTCTGGGTACTTCATACAATGATGGCACAATTGTCCCAGGACAGGGTATTAAGAGTAAAAAAGAAAGTCCTAACCAAGGCTACAATACATGACTTCATGGAATTAATAGGGGTATTAACTTCAACTACCCAGCTATTTCCTGGGTCAAAAGATTCCAATATTACTGTCATTCTGGAAAGACCTAGCATTGTGGCTGAAGACATCAAATCTACAGAAAGGTCATACATTTCTGGAAACAAAATGGAAAATCCTGATAACCAGCAGTTGGGGAGGAATGTGGCGATCCATAAGTCTCATCGGGTTTTTGAGGAATGTGGAGATCCATGGTTGTCCAAGGGATAGCAGAAAGATGGGATCATCCAGAAGGTGGTCCTAATGGCCTCAAATCTTAGCAACAAATGCAGGAAATATTTATCACGATGGAGGGATCCGGGAGCCATGGGCCAGGAGGACTTAAAAAAAAGATGTAGAATTTCAAACTATCTTACATTTTTCCCTCTACTTCCCATTGACCCAGAGGTTCTGAGGAAGGTAAAGGAAAACAATGCACAAGCGACTCTAATTGCCCCAAATGTCTGAGAAGTATATGGTATTTGCATATAATTCAAATAGCAGCAGCTGCACCATGGACTCTTACTCTCACAAACTGTTAACTCCTGGGCCAATTTGTTATTCCAATCCAGCTATTGTGAGGTTATCAGCCTGGAGGCTGAACGGTTCCCTTTAGCTTCCACTGACATATACAGATCGTCATAGCTGGTAAAAGGCTTCTACATCCAAAATATATTGCTGGATTTGGTCAACTTTTAGGTCCTGGTGAATGCAAAATCAGATAGCTAGACATGACCTAACATCAGCTAGAATACTGTACTTCTTATAGGGAGGATTTGGACTAGGTTTAAAGCCGGCCTTAATGAAAGTTCAACTATTGGCTCTATCAGCCATCCCGGAAACACAGTTTATTGATGATCCTCTGATGAAGACATTTATTAAGGCCCAGGGTAAGGTGAGACCTGCTATTAGGGAAATCTTTTACCAATGGGACTTAAACTTAGTCTTGGATCAATGATCTGGGTCCTCGTCCTTTAAATCTATGGCTAAGATACCGGTAAAAAAATGTAATAAAACAATTTTTAACAGCAATTCCTTCAGCTAGAAAGGTTGGAGAACTTAAGTTTGTGTCTGCAAACCCCATATACTTTTCCATCACGACAAGGCTCTCTTTGTCCAGAGCCTACAAATGAAAAGGAGAAAAAGTTCTATAACCTAGACTTGGTGAGATGCTTGTCATATTATACTGACAGAGCCAAAAGCTACAGAGTCTGACTAACTGTTCATACAATTTTTTTTTTTTTAGTTTAGAGGAAAATCTGCTTCAAAAGCTTCAGTTGTGAGATGGATTAAAGACTGTATTTAGTTGGCTTACCAGGATGCAGATATACGGCCCCCTTCAAAACATAAGAGCACATTCTACAAGATGTTTATCAACCTCTTGGGCTAGTAAAGCTGCAGCATATCCTGAGGCTATCTGCAATTCAAACATAAGGACTTCAATTTCTACCTTTTATCAAACATTATAAGGTTGATGGGAGGAAGGTGCTGGAAGCAATTTTTCCTATACAACTGTATAATTTTTCTGTTGAATACTTACCTTCATAACTTTTCACATGGATGAAGTCGTCTTCTCCGTTCTGGGAAATTAGTTTTCTTTCTTTCCTTTGTGAATTTCCCCCTTCCTTCTGGTACACTGCGTCTGTATATCCCATTCTACTGCCGTGGAGCGGCCACAGAAAAAAGAGGAAAATTTACTCACCAATATATTTTTTCTTCTGTGTCCCTCCATGACACACCCAACCCTGTTCTCCTTTTGTTTGTTTTACTTTACAGATAAGTCAACATGTAACTGGAGATATTGTGGAAAGGCACCCTTTTTAAAGTCATTGCTTGCTCCTACCAGTCAGGGGGCGGAGATAATACCCATTCTACTGCCGTGGGGAGACACAGAAGAAAAGGAAATATCATGAGTAAATTTCCCTCTTTTTAGTACATTATGTATTACTCTAGCAGAGGAGTCCATTTGGGGTCTTTGTTCAGGTGGTTTTCAAATTTTTTTCCTGCTTTTGGTACTTTTCTCTGCCACTTTACTATGCTTGAACCTGGGAGAATAGGTGGAGAGAATGACGGAGTCTCTTCCTCAAAGACCCGGTCTTTTTTTTTTTTTGTAGTATTAAGAATGTTTTGCATAGTACAAAAGCATCATGGGTGCACACGTAAAGGTACATTTACAGAGCAATGAAACAAACCATAATTAGGCAAGGTTTACAAAATTAGTACCTGAACAAATGATTGGTGAACTGACCATAGTGGGAAAGGCCCCCAGAATGCAAAAGAGTAAGAAAAAGCAAGAAAGAACATAGAACAAGGCAAGAAGAAACATAAAGCAAGAAAAAAGGGGCAGAAAGTAAGAAAAAAGGGGCAGAAAGTAAGACAGAAGAGGAAGAGAGAGACCGAAAGAGGGGTGAGGATCAGAGGTGTTTCAAGGATTCTTTTGGATTCCAAAGTAAATAGACACACGGGTAATCACAGATTTATTATCTATAAGCTTGTAATACGCAATAAGCAGATGATGCTTATCAGCCAATGATCTCAGTGCGTATGGGAGAGCCCCTACTGGATCTGATCACTGCCCATACAATCTTGCACATACACAGCAGGACATGGATGCGTCCTATTCCAGCTGAGCTCTGAAAAAGTCCCTACAGCCTCCTGCTTTTATACCCTCTATCGCAGCCTAATCAGGATGCTTTAAACTATCAGATTATATGGTTCATATCAACAAACTATGTCACAATTACATGCCCAGCTCGTGCTCTGTGGCTGCAAGGGTTATTGTAAACACAACCTTGTGTTCTACACTCTGTAAACAAATCAGCACTACTTATTATTGCTTCATAGCCTTGAAAATGTAACATAATGTAGACCATGCACAGAAAGCAGTTGATAAACATGTTATGCACAGATGTTTTGTAAGAAAAGCATTAACCTCTTATTAATCCCTGATTAACCCCTTCATACTTGGGATGGGACCATATTTTATACGCCATAGAATAGACCACACAAGACTGGAAGGCACTGGGGGAAGTCCTAGCTCCTGGGGCTGTGCAGCCACAACAATTCGACCAGGCAGGTCAAATTCCCTGCCGTTCATGTTGGAATGTAGGCAACCTTCTGATTGACTGCCTACTGGATGGGGGAATGTAGGCAGCCTTCTGATTGACCGCCTATCTATATACATGTTATGCACCTATTGTTGATAGGTTCAATAGTCACCATTTGACATATTGTTTTTAGCGAAGAGACTTTTTATATCTGGCTCAGGATTTCTAGTATATCCCTGTATGGATTCTGCGACAGTCTGTCAATATATTGCTATACTGTTGCAGTTATAATTTTTATCATTGGTTACATTTAAACATCATGTTGAATCATTGATCCCTAGTCATTGCCTATTAGGCATTGTGGTTTTAATTTTAAACCACAGATGACGAGCAGTGGGCCTTGGGGCTGATTTAAATCCTCACATCTTGGGGGGGGGGGGGGTCTTTGATCATATCATATGAGAAAAATCACTTGATGGCTAATGTTTGGACCCATGTTTTTGGGTTTCTTATGGAGTGTTGTAATTTGGAGTGGGACCGTGATCCTCCACAGCAACCCTGTTACACCTGCCCGGGTATGTAGGGAGGAGGCCCACGCCAACCTGTGTTTTGGCCCTGATCCTTTGAGGGGGGACCACTGACCAGTTGGAGGGTTGGGCCCTGTTGTTGTCGCTGGGAGAAGGGTCAGAGGAACCAGCAGCCCCCTGCTATCTCTGGGGCCCCTTTGCCTCACAGTATTTGTCCACGCAGACTTGCCCTGGATCCAGAACCTCTGACCCCAGATCCCCTAGGAATTGGTGCCGGCTATGCCAGGGAAGATGATCTCGGGAGGCCGCATGGACTAACACGGAGCTGGGGAGTGAATGTTGGCCCGAGTCCTCCAGTTACTTGAGACCTCTGTCCTTTGCCTTTCCCACCCTGGCTAGGATAGTCTGTGCACCTCACCAACTCAGACCCCAACGGACAAACATCCCCTCTTCCTGTCAAGCAACCGTTCACCACTGGCTTGGGACTCGGGAGGGGAGTGTTAATGTAACGGACCATAGGCCATTACTAGGGGCTCTTGTAAGAACCATGAAAAGACCACACAAGACTGGAATGTACTGGGGGAAGTCCCAGCTCCTGGGGCTGGGCAGCCACAACAGTTTGGCTGGGCAGGTTAATTTCCCCACCATTCATGTTGGAATGTTGGCGGCCTTTTGATTGGCTGCCTGCCGGATGGGGGAATGTAGGCAGTCTTCCGATTGACCGCCTATCAATCTATGTTTAACCAGTACTGACTTGAGTGTGGAAGGTAGGTGGCCTTCTGATTGGCTGCAACGTGTCCCATAGTTGTCACTCCAGTTCCCATTTGTTGGGGAACCAGAGTGGCATAATGAAGTTGTGTCAAACCCAGGTAATTCAGTCTCCTATGGAAAACAATGGCACGGGTCCTGATTGGTTGCCTGTCTCTTGTCTCTCCAATTCCTATTGGCTGGGAATTGTAGTGGCAAGATTTAATGATGTTAAACTACTCTGGTGTATACAGTGACATTGTCCTCATTTGTACTGCCCATTGTACCATATGTTTACGCTATCATTGTTCTCTGTTTCACTCTATTGTTTCATTGTGTTCTCAGTCCACCCTTCCATTGTGTTATTGTATCCAAGTTATGTATAAAATGTCCCTGTTCCCTCAAATAGTGTTTGTCATTTTGAACTAAGAAGTATATCCTGTGTTGTTATTCTTGAGTGGTCTAAAGGGTCCCTTCTGATCCCCATTCAGGAGCCTTATGTTCCAGCGATCCAGCCAGTTATATACTTTGACCGGCCCGGCTACCCCCTTGTAGCCGACATCAGGAAGGAGGACCCTGGAATGATGGCTAAGGACAACCCGGCATCCTTGGCTTTCTTTATAGTCCTCATACATTCCAGCCTAGGTCCTATGACAATAACTGAGACGTGGTGTATAAATCAGTATGAATAAACATGCTCAGGCCTGTGCAACACCTGTCTTTCTCAGTCACATGGTGTTATGTAGTCCCAGTAGTTAGGCTTTGGACTCCCAAGGAAAGAAGAAATCTGAGAAACAGTCCTCCTAGGTACAGTCTCAGCAAAACCAGTAAGAAACACAGCTCCCCAAACAATAAGCCTCTTGGAATATATTCATCTATGGAAAAAATCCTGTGTGGCTTCTCATCAGGAGCAGCAGCCTTTAGTTTCCCCTTCTAGTAACACCAAAAAAAGGTAGCACCCTGTCCCCTGGCCAGAATTTCAGCTGTTATCTTACTATTTACCCCTGCTGTCAATACCTTGACTCTTGCACTTCTAACACCTGTAGTTACTCGGAAATGTAATGATCTGTTGCCACAAAGTTTATCCACCCAATAACCTCCCCCTCTTTCAGGGTCCCTAGCTTGGTAGGCTTAAAGGGATAGGAATGTTTCACAAAAAAAGCCGCTCCGATTAATCTTCATAGTATTTGGGCCGTGGAAAGTGTTATTTCAATACCGTCAGTTGTAGTTCAAGAGTAATTGAATGATAAAGTATCCCCCTCCCACCCTGTTTATCTAGTGTATGCCACCTCCCCTCAGATGTGGAATCTGGTCACTTGACCACAGTAAGGGACAGTCGTCTTACTGTTAGCATAAGGAAAACTCTGCCTCTCTTGACAGGTTTTTCCTTATGCTCACTGAAGATTGTCCCTCTCTGTGATCCATTCTGACAGTCTTGCTGCTTTGAGGTGACCAGTGTCTCAGTAAAAGGGGCGGGAGGAGGATATTTTATCATTCAATTTCTCTTGAACTACAACTCTGACCGTATTGAAATAATACTCTCCATGGCCCGAATACTATGAAGATTAATCATAGCTGTTGTTTTTTTTTTAAAAAACATTACTATCCCTTTAACAGTAACCACATAATGTGTGAAATCATCAACCCATGCATCCTCATTCCAGGTACACCATGTGATGATACTGGGGTGTGGAGTAAATCTTAGTTCATACATGGTAGAAATATCAAGAATCTCAGTATAACAGTCCACAGCTCCAACACCATCAGCTGTGCCCATCACATCAGTGGCAGCAGTAATAACCACTCTATCCTTGTGTCATGGTAGCACCTTTTCTGTGTAGATAACCACCCTTGGTTGCTGATCCCTTGTGTCCTGGCCCATCAGTCTCTCCAAGGGGGTGACGTCCTGAATAAGACGGCCACTCAGCGGAGTAACCGCATCACTCAGTACTCAATCCCATCCCATTAGTGTGTGTGTGTTTGTGTCAGCTTGAGTATTTGTCCTTTCAGCAAGCCATTTATTCTTTCAGTCAGGCCTGCGGATCGTAAGGGATATGGTATACCCAATGCTCATCCCGTGTCTGAGCCCAGTCTTTGACCAATTTGCCAGTGAAATGTCCCATAGAATTTGGTGATCAGGGGACATTTGGACACAGTATCCTTTGCTTGATCCCTGGTCAGGGGGATCCCCCTCTGCTTGACCCAATGATAGGTAACCAGTGCCCCTCTGTGTCCACTCTGGGCATGGGCCCATTCCCCCAGCTGCAATAGTTAATTCATAATCTGGGTGGAGATCTATTCCAAGCTGTCAGCCATCTCATTTCCTGGATGACCAGGATGTCCATCAACATGTCCCACAGCTATAGTCTGCTTGTTGCCTTGTTCCCACAGGGTCTGTCACAGCTCAGCACCACCCTATAGGGGTTTTCCTTTGATTTTCCATTGGTCTTGCTGCCAAGTAGCCATCCAGGCAGACAAGCCCTTATATACAGTCAGCTGTCTGTGTACAGAATCAATGGTCCATTAGTCTCTTCACTGATCATAGCCACAGTTGGCTAGACCCTCCTTCTGTTTCATGTAGGACTGTGTCCATTGAAGGCTGGTGTGCAGCAGCCACTCAGACCCTGCCTTTAGTTGTGATGGTCGTAGAGCCATCAGTGAACCAGGCATAGCACTAATGTTAATCAGTCAGCTTCTCCCAAAATTCTGCCTCTTTTGGATATGAGGTAACACTGTCTCCATTGATTCAAAATTCACAGCACCTGCCAAACGTTTATTGATACTAGCATTTTTTGTACAGTCAGGTTGCCTCTTTCTGCTAGATACCACTTCCATTTCTTTAGAGTCTACTTCTGAGCAAACTGCTGTGTGAGCTGCAAGGCCATCTTTACGCACCCAGTTACTTATAGGCAGGTCTGTACTCACTGTGACTGGTTGTAATCCTGTGATACCTTTAGTGTGCTGCAAGGCTGTGTAAGCCAGTGCTTCTTACTGCTCTTTGCCCCAATGGAACACAGTCTTTTTCCGGGTCACTTCGAAGATGGGATGCAGCAGATGGTGCCCAACAGGGCTTGTGCTTCCTTGGTGGGTTTCTTCAGATTGGAAATGGTGTTCAACACTGGTTGGGGAATTTTTTATTTTTTTATTTTTTTTTTTTTTTTGCTCTCCATACTACATCCTCTCCAAAAACTTAACTTGTTCAACTGATTCTTGTATCTTCTTTTCATTTGTTGCCCACCCTCTCTGTTTTTCCCAAGCCAACAAAGTATCCAAGTCTTTGGCCACTTGCTCCTTTGTGTCACCAGACAACATGACATCATCAGTGTAATGGTATACTTGGCATGTGAGTGGCCCCATGGCCTGTAAGTCTATGGCTATCAGTCCATAACAAATAGCCAGTGAATTGTAGTCCACGGTCATATGCCAACTTGCCTCTGGCTTCATCACAGGCCAGACTAGATTGTTGTTGGGGCTGGCAGCATGTCTCAAAAGGCAGCTTGGCCTTGAATAGTCTGTCACTTCTGTATGTCCTCCAGGAATTTGGTATTTCTGGAGATTGACCGGTTATGATAACGGTGGACATACACTGGGGTCTTTTTACCATGCCCCCAGATAATTGACCCCATGAGGCTACTGTCTGCACATTCTAATGAGTACCGGTCAGCCCACCCAAAGTCGTGAACAATGGGCTTTGTGCCGAGGTGGAGCACTTATTGCATATTAAATGACAACCCTTTCCATGTCCGGCCCCTTCCACTCCCACAATACAGCAATGAAATTGTTCTGGGTCGGCGCACAGACACAACCACTTACACATGCCATTTCTCTAAACTGTTGTATGTGCTCTCCAAAAGTCTGCCAAGTGGTTATGTCAATCAACTCAAGTGGGTTCTCGTGCACCTGGGCGATGGAGTCACGGATCAAGTGTAACAAAGTGAAGGATTTATCAGTATCCCTGGTCCACCGCATATGGACCAGCGCATCTGAGCAGACACTACCCAAGCCTACGCCTTCCTAATTGGTCAGTGTGACACTATCACCCCCCCATGTCCCAGGCATGGAGAACCCAAGCCAAGTTCTCATTGGTTTCCTGCTTGAACTTAACCTGCAACTCGGACATCTCACTGACAGAATATGAACGGGTCTCCTCAGTATACTGTTCTTCAGCCGCAGTGGATGAGGTACCAGCAGCAGCAGCTCCACCAGCTGCAACAGTGCCCGTTCCAGCTGAGCTCTGAAAAAGCCCCCACAGCACCCTGCTTTTTATACCCTCTATCACAGCCTGATCGGGATGCTTTAACCTATCAAAACCGGCCGGCTCAAAAGGGACTGAGAGCGCAGGCACACGGACGTCACTGTGATGAGATGTCCGTGCTTCCTGCTCCTGTGAGCATCCCTAAAATGCCGAAATCTTCAGAACCGGGTAATATTTCTGGCGACTAGCGCTACTAAGCAGCTAGCCGCCAGATGAAGAATCGATCAAGCTTAAGTTATTGCGGGGTGGTAGTTCCCCTTTAAGTTGAGTGCTCAATATTTTAATTCCAATTATAATACTCCTAGTATCCTAAGTCTCAAATAATTTTCGGGAAAGAAAGGTACTTGGTGATCTTCTTTGTGGGGCAGTATCCCTCACTCGATGATAACCCAAAAGAGCCCTAGAAAACCTGGAAGGAGGCAGTGGTGGATACAGAGAAGTGGAGAATAAAAGAATACCAACCCGGGGTATATACCGGGAGAGTGATTACATCTTAGAGGCAGAGTAAAAGCCTGTGGTAAAGGTGAAGGCTAAAGGACTGTTTTTAAATACTACACTCAGAGCAACCTTCTGCTCTGGCTTTTCGTTTTTTGTTTCTACTACAGATGGTGTATCGTGGGGTATCCAAACCTACATAGCCAGAGCAGCTGGGGAATGTCAGAGGAGGGTCCTATGGACTATATATGTAATAGTTCTTTATAAGAATATATATTCTTTATTCCAGATATTTGTGTATTTGAGTGGATGTACCTATTTTTCCATCTGCTTCCCAAGAATTAATATTAGGATTTGGGGCATCCTGGTATATGCCTAGAGGCGCACCTTTGTATTTGTGACAGGTAGTTTTTATTGCTTCTTCCCATCCTTGGACTAATAAAGTTTATTTGGGGCCCCCATATGTGAAGAATATATACCTGTTACAAAATTTGTGGCTGAAGAAGAGACCTAAACGTCTTGAAAGCTTGCATCCTAAATATGCTTAGTTAGCTGATAAAGATATCAATGACTATACTTGCCTCCTGTTGGTCCACTTGTGCCCCTCTATACAAGGGTTGTCTGAGCCTTTGGGCTCTTGCACACATGTTGGGTTTCTATTTCTGTTCTTTTCTTGAGTTGTGGAGTATGGATGGCTGCGTAGTGCTTGTTAACCCCCCCTTTCCCTGCTGGTTTCTCTGAGCTGGGGCTTTTCCAGAGGTTTTCCCTTTAGGATTGTGTCTTTTTATTACCCCCCTCGTGACCCCTGGGGTCTGTGGGTGTTTTCTTGGGTACATGGCATCTTTAAGACATGCTTCCCGTGCAGCAGCCATCTTTGTTCCATTGACTTCTATGGGAGAACTTTGGTGGGACATATCTCTGCAACCGTTTATCACACAGTGTTCAGAGTGGGCTCATGCTTCTTGTCTCTTCATGCCCTTTCATTCAGTTTGCTTCCTGAGTGTATTGGGGGTTACTGGGAGCCTGCGATCGGAGCTGTAGGCAATGCTAGGCAACACGGAAGACTTTCTCCTGATTGGCTGCCTGATTTGCAGTCTCCACTTTACTTCTCTTGCTTATCCTACACAGAGACTGCCTCTCCTTGCTCTCCTCCTACAGATTAACCCTTCACCTGCCAGATAAGTACTTTTCTGGGATGATTTATTAATCTGAGGAACCGGTATTGGTATTTTATACTAGTTTAGACTCTACTCCTGTTAGGATGTTGGATCCAAGGGGACATGGGGCTAGACCTCAGACTTGGGGGTGTCTCTAACCTCCCTTGCTTACTGTTCCTCATGCCAAGCAGGGCTTCCTAGAGTGTATTCTGGATCTCTCTACCCCTCCTGTGCTGTGGCGCCTACTTCTCCAGCGCAGAATGAGCGTATTCTGGATCTCTCTACCCCTCCTGTGCTGTGGCGCCTACTTCTCCAGCGCAGAATGAGCGTATTCTGGATCTCTCTACCCCTCCTGTGCTGTGGCGCCTACTTCTAAAGCGCAGAACAAGCATATTCTGGATCTCTCTACCCGTATTCTGGATCTCTCTACCCCTCCTGTGCTGTGGCACCTACTTCTTCAGCGCAGAGCAAGAACCAGTCTAGGTTAAGAATTTGTTGTCCACTATGGCACAATTTCCTCTCACTATCCAAGGGGTTATTTAGTCTTGGAAGCCACCTACCACCTTCAGGTACATAGCCATGAGTATCCCTGCACTCATAGGTTCCTCTGGGGAGGACTCTTCTGAGGATGACTGAAAGGAGGGGGAATGTGAAGATGTGGATTCTTTCTACTCCTCTGGAGACTCGTGTGATGCTGACCCTCTGCTGAGTGGCTCATCAGGGCTGTTTTGAAGACCCTATAGGTCTCTGACAGCCCCAAGGAGGGTCCTTTGTCTACGGATGTCTTTCAGAGATGTAGCAAATGCTATATTTCCCCTCGAATGTCACTCTTGATCAGATTCTTGTGGATGAGTGGAAGATACCTGATAAGATGTGTCTATCTTTAAGAGATGTTCTAAGCTGTACCCCTTTTCAGATGCAGCTTTGGTGCAATGGGCTTCTCCTCCTTCTGTGGATTCCCTTTTTGCCAGGCTAGCGAAGACCACTGCCCTGCCTTTGGCATACAACAGCGGGACTTAAGGTAAGGATGTGGAGGATAAGACTCTTAACTCTTATCATCTGGTACAATTTTGCAGCCATTGGTGCTGCATTGAGGCCTGTTTTTGCCTCTGCCTGGGTCAACAGAGCTGTTGCGGTTTGGGGTTCAACTTATGGGAGCTGTCCATGCGGACACCTCTAAGGAGGATCTGTTGGCAATCTTAGCCAACATATATGTTTCAGATACCCTGTTTGAGGATGTCAGATTGTCGACCAAGGCCTCAGCCTTCTCTGTTACTGCGTGATGCACCTTGCGGCTTAAGAATTGGGATGTGGACCAATCTTCCAAGATGTCACATGTTTCCTTACCCTTTCAGGGAAAATCTTTTTGTTACTGAGCTAAAGCAGGTCATCAGTGATGCTACTGGGGGCAAGAGTACTCTGTTACCTCAGATCTCCTCCAAATACCCTACCATGGAGAGGTAGGAGAAGAAGCTGCATATTTTACATCCCCACCAAATGGAGGTGCAAGCCTTCTTCCAGTGCCCCCCGCAAGACCAGACAGCAATGGCAGCCCAATCAAACTGCTGCAATGCCTAAGTCTCGAAAGCCAGCTTCCCCATGACTCAAGGAATCCTGGTCCCCAGACCCCTATAGGAGGACGTCTTGACCTGTTCAGGAACGCATAGGAAGATTCTATTGCAGACCAGTGAGTTTTGCAGGTAATCTTGGAAGGGTTCAAATCCTTTCCTCCTTTTTGTTTTTTCCTATTCATGGTCCTGACAGGCCTGGAAAAACTGTGGATGTTCAGGGAGGTGGTGCAGATGCTCATGGACAAGTTCCAGTACCTCCTCAAGAGAGAAGTTTAGGTTTCTAATCCAACCTGTTTGTGGTTCCAAAGAAGGATGGCGGATGTTGTCCCATCCTGGATCTCAAGCAGCTCAACTTGTATTTGGGGACTGCTCTCCTCAAGATGGAGTCCTTGTGCTTTGCCATCGCTGCTATATGCTCAGGAGAGTGTCTGGCGTCCCTAGACCTTCAGGATGCACATCCTGATTCATCCAGAGAGTCAGGGATATCTGCATTTTGCCTTAGACTCGGAGCCCTTTGTGCTGGCCTCCACTTCTTGGGTCTTACCAAGTTCATGGTGGGCTTGGGAGCTTTCATTCACACCTGGGGCATTCATATGACCCATTACTTGGATGATCTTTTGCTCAGGGCTCCTTGGTTCAGCAGGTACAGGAATGTGCTCAGATTGTGGTCCACTATGGGTGAATTCTGAATATGCTGAAGTCCTCCCAAGTACCATCTTAGAAGCTAATATTCTTGGGAATGTGGTTCAGCAACAACCTGGGGAAAGTTTTCTTGCCAGAGGACACGATCCTGCATGTCATGCAGGATGTATCTCAAGCTCTAGAGTGGCCCTTTGGTCAGGGAGTACATGAGGGTTCTGGGCCGCCTAGTGTCTACCCTAGAAACAGTACCCTTCTCTCAGGTGCACACCAGGAATTCCAGAGACTTGTCATCCAGACGTGGCATGGGATTCCAGGTTGCCTCTCCCTCTCTCCGTATGTCAGACAGGATCTACAGTGGTGGTTGCAGCTCCACAACATGAACCAGAGGAAGCCGTTTGTGACCCTGGAATGGACTATGGTCACGACAGACACCAGCCTGAGATGCTGGGGTGCAGTTCTGGGTCACCTAGGAATTCAGGGCAGGTGGACTGCAGAGGAGTCTCTTCAGTCTATCAATATTCTGGAGCTCGGGGTGACCCATCTTGATGTGGTGTACTGGACCTCTCCGTTAAAGGGTCATCCAGCACGAGTCCAATTGGACAAAGCCACACCTGTAGCTTACATTAACCATCAGGGGGACACTCGAAGAGCCACTTCCTGGAACGAGGTGAGGTACATTCGAAGCTGGGCAGAAAGCCACGTTCCGGGCCATCTCCGCCATTCACATTCCAGGGGTAGAAAATGTCCTGGCGGAGTTCCCAAATTGTCAAGATGTAGATCCTGATGTACTTCCCACTCTCCAGAAAGTGATTACCCTGATCTGCCTCAGGTAGACCTGATGGCCTCAAGGAACAGGAAGGTTCCAGTGTTTTGCTACTGTTGAGCCTGGCCTATGTCACAGGCACAATGTGATTCCATGGCAATTCCACCTCGCTTACGTCTTTCCACCGATTCGCCTCATTCCCTGGGTTCTCAGGAAGATAAGAAAGGATGGTCCCACTATGATTATAGTTGCATCTTATTGATCCAATAGGGGGTGGTTTGCGGAACTGGTGTCTCTTTCCATTCAGGATCCGTTTCCTCTGCCACCCAGACTAGACATCCTCTTGCAAGGCCAACGTTGATAGGAGGATGTGGAGAAACTAGCTTTGACTGCATGGCTGTTTAAGCCACCATCCTGATCTTAGGTTAGGAAGCCTGTGTCCTTTAAGGCATACCACAGGGTTTGGTCCATTTTTCACCTCTGGTGCATTGACAGTGATTTTTCGTCACAGGATTTTGACCTCCCTGTGGTTCTGTCTTTTCTTCAGGATGGTGTGAACAAAAGGCCCAGTCTGAGTTCCTTAAAGATTCAGATTTCTGCCCTCTCTTTCTAGAGGCATATCACCACTGCCGAATATCAAGGTGTTCTTTCAAGGGGTCACCCGCCCTTTCCCCAGCCTGTAGGGCTCCCACACCTCTTTGAGACTTTAATGTGGTACTGGGTGTCTTCCAGCGACCTCCATTTGAGTCCCTTGCAACAATTCCTTTGCGTCTACTAACGTGGAAGATTGCCTTTGTTCCGGCTGTGGTCCTAGTCCTCAGAGTTGCAGAGATGCTTTGCTCCTCAACCCGCCTTTCCTTGGTTTTCACAAGGACCTCCCAGGAATTCCTACCTAAGGTGGTTTCGGAGCTGCACGTCAATCATGAGATTGTTATGCCACCTTTTTGTCCTGACCCAAAGTCTGAGAAGGAGAGGGATCTCTGGTTTTTGGATGTGTCTAAGTTCTCTGTGTCTAAGTTCTCTGTGCACTGTGCTGAGTCTTTACATAAGATTGATGCCTAGTTTGTCAACCCTAAGGGTCCTAGGGCAGGTCAGGCTGCTTTCAAGATCACCATTGCCTCTTGGATAAAGTCTACCATTTGTAGGGCATACAAACTCAGGAAGAAACCTATTTGCTTCTGTGTTACAGCAAATTCCACCAGGTCTGCTGGGGCCTCTTGGTCCTACAAGAATCTGCCTCGGCTGAGCAGTTGTACAAGGCTGCAACTTGGTCCTCCGTGCACACCTTTGCTAAACACTATCGTGTGAATGTCCTGGTTTCGGCTGGCAGGTACTTCAGGCAGTTCTTCCTGTCTAAGGACCTAATTTTTCCTGTGCCTTATTGTTGTTCAACTATTTGAGCCTGGTTGGCTATTGTTGTTGTGTGCTCTGCTTATTTTTTCAGTTCCCATTGACACTTAGTTTGGTTTGGGCTGTTCCTTCTGGATTGTCCTAGGGAACTCCGGTATCATGGGGACAGGCATGAGGTCCTTTCTCCTACTTCCCACTGCTGGGAGCCTACTATTGGTATATGCCATGGTACCTGTATTACATATTGGACGAAAGAGTAGATAGGATTTTAGTCTTACCTTGTTAAATCTTTTTCTCTTAGTCCATATTGAATACAGATCTCCCACCCAGAGAAAGGGACCTCTCTTGGTCTTGCCTGTCTGGGCTTGGGTCTGTGGTCTTCTATGGTCTTATTCTCACAGGAGCTTACTACTTCTTCTCTCGCTGTCCTTCGTTAGTGAGCTTGTCTCATATCAAAACTGGAGGCGTAGGCTAGGTTGTCCTGTAGAAGGGGAGGGAAGGCTCCACCCTCAAGACCTCATCTTCTGATATGTTGAACCTTCCAAAGGAAAATCAGTACCCATGGTACCTGTATTCCATGTGGACTAAGAAAATATTAATTATGGAACTGAACAGAAATATTTATTTGTTAGACCTTTATCCTTAGTTGCAGAATGTCCATCTTTTGTCTTCAGTCTAACTATTCCTTCTTCATTTTTCTCACTTCACTTGCATATCTAAACATGTTTTGTGCCCTGTTTTTATTGACAAGGCAAATTTCTCCTCTGTGTGTGCTATGACATCTAATAATGCATTTACCCTCCTATATTTGCCACTACTGCAGAGTACCACAGTGATTTCCTCTTGTTTTACCCTTACTGATAAATCTAATACAATGTTCTGTTGCATTTAATAAAACACATATTAGGTAATCCCATTTCTCCCAGATTCCATCTAAAGGCCTCAATGCTGTAAAAGATGGACCTAAAATAGGATTTTAGTCTTACTTTGTTAAATCCTTTTTCTGTTTTTTACAGAGGAAGGTGAAGGGAAGGGATCTCTTGCTTGAAAAATTAGTGAGATATGGGAAAGCATGTATTCTTAAGGGAGAGACAATCTACTTACTTACTCTCTAATGAAAAAACAGATCAATCATTGAGACCAGCTAAGATGCACCCAAATCTATAAAAATAACAAAACCTTCAACATAATTGGAGATTATGCTAACGTAGTGTACAGATAATCTTAATTTTAATAATGACAGGAGGCGAATATTTTGCTTTACTTCCTTTACTTTAAACTCCAATAGCAGCACAGGATACAACAACCAATGAAAAACAAGAAATGTCAACCCATATAAACCCTGGAGCAGATAAGCCACTCCTCTTTCTTTGAGTAAACAATGAGAAACAGAAATCCAACTAATGAACCCCGTCCGATCAACCTCCAGACCAGCACTTGAGAAAACCTGCCGTCCGCTTCATCCAGAGCCCGACTGCCCATGAAAAATCACACTGAAAAAAAGAGAAAAGTAATGAAAGACTAATGCCAATAAAATCTGTTCCATACAAATATGACACAATATATTGCATAACCATCCAGAACATGAAAAACCCCTGGCATTAACTCATAATCCCTCATCTGACCTCCCGCCCCTCAAATACATACCTTGTCGAAAAAGGCAATCCGAGGGTGGGTAGGGTGGGAAAATATTCGCCTCCTGTCATTATTAAAATTAAGATTATCTGTACACTACGTTAGCATAATCTCCAATTTTACTACATGACAGGAGGCTTCATATTTTGCAATTTTAACGCTGTGAAAGAAAAAGCGCCTGTGACGCATGTTCCGCCGGACGAAAATAAAAAGTACGAAACGTATGTTCCCTGGACCAATCCGCAGCCTGCAAGATGTCTGAGATGGATGCCCCAGCCGAAGCTGCCCGGGAGGCTGCCGCCCCTCTAACCGAGTGGGCTCCAAAATTAGAATCCACACCTGCTAGAGATAACACCCAGCGGATCCATCTAGCAAGAGTGATAACCGATACCGGCCTATGCGGACGAACGTAAGAGACCAAAAGTTGACCCGCTTGCGAAAACCGCAAAGAAGAAGTAACATGAACGTACTGAAGCAAAGTCTCCACCACGCACAATTGCGGCACTTCCCGAAAGAAGGGATAAAAGACAGATGAAGAATCCGTCTTCGTGCGTCGTGAAAGTGTAAAAGACACCCCTTCCGGGAGGATAGAAAACCCATCCACATCAAACGCACGAACATCCGCCACACGGCGAAACGATACTAAACACAATAACAACGTCAATTTTGCCGATAGCTGACGGAGTGACAACAACTCATTCCTAGGCCAATTGCTCAAGAAGCCTAACACCTTATCCACATCCCAAAACTTAGAATATTTGGGTACCGGAGGTCTCGACATTTTGATGCCCCTCATCAAACGACAGACCAACGGGTCTCTCCCGACCGGAAGGCCTGCCACTGGCACATGCGCAGCCGAAATGGCGGAACGTATAACATTTATGGAGCGATAAGACAAACCATTGACAAAACGAGAGGACAAGAAATTCAGGATTGCAGGCACAGGTGCTGTAAAGGGATCGCAATCCCTCTCCACACACCAGCCAACCCAGGAGGACCACGCGGAAAGATAACATCTCCGTGTGCCAGGAGCCCATGAGTCCCACAAAAGGTCTCTAGTTTCCTGCGATAAACCTTCGACCGACCAGGAACCCCTGAAATCGCCCAGGCCACCAGAGGCAGACGATCTTGCAGCACCAGAGGAGGCGGATCGCCCCGATGATCCGTGAGCAACAGCGGGAAAAAATGGAAGAAGAAGAGGATTCTGATAAGACAGCTCCAGAACCTCTGGAAACCAAGCCTGACTGGGCCACAACGGTGCCACCAACAGTAACTCCACTTGCTGAACACGTACCTGATGAAGTACCCTCGCCAGCATCGCAAATGGAGGAAACGCATACGCTCCTGTTACGGGCCACTCTTGCAGAAACGCGTCCACCGCTGTGCACTCTGGATCCGGAAGCCAACTGAAGTAGTCCGGAAGCTGCCTGTTGGTCCTGGAAGCGAAAAGATCCAAAGTGAGAGGACCCCTGCTGAGACAGAGCTGCCGGAACACCGTCACGTCTAGTTTCCAGTCGCTGCTGTCTCGCCAGTGTCTGGAGAACCAATCTGCCGTGAAATTCGACGTCCCCGGCAGATACTCGGCTCGAAGAGCGATGTTGCGCTGGAAACAAAACCGGTAAAGATCCTTCGCCGCCTCCGTTAAGTCTCGTGAGCGAGCCCCACCTAACTTGTTGACATATTGCACCGCCGAAACATTGTCCATGCGTAACAGGATGCAACAATCTGATTTGTCCTTGGCGAAACTGCGAACGGCAAAGGACCCTGCAATCAGTTCCAGGCAATTGATGTGCAGACCTTCTTCTGCCTCCGACCAAGGTCCGCCTGTGGAAAGAACCGAGCAATGGGCTCCCCAACCCCACAGACTGGCATCGGACTCTACCACAAAATCTGGAGCCGGGACGAAAACCGCCCTGCCGTTCCAGGCCTGCATATGAAGAAGCCACCACCGGAGTTCCGATCGCGCTTCTTGAGAGAGAGCTATCAGATGATCGTAGGAGCGTCCCTGCCGCAAATGATGAGCCTTCAGGCGTTGGAGAGCTCTGTAGTGAAGAGGACCAGGAAAAATCGCTTGAATGGACGAAGAAAGAAGACCCACCAAGCGGGCTAGCCCTCTCAACGGAATCTGCTCTAACCGCAAAGTCTTCCGAATTTCCTTGCGAATAGCCGTCACTTTGGACATGGGGAGACGCAGAAGACACTGAACGGAGTCTATTTCGAACCCCAAGAATTGAACAATCTGAGAAGGTTCCAGCGCTGACTTGTCCCTGTTGACGATGAACCCCAAAGATTCCAGAAAGCGCACAACAAAGCGAGTCTGAAACCGCAGCCTGGAGATGTCGTTGCAAAACAACAACAAATCGTCTAGATAGATGAGGCAACGAATACCGAGCGAGCGCAGCCTGGACACCACTGGTTTCATCAGCTTCGTGAAACACCACGGAGCTGAACTGAGACCGAACGGCAGACAAGTAAACTGGCACGGCAGACCCTGCCACCGGAACCTGAGAAACTGACGACAATTCCGATCGATGGGGACCGATAAATACGCATCCTTGAGATCCAGACGAGTGAACCAATCTCCCTGAACCAACAGATCTCTCAGCAGATGAATTCCCTCCATCTTGAAATGCCGGTAGATCACGAAAGAATTGAGATCTCTTAGATTTATGACGGGCCGAAAATCCCCTGTCTTCTTCCGCACGAGGAAAATGTTGCTGAAGAAGCCGGACTCGTCTGGAGCTAGTTGAACCGCGCCCTTTGAAAAAAGAGATCGAATCTCGGCATCTATAAGCGCCTGGTCTGCCGCTGACACCACAGGAACTGGAGGGCGAACCACCTGAACAGGGAAGGAATAAAATTCTATGACGTACCCTACTACCGTCTGTAGTACCCAGGCGTCTGAGGTAATCGTCTCCCATACCTGCAAATGAGAAGCAATCTTGCCCGCAGTGAAAACATTCTGAACAGAAACATGAATGAGAGGAGAACTCACCGGAAGGGACACGGCCACGTCCTCTGCCTTTCTGACCTCTCGAGCGGTCCACACCTCTGGCGTACGATGTAGTACGGAAGGAGTTGGAAGGGAAGAAGTTGTTGGAAGGTGGATAGAACCTGGAGCCTGCTGACCAAAATCTGCTGGCGGCACGACCCCGCTGCCGGCCAGCTCTCCCAAAAACACCCCTGGAGGAGGGTGGACGAAAGACTTGTCTCATAGAAGACTGGGCCTTGTTCAAAGTGGTGTATAAATTTACGTGGCGTTTCAGCTCCACAATGAAGGGGTCACCAAATAGCAGGCCATTCGCCGCCGGACCCAACTCCTTAGCTCCCAAGTCGGCCAGCTTGGCGTCGATGCGCAGCAGAGCAGCCTTCCTTCTTTCCGTCGAAATGGCCGTATTGGCATTACCCAATAGACATATGGCGCGTTGGGCCCATTCTCTGATGGAATCCGCATCCAAAGGTTCCCCTTCTGATAAGGCCAAGTCGGAAAAGCACAAGATTTTCGCCAAAGGACCCAGCACATCCAAGAGTTTATCTTGAGCCGATTTCAGACCTTTCTCAATCCCCTTGCGGGGATCTCGACCAGACCGGGACATGAAAGTAAGAACAGTCTGGTCAAAGTCCGGGGTCAGCGCTACCTTGTCTGGAAGAATGGGTCTAGGACATTCCGCCTTCAAACGACTCCGCACCTCACGATCAAGGGGATGCCTCAGCCAGAAGTGGACATAACGGGAAAGGTGGTCTGGAAGGTTCCATTCAGAGGACCGCGGATGACGAAGGAATCGAGGATCAAACAACCTGGCACCCTTGGCATCGAAAAAACCTTCCTCGTCTTGACCCGAAGAACCAGAAGCCTCTCTGGGTGGGAGCGGATCAAGGACCACCGACTCTTTAACATATTGGGAGTCCGAATCATGATGAGGAAACCAGCAATCGTCATCTTCAGATGCAGAACCTTTGGCTTGCCGCTCATCGACCACCGCCAAAGGGGAAGGAGAGAGGGTAACGTCGTGGAAATTGGAAGACTGGAAATCTGCAAAATCTTCAGCAAGTCTCACTTTCTTCGCGGGAGACTTCCCCTTGGAGCCAACTGCTGAACCTTCAAGACGTCCCCGCTTAGTCAAACGGCCCTCGTCAGAGGCAGGTGAAGGCAGACGATCTTCTTCTGTACGCCTCTCCGAAGATGGAAGGTCCCCAGAGGAAACAGATGGGGAATGAGAGAGCACACGGGCCAATGCCTTTTCCACAGAAGCGGCCACCGCGGCATCAATCAAAGCCTGAAAGTCTGTAGACTCAGCCATCTGTGAAACAAACAAAGTGCCCAGTAAGCACCACTAAGAAAACCCGACAGAGGCTGACCCCCTGCTAACTCAACTGGGGCTCACCCAGACGTAGCACCAATTTTGGGTAAATGGCAATGCTATAATTTTAATTTTTTTTTTTTTTTTTTTTTTTTTTTTTTTTTTTTTGCGTTTAAGAATAATACATAAGACCCAGCCGAAGCAGAAAAAGGGGGATCACCCCTGGCAGCAACGTTGAAGGGCCAAACCTAGGCAACATAGGTGCCCAGAAAAAACCACTGCACCAAGGCAGCAACGTGAGGCTTATGATAAAGCCAAAGGGGCTCACCCAAGCCAACCAGTAGGGGCTCACCCTAACAGAAACCTGGCACAGACTTTATTTTTCTTTATTTTTTTTATTTTTTTTTATTTTATTTTTTTATTGTGCTAGTGTGAAAGGCACACACCAGAAGAATAGCAGGGGCTCACCCAAAGGACATCAGCATAAATAGCAATTACAAATGTAATGAAAATCAGTCATACATATATAGCACTGATGGTTACACTGAAAGCAGTATCCGTTTATTATTGGGCCATGTAAAGTGCCTTGAACAGGGAAACCCAGTCCCTAGAAGGGGGAAAACGGAAGAGGGATACTCCGGAAGGTTAAGAAGAACCAGGAAGGGGTAGGGGCTCACCCTACTAACTCGCACCATGCACCCCGTGCTTAACTCCGTGACCGGAGCCACCCGGACACGGAGGAGCACTAGCAATATGGCCGGCGAGAATCTCGTCTTGAAACGAGATTCAAGATGGCCGCCGCACCAGGGCAAACGGTCCGCAGACCGCAACTACCTCTCACCCACGGCCTGAGAGCCGAAATGCAGAGCAAGTCCGCATCCAGCCAACGGACACCTCAGCAATCCTCCGCACCGCCCCGGAACCCCAGAGCAGCGGGCGGAAAGCACACACACCACCCCCAGCCCCGTTATTAGTAACTAACAGCCAGGGGAGTCACCAGGGAGCAGGTTAAGGCAATGAGAAGGGTAACAAAATCCCGTTATGGAGCAACTGCCAAGACCCAGGAAACTACCAGGGAACAAACACTGAGGAGGACAATAGAGAATACCCCCCAAGGTAAGCAAACAGACAGTACAGTTTACCACAGCAAATGAAGGATAAAAAATACTCTGTTAAACAGACTGAATACACTGACCTGTGCAGTCTTTGGAGCAGCAAAGAAAGAGGAGTGGCTTATCTGCTCCAGGGTTTATATGGGTTGACATTTCTTGTTTTTCATTGGTTGTTGTATCCTGTGCTGCTATTGGAGTTTAAATTAAAGGAAGTAAAGCAAAATATGAAGCCTCCTGTCATGTAGTAAAATTATTGAATTAGTCACTTTTGACAGAAATAGTTCCAGAAGACTGTAAGATAACAAATGTAGTACCCCTTCGCAAGCAAAGTTCCAAGGAAGAATCTGGCAACTACAGACCAGTGTTGTGCCAGTAATGGGAAAATGAATGGAAACAGTGTTAAATATCTGAATTTAAAAGGCTTTCAACATCGCATGGGTTTATAATAGGGAGATCAATATAACTTTATAGAATTTTTTTTAGCTGGGTAACTAAAATAATAGAACGGGAGAAGTACTAGAAAAAATTAAAAAAGCAGAAGGTGCTCCTAGTGTATTAATTGTTAGCCAAATGAATACCCAACTTTGCAATGCCCTGGACACCCTTGTGGCACACACAGGAATTTTTTTCTCCCATTATTTTTTTATTCAGACCTCATTGCGGGGCATTAGGAAGTGATCTGATGCCCCCATCAAGGCTGACACAAAAATATTGGCGGGAAAAACACCAAAATATCTGACTGTGCCACAGGTGGTCCAAGGCAGTTCTTTGCAATGCCTTGGACCCCCTCTGGTGCACACGCGCACACAAACACACATTTTTTTCCCCATTCTTTTTTTATCCACCCCCCCAACCAGGTATGAATAAAAAATAGCTAAAAACAAAAACTCTTTTATGTTAAGCAGGGTAGTCCACTGCATTGGACACCCCTGTGGCATGCACACAAAATGCATACCCCCCCCCCCCCCCCCCCCCCCCCCCACACACACACACACACACACACACACACACACACACCCTGGTTCCACAGCCCTCTTTCAGTCCCATTCCCCCAACTGGACTCTCCACCCTTTTTCCACTACCTACTGGTAGACTAAAAGTACCCCCCCCCCCCCACACACACACACCTGGTTCCACTGGCAGTCAGTATCAGGCTTGTACCTCTCTGGTGCATTTAGCTCAGGGGCCTCAGTCGCACACGCCGGTTGTTGTGGTGGGTCTGCAGCAGTTCTCCTCCCCAGTCCCACTTTTTGTTGTGCACCGCATCTCTGAGGGGTACTGCAGGTGCAAATATCACCAGTGCAGGCCGGGGAGGATATGGATGGTGGTTAGCCTCATTGCAGGTGTGCCTTTTTACACACGTTTGACGTGTGAAGGTGCAGGGGAAGCCCGGCTAGGGCCAATCAGAAGCGGTGCTTTGAAGCAGCAGCTCTTTATAAAGCCTGGGCGAAAGTCTGCTCAGGTATAGTTTGTATTTTCCCTTTAGCTTCATAGCATCGTGTAATTAGTACCTGTGATTACCTGGCTTACTCCCTGACCTTGCTGACTTCTCTATCCCTGGACCTTGACTTCTGTGACCCCCTGCTACACTGATCTCTCCATCGCTGAACACTGGCATTTGTCACCCTGACCATTTTGACCTCTCCACTCCTGACCTTTGGCATCCGTGACCTCAACTACTCTGATCTCTCCATCCCAGACCTCTGGCATTCATAACCCCCCTTCAGCACTTCAGGTGCTCTCTATCTCTCTCTCTCTCTCTCTGTCGCATCTTAGCACATAGCTATTCAAATACAGGTTTCTGTCTCCCTGTATCTGGGCACCAGCAGCCACTCCTACTAAAGGGTTCAGCACACAGGTTCGTACGTACACTGGCAGAACCCCCCCAGCTTGTTTAAACTTGTAGACATAGAATCAAACATATCTGTTTGCTTCCTCATCCTTGTTCCACTTATATCTCCACGCTTCTGGCACCCAGTATGGTTTGTCAACCTACCCCTGTAGGGTACCATTTTTCTTAGGCTGGCAGGAGATCTTCCTAGGATCCCTGTAGGTGTTGAACCATTTTAGTATTTTGAAGTGACTGATGTGTAAAGAAAAAAAAAAAAATTCCTGTAGCACCACCTTCTGGAAATAGTTGTGCATGTTAACTTAGGGATAGAAAGGCAAGTGACCCCTCATTTGCTGCTGCAGGTTATCTTCTTAAAATTGTTTGTCTACATTTTCTTCACTTCTGTAGGTGTTATAAATACAGGCAAGACCCTTTTGAGAAAATGTTAGAAAAATCAGATGTTATAATAGGTGTACCTTTGTACTTCTGGTACCCACTACAGTAGGTCAGCTTATAACAATGGCGTGCTAATTTTCTCATAAATGTACTAGCTAATGAATACAGTTGGAAATTCCATGGTTTTCACAGAATTGAGCACATTTGAAGGGGGTGGAAATGGCGAAAAAAAAGGAATTCTTTTCCTATAGCACCAGCTTCTGGAAACATTTGTGTACACCAGACTTTGGATAAGAAGGCAAATGACCCCTCATTTGATGCAGTAGGATATCTACTTTCCAGAAATATATAGTTATATATAGTTATTATGTAGTTTTAGGGTAGTTTTACCATAAAACACTAGAATGTATATTATAGTTCATAAAGTTGAAATAACTATTTTCTGCACCTGGTAATTAGGGCTCTGCACTAGCCATGGACTTGGGTAAAACTATACAGATTTGTTATTTCTGCACCTGGGACTTGGGGCTTTTTCAAATAATTGAAACTTTCACAATCAAGGTAAATGTTTTTGATATATATAGTGTGTGATTTTAGCAAAATAAGTTTTCTCTTTATTTTGTAATTACAAATTACATCATAGCATTTTGCACAATGCCAAATTCATTTCATGAAAGGCACCATGAAAAATCTCTGATATATCATTTTCCATATGTAACTAGTAATTTCTCAGTGGAAATCAAGTCTGAAAATGTGTCTGGCCTGCAGGGTACAGGAAATGGTCCAAGCCCCTGGCCCTGAAGGGGTTAATGTGTCTATAATTTTTGTTTGAGGATAGAGAGTAGGAGTCTGAAATGTGGACAAGAATGTGGTCAAGAAAAAAAGAATGGTGGGGAGCAAGTCATAATGGATATAGGAATATTTTTCAGTGAGATTTACTATTGTTGCTATAGATACAGCGAAAAATCATTGGTTCTCCCTTTTTCATGTAAATGCGCGTTTTGTCTGTAATTGAATCTCACCAATAGTTGTAAAACATTTAAGAAATAACACTCCAGATTGAATCTATTAAGATGTGTAGTCCAAGCTCCCAACATTTTATTTCAACTTTCTACATTTTGGCTTATAAAACTGAAAAAAACTGTCTCCAAAGTTTTTTTTATATTTTTGTTCAACCACATCGTCACCCACTTCTTAATATTAAAAATGTGATATTATGGTACTGTCCATGTATATATATGTTAGTTATACCGAACAAATACTTGTTTGCTTTAACAGGTGTGGTTACATGTATGTGTTTCAATTTGTGTATGTTTAACTAACTTAATTTCTTCTTTCACTTTTCTATTTGCTCCCCATGGAAACTAACAGCAAACATTCAACATGACCGTAAGTTTCACTCTGAACTGCAGTTTGGTATTAGGAATCTGAATTCATGCTTCTAAAACAAAGAACTATAGAATGTAGGACTTTTCCTACTCAGTTCAACAAGCTTACTCTGATTCGTAAATGCTTCACTCAAACAGCACAGACTTCTTTGTTATGAAAATGCTATGAACATTATTATTTGGTGGTGACCAGAGGACACAATTGCTTTTTCACCTTCTTCCAATATAACTTACAGGTAACTCTGGGAAGGCGACAGCCCCTTTAAGTAGGCAGGAACAATTCTTGGAAAGAATGTAGGGTGGAGCCTTCCTCTCCTCCTTAGCTGGTGATTAGCTAGTCCCCTCCCAGTTAGATTTGTTCCTTGTAAGAGAGAGTTTTAGTTTAGTTTATTATTTTCTTGTTAGATATGGGGTGTAGAAATCCCCCATTAGGTGAATTACCATTACTTACTTCCCAATGGTGGTTTGCTCAGTTTACAGGTGCTGTTGTGGGCCTTCCAGCCCTGGGGGAAAACCTTGCGTGCTATGTCTTTTCCCTTGGAGAAGCCCACTGAGACTTCTCCCTTTCCCATCTGAAGGCTGAAGACCTACAAAAAAGGTGAGTAACATGCTTTTGAACTTTACCCTGAGGCAGGGACAGTGTTATGTCCTGAAATGCGTTGGAATTTCACCACATCTCCATGGGGAAGGAAGCCCGTAGGAGATCCCGGTACCCAAGTGACACTGAGACTGCACGGTGAACTCAAATACAGGAACAAGAGGTGCAGGCATCCAATTACTCGGCTTTTTGTGATGTGAAAGTGACAAAGTAAGAAGACTATGATAAGGGGGGACTGGTTTTACCACCTGCTGGAAATATTACTGTTCTGATGCTTATATCTGCATACATGGTAATTAAATCGGACTACCTATTAACGCAAGATGGTGTGACTATACCACCCCGCTAATAGCATTGTACTATTTTAAGATTTTAGCACATCTTTATACTATTAAACAATTGATTTGATTGTACTTATTACACTAACTGCACAACATATTTTTAAATATGTGAGAATAAAATTTCTTTCTATCAATAAGAGGCTATAACAAATAATTTTTAGCGCATATTGTCTATATTTTTATTCACGCAGCCACACGGGCTGTTGTATGGTTTAATTTATATATTTACCACTACTGTAATATATTTTTTTGTGCTTACTAACACGAAGGTGTTTTACATAAGGTATAATGTTATCTAATAGGGTATTGTATTCAAATTGTTTTTAATATCAGTCATCAAAGTTTATACAGATACTCAGTACAGTTATTTTCCTCTCACAATCTGATACTTTTACATCGCTATAAAACACATACCCCTGGGGAGCGCCTAATTTTATCCTTTTTTTTTCCAAGCATTTATCTCAAAGAGATTATCTAATCTCTATCCATTTTCTGATGCGGCCTTGGCTCAGTGGGCTACACCTCCTAAGGCTGACACCTATATTGCCAGTCTTTCTCCTTCCTCTGCATCACCTGCAGTGGATACTTCTGCTCTCACAGACTCAGCTGATAGGGAGCTTGATGATATTTTACAGGCTGCATTCACTGCCATAGGTGCCTCCTTTCTATCTACCCTGGCTTCTGCATGGGTTAATAGAGCCATTGCTGTTTGGACTGACCAACTGTCTGAAGCTGTCCGTATGGGTGCCCCTAAAGCTGACATTTTGACACTTTTGGCTGATATCTCTGTGACTCAGTGCTATGTTACTGATGCCCTATCTGATGCTGTTAGGCTTGACGCCTTTTTTGTGGCTGCTAGGCCCTCACTGTGGCTTAAATTGTGGTCCGTTGACCTGATCTTTAGGCAATCTCTGGTTTCTCTCCCCTTCCAGGGTACATCCCTTTTTGGCCCTGAACTGAAGGGCCTCATTAGCATGGTTACTGGGGGCCAGAGTGCTTGGTTTCCCTTAGCTTCTAAACGCAATCCTCAGGCACAAAGGCACCATCTTTTTCGTGCTTGTCCAGATGGAATACAAGGGTTTAACCCAGTGCTAGCTCAGACACTGTGTTACATCCATATGTCTCCACAGCACTGGAGACCAGGACTAGCCGATCCTTGGTCCATGATCTTCTGTGGGTGTTCGTCTGCAGTGTTTTTTCTGCTTCTGTGCAGACATTGTTGCAGACCCGTGGGTCTTGCTGGTGGTTTCCGAAGGGTATTTGATTCCTTTCAGCTTCTTCCCTCCCATTTCTTCCCTTCTCTCTCCCCTCTGGGACCGGAACAGCTTTGTCTTTTCCATGGGTCCATTCAGGATCTCTTGGACAAGGAGGAGCTGAAACTAGTTCCCAAACCAGAAATAGATTCGGATTCATGTTCTGACCTATTTGTGGTTTCCAAGAAGGAAGACTGCTGCCGTGGTCAAGACTCATTACCACCATTAGTCCTTACAGTTAGTCATTGTGGCGATGTGTCCAGGGGTACTCCTGGCCTCCTTGGATCTGCAGGATGCCTACCTGCACATCGCTATTTATCCGGAGGACCGGCAGTACCTCAGGTTCACTTGCAACAAGGGGCAATTCCAGTTTTCTGCTCTTCCCTTTGGTCTGGCCACAGCTCCGCAGGTGTTTATTTGAATCTTGGGTTAGCTGATTTCTGTCATGCACACAAAGGGGATTCGGGTCACTCCGTACATGGACGACTTGCCATTGGGGGCCCCTTCCGGGGAACTTCTCCAACAACGGGTACAGGACTGCATTCACACACTCACCCTTCATGGTTGGGTTCTGAACATGGGCAAGTCAGACCCAATCACATCTTAGAACCTGGTCCTTCTGGGTCTCCTGTTTGACACTGTGCTGGACATGGTCTTTCTGACAAAGGACGTGGTTCAGCAGACTACCAACAATGTATCCTCAGTTCTGGCTTGCAAGTCCATTCAAGCCAAGAAGTTGACCTCCTTGGTGGGGAAATTGATTTCCACCTTGGAAGCGGTACCATTGTGATGGCTCACACATAGGAACTTTGGTGGGTTGAGATTCAGGTTTGCACAGGGGAATCCAGATCTCTTGAAGCTATCGTTCCCTTACATGTATACATGACTCTTCCTTGGTGGCTGAGTCTCTCCAACCTGTGGAAAGGAAGGCCCTTTGTGATCCCATTTTGAGCCACAGTCATGACGAATGCCAGCCTATCTGGATCCGGAGCGGTCCTGGATTATCTGAATGTCCAGGGTCGTTGGTCGGCAGAGGAATCTCTCCTACCCATCAGTGTTCTGGAACTCTGGGCAGTATTCCACGCTCCGAGGTATTGATTGTCTCATCTCATGGGCTGTCAAGTTTGTGTCCAGTCAGACAATGCCACGGCCCTGGCTTACATAGACAATTAAGGAGGCACCAGAAGTTTTGCAGCTTGGTTGGAGGTCAAGGCTATTTTAATCTGGGAGGAAGAGCATTTGCCTGCCATCTCCGCAGTACATTTTCCAAGCGTAGAAAACATCTTAGCAGACTTTCTAAGTAACCATACCATGGACAACGGAGAGAGGGAGCTTCACCAGGAGGTGTTCAACCTCATTTTTCAGAGATGGGGACTTCTCTGGATCAACCTGATGGCCGCCAGACACAACCGGAAGGTTCAGATATTTTGCTCTAGTTGAATGGACCATCTGGCTTATGCAGTGGATGCTCTGCTTATTCCTTGGGAGTATCATCTAACCTACATTTATCCTCATCTTCCTCTGCTCACCAGGATTCTGCGGAAGCTATGGATGGAGAAGACTCCGGTCATCCTAGTTGCTCCATACTGGCCCCGGCAACCCTGGTTTACGAAGTTGCTGGACCTGTCTGTGTGCAAACTATTTCAGCTTCCACGCAGACTGGATCTCCTCCTACAGGGCTACCTGTGGAAGGAGAACATGGAGCATCTGGGTTTGATGGCTTGGTGATTGAATCGGCAATCTTGAGGAAGAAATTATTTTCTCTGAAGTGGTTGCCATCATGATTCAAGCTCTGGAACCTGTTTCCTCTAAGGCTTACCACAGGATTTGGTCTATCTTCCACTGTTGGTGTATGGACAGATATCTGTCCTCTCAGGAGTTTGATGTGCCGGCTGTCCTGTCCTTTTTACAGGATGGTGTGAACAAATGCCTCCGTCTGAGTTCTTTGATGGTTCCGACATCCGCTCTCTCTGTCTTTTATTTCAGAGGCGCGTTGCCATTCTCCAGGATGTCAAGGTCTTCTTTCAAGGTGTCGCTCATGCTTTCCCTGCGTTTAAGCATCCCACTCCTCAGTGGAACCTTTAATCTGGTTCTGGCAGTCTTGCAGCGGCCTCCTTTTGAGTCCTTGGCTACCATTCCTCTCCGTCTCCTGACTTGGACAATGGCTTTTCTTTTGGCATTTGTCTCTGTTCATAGAGGCACTGACCTGCAGGCCTTGTCCTGCAAACCACCTTTCCTAGTGTTTCACAATGATAAGGTGGTTCTTTGTGCCTCTCAGGAATTTCTTCATGATGTGGTTTCTGAGTTCCATATCAATCAGGAGATTGTTGTGCCTTTCTTTTGTCCTTATCCCATATGTGACAAAGAGAGGGACCTCCACTTGTTGGATGTGGTTCATTGCCTTAAGTTCTATGTGCACTGCACTGAGTCTGTTCGTCAGAGAGATGCACTTTTTGTCATCCCTGAGGGACCCAGGGCTGGTACGGTGGCATCCACGGTGACTATTGCATCTTGGATCAAGTCTACCATTCTCAAGGCTTACGGACTCAGAAGGAAACCTGTTACCTTTTGCTTCAAAGCGCGTTCCACTAGGTCTGTTGGGGCCTCCTGGGCCTAAAAGAATCAGTCCTCTGCGGATAGCTGTGCAAGGCGGCCACTTGGTCGTCTGTGCACACCTTTACCACACGCTACCGTGTTTGTGTTCTGGCTTTGCCTGGAAAGTCTTGCAGGCAGTTTGCCTGTCTGGGACTTTGTTTCCTGTATCTTTGAGATCTTTACCTGTTGAGCCCTGTTGGCTCTTGTTCAGTGTGCTGTTTTTACAATTACTGGTGTGCTGTGTTACAGTTCATTGTCCGTTGACACTATGTTAGTTGGGCTATTCGATTTCCTGAGTAGCCCATGAGAGCTCTGGTATCTTGGGGACCGACAACTGGTCCTTGCCTTCTTTCCCACTGCTGGGAACTCAATTGCATCCCAGAGTTACCAGTAACCTATATTGGAGGACAGAGAAAAGAGGATTTTAGTCTTACCTGTTAAATCCTTTTCTCTTAGTCCATATAGCTTACAGGTCTCCCACTCTGTCAAGGAACCATGCTTGGTTCTCCTGTGGCAGAATGTGTGTGTCCTTTTGGGTTCATGCTCACAGGAGTCTTTTTCTCTCTTTTCCTTCTTGAACTCTAGCTAGATAGGTTAGTATCTCAAATCTAACTGGGAGGGGACTAGTTAGTCACCGGCTAAGGAGGAGAGGAAGGCGCCACCCTGCATTCTTTCAAAGAATTGTTCCTGCCTACTTAAAGGGGCTGTTGCCTTCCCGGAGTTATCTGTAAGCTATAAATAGAAAAGGATTTAACAGGTAAGAATAAAATCCTCTTTTTCAATTTGTTTTTTTTTTGGGTTTTTTTTTTTAAAGCTTTACATGGCAGTTATAAACATTGCACCTACACTATTGCACTTTGATTAAAATACAAATAAAGCTGTAATAATGTTTGAATGAAGCATCTATCAGCAGTGGGAATCTGTTTTATTCATCAGGAAAAAAGGCCCTGCAGCTGATTTGTTTAAAATAAAATATTATATTGTTTTTATCATCGGTAATGTCTGCATTGCTTCATTGTTATCTGGGATAATCTTGATGATGAGATACATTTTAATGTATGCATTTTTGCACACATTTCTATAAAAATATAACTCATAATTATTCTATGACCTTTAAACTAAGTGCACAGATAGGTGATTGTCACTGGTAGCATTGAATAATTTGATACTGGGAGATGTGTTTGGGAGTAATAGGTGAGAGAAATGGAGGGATGGGTGAGAGGGAATGATTGGGGATGCAAAGAAATGAAAGTTGTCCATGCTGATGGCAAACTCAGGCTAAAGAATGACCTCTTACACTAGGGCCGATGGTGAGACAGACAAGTCTGAAAATGTTTGCCAGTGAGACAGAGGTAGATGGATTCTGATATTCCACAATAGTATGACTGGGGTCTTCAGAATTATGGTGGTGACCGAGAAGTATTACTAGATAGAGATCTAGTTGGAGCCCTCCAAGGATGTTACCATGAAATAAAACACATGGTAACAAAAACAATCTATAAAATCTTAATACACTGCATAAATGTGATTTAATAAGCAATGTAAATTAACAGACTCCATCAGAGCTGCTACATTAGAATTTTTTGTATTAAAGATGTTCTATCATAGCAGATATTTCACACCCCAGTGTCTTACCTGGTGATGCTGCACTTGTTTGAGTCCTTTGTTGGTAGTATTGCTACCTCTGGTGTAATATTATTTTCAAAGTTACCATAGAGGTGCAGATATCTGATTAGGGTAGATTGGACAGAATTCAAATTAGCAGGTCTCAGATCAGAATATATTCACTTTTTATGCTGGGTAGTATTGCAAATTTGGGACTCGTCTGGTCCATATTTCAGTCTCAGAAACAGCAGAGAATATTTACCTACCAATAAAAAGGGGTGTTCCTTACAGGGATAGTAATGTTTCATAATAAAAGCAGCTCTAATTAATCATCATAGTATTTGGTCTTTGGAGACCGTTGTTTCAATACTGTCAGAATTGTAGTACAAGAGTAATTCAATGCCAAAGTGTCCCCCTCCCGCCCCTTTTACTGATGTCACACTGGTCAGCCAGAGCAGAAGGGAGGTGCCCAGGTAGACTGCACAGAGGGACAATCTTCAATTAAGATAAGGGAAAAACCTGAAAAGCTTGTCAAGGGGGGCAGGGATTTCATTGTTTTCATAGGAATAAGAGTGTCCCCTTCTGTTATCTGTCTGGTCTATAGACTGCATTCCACATCTGAGAAGAGATTGCTTACACTTGGTAAAAGGGGCGGGAGGGGGAAACTTTGCTTGTGAATATCTCATAAATCATAAAGGTTTGAGAGATAAGACATATCATTCTTCATGTTTTTTTAATGCCTACAAAATAAAATAAAGATAAAACGAAGTATTACTATCCCTTTAAAGGCCAACCTCTCTCCTTACTAACATTGTCTCACAATATCTCTTTTACAAACTGCCTGAAGGATAATACATGTAAACTCCAAATCTGTATCGGGTGTAGATTTCTGAAATAGGACTCTCTCCATTCATGGATATTTTGGAATTTAGAGGGCATCTGTGACAAATAGTGCAGCCGCAAGATGAAACATCCACTTAAACTGTATTATAATAATAATAATAAATATATTTCTGATAAAGCTAAAACAATACATTAAACACAAAAGAAAGGCTTAGAAGCGGGCATTGAATGTAATTATTTGAACATTGTATTTGAGCCGTTATGTATGTGGTTCATATGATGGCTTTTGATTGGTTAACTGAAAAAGAGGTGTAACAGAGTGGGTATATTTTGATTTAGACTAAATGGTGATTCCCACCACTTTGTCCTTCAGTGTTCTGCTTTATGGTGACATAAACTTTGTCTTCATCCCAATGGATCATGTTCGACGCATATAATTTATCACTGTTTGAAATGCATTGGGCCTCAGCCAAATTGTGTCAGTGTCCCCTCTAAGCATGTTCCTTTGTTTTTTAAAGCTTTGCTTTTTTAAACACAAAAGTACATTTTTTTTAATCCAGAATCCAGAACACAGCTTTCTTATTTATAAACGGGCTAAAAAGCCCATTTACAAATAGCTTCACCATGAGACCATTCATGTCTGTCAACATGTGCTTCTACCATATGTATGCATAGCCAACCACAAAGTGGCTGCTACATGCATATTGGCCAAATCTGGAAGCTTCTGTTAGTCCTCAATACAAACAATACATTCTATAACGAGAGCAGCAGTTTTTCTACGTAAAAGACTTTTTGAGGACAGAGAAGAGATGGTAGTCCAATGCTACATAGGTATCAAGATTTCAAAGGTAATAAACTGGTTTAGGAGCCATAAGCACCTCTACTCCAGCACCCAAGTGGTTATTGATGCCATTCTCAGAATCCTGAGTGTTTACACTACATTCCTTACATTCTTAATTCGTATATTATGCTTGATTTATCTCAGTGTTGGCGTAATGTGTTTAAGTAATGTGTCAAAATAATCCCTGAATGTTATCACCTATGAAAAAGTAATCACCTTTTCACACTGATTACCTGTTTACAAATAAATATCTTAGTGTGTTTTCTGAACAGATTAAATAAGGGATCACATTTTCACGCATTATACAGCATTGGATTTATGGCTGAAATTTATTATATAGCATCGGACACACAAATTGTAACTGGTAGCTTATGCTTAATGCAGTTTTTGTTTTGCCGCATAGGTGGCGTACATGCACATATTTCTGTGGATGGAAGTGGCTGGTCAGATTAATAAAACAGATGAAAATGGATTGATGTGTACAGTATAGATGAATCCAGTCAGATTTGAAAGTACTTCACATGAATTATAATGATGATTGTGCAATTGCTTCGTAACCCTTTGAGTGCCAGAGTGGTACGGAATGCATTGTTTTGCAATGCATTCTGTACCACTCTGGCACTCAAAGGGTTAAAAGTGGAAGAAATGGAATAAAATATTTTCTTGTATACATCACACAAAAAATGTTGATCATTTAATAACTTTGTTAAATATGCTACTTTACAGTAAACGGAGTAATAAGCAATACACATAATTGTGTAAAAATATAAAATGTTATTTAAATTCTCCAAAAAATAAAATAAAAACATAAAAAATATATTCAATATTAAACCATTAACACAACAGAGTCTCTCTGGGGCTCTGCTTTCCTTGACACTGGTAACCTGAAGAAAAAAGACTGTGAGGTGAGTAACCCTTTGAGTGCCTTGGCCCACATTGTTCCTACCTTAAAGAGGTTTTCTGTACCATACAGAGACTTTCTCTCAGTCTCTGGGCTCCTGTAGTCATGTTGGATTGTTTCATTTATGCTATTCTAGTGCTTTAACAGTGCTTTGGGGCAAAGATGGCTGCAGCTTTCCAGGGTTAATACTTTCTCTGCTAGTTTTCGCTAGCTGGGGGATATTGTGGTCTTTATGGCCACTCCTTTATTATCTGGAGTATCATTTGTGGCTGCCTTCACATGTTCCCTGGGGTTTTTTGGTATTTGAGTACCTCATTTGGTGCTGACTGAATTTGTGCTGTGGACACTTTAAGAATGGATTCCCCCTACAGCTGCCATTTTTGCTCCATTGACTTTATGGTGAATGTCTCAGGGACATAACTCTGCACCAGTCATACCTTTTCATCTGGATCACATCCTGAGTGTCTTGGGGGCCATAGTGATCCAAGGCAGGAGTTGTAGGCATGGCTAGGCAACAGGAACTGAGAAGACTATTTCCCATAATGCCCATTTTTTATGGGTTTTCTTCCGATTTGATTTGCAGTCACTATTTTAGTTCTTTTGTGTATCCTATCTTGAGGTTGATTCTCCTTGCTCTCCTTCTCCAGATTAACCCTTTACCTAGGGTTGCCACCTTTTCCTAAAAAAAATACCGGCCATAGCTGTGGGTCGGTGAGGGCGGAGTCACAAAAGGGAGGAGCTACAAAAGGGAGGAGCCACAAAAGGGGCAGAATGTTGCATGACCACTCTCAGACTAAGCAGTCTCTCTCTCTGACTAAGCACTCACTCTCTCAGACTAAGCACATACACACACTCTCTCGCTCTCTGACTAAGCACTCACACTCTCTCTCAGACTAAGCACTCACACTCTCTCTCTGACTAAGCACTCACACTCTCTCTCTCAGACTAAGCACTCACACTCTCTCTCTCAGACTAAGCATTCACACTCTCTCTCTCAGACTAAGCACTCACACTCTCTCTCTCAGACTAAGCATTCACACTCTCTCTCTGACTAAGCATTCACACTCTCTCTCTCAGACTAAGCACTCACACTCTCTCTCTCAGACTAAGCACTCACACACTCTCTCTCAGACTAAGCACTCACACACTCTCTCAGACTAAGCTCTCCCAGACCAGTGTGGTGAAGGATCCCCTACACACAAAGGTGATCAGACCTCACAGTTAAGCCTTTGAGGCCTAGATGGGAATGAAACACATTTCCAAACATTAACCTCTCTGGTTCCCAAGGAGGTTAATGCAGAATCCCTTTGTAATAATGTCATAAAGGCTGGCAGCTGCCCTAGAACCAAAGAAGAACCCACAAGAGTATTTCCTACTGAGTAAATACTTCTCTCCCCCTTGTGCCTCTCTCTCCCCCATGTACTTCTCTCTCTCCCCCATGTACTTCTCTCTCTCCCCATTGTGCCTCTTTCACCCCATGTACTTCTCTCACTCCCCCTTGTGCCTCTTTCACACCATGTACTTCTCTCCCCCTTGTGCCTCTCTCTCCCCCATGTACTTCTCTCTCCCCCATGTACTTCTCTCTCCCCCCATGTACTTCTCTCTCTCCCCATTGTGCCTCTCTCTCCCCCATGTACTTCCCTCTCTCCCCCTTGTGCCTCTCTCTCCCCCTTGTGCCTCTCTCTCCCCCATGTACTTCTCTCTCCCCCATGTACTTCCCTCTCTCCCCCTTGTGCCTCTTTCACCCCATGTACTTCTCTCACTCCCCCTTGTGTCTCTTTCACACCATGTACTTCTCTCTCTCTCCCTTGTGCCTCTTTCTCCCCCATGTACTTCTCTCTCTCCCATGTGCCTCTTTCTCCCCCTTGTGCCTCTTTCTCCCCCTTGTGCCTCTTTCTCCCCCTTGTGCCTCTTTCACCCCCATGTACTTCTCTCTCTCTCTCTCTCCCCCTTTTGCCTCTTTCTCCCCCATGTACTTCTCTCTCTCCCCCTTTTGCCTCTTTCTCCCCCATGTACTTCTCTCTCTCCCCCTTTTGCCTCTTTCTCCCCCATGTACTTCTCTCTCTCTCTCCCCCTTTTGCCTCTTTCTCCCCCATGTACTTCTCTCTCTCTCTCCCCTTTTTGCCTCTTTCTCCCCCATGTACTTCTCTCTCCCCCCCTTTTGCCTCTTTCTCCCCCATGTACTTCTCTCTCTCTCCCCCTTTTGCCTCTTTCTCCCCCATGTACTTCTCTCTCCCCCTTTTGCCTCTTTCTCCCCCATGTACTTCTCTCTCCCCCTTTTGCCTCTTTCTCCCCCATGTACTTCTCTCTCCCCCTTTTGCCTCTTTCTCCCCCATGTACTTCTCTCTCCCCCTTTTGCCTCTTTCTCCCCCATGTACTTCTCTCTCCCCCTTTTGCCTCTTTCTCCCCCATGTACTTCTCCCTCTCTCTCCCCCTTTTGCCTCTTTCTCCCCCATGTACTTCTCTCTCTCTCCCCCTTTTGCCTCTTTCTCCCCCATGTACTTCTCTCTCTCTCTCCCCCTTTTGCCTCTCTCTCCCCCATGTACTTCTCTCTCTCTCCCCCCTTTTGCCTCTCTCTTTCTCCCCCATGTACTTCTCTCTCTCTCTCCCCCTTTTGCCTCTCTCTTTCTCCCCCATGTACTTCTCTCTCTCTCTCCCCCTTTTGCCTCTTTCTCCCCCATGTACTTCTCTCTCTCTCCCCCTTTTGCCTCTTTCTCCCCCATGTACTTCTCTCTCTCTTTCCTCCTTTTGCCTCTTTCTCCCCCATGTACTTCTCTCTCCCCCCTTTTGCCTCTCTCTTTCTCCCCCATGTACTTCTCTCTCTCTCTCCCCCTTTTGCCTCTTTCTCCCCCATGTACTTCTCTCTCTCTCTCTCCCCCTTTTGCCTCTCTCTCCCCCATGTACTTCTCTCTCTTTCCCCCCTTTTGCCTCTCTTTCTCCCCCATGTACTTCTCCCTCTCTCTCCCCCTTTTGCCTCTCTCTCCCCCCTTTTGCCTCTCTTTCTCCCCCATGTACTTCTCTCTCTCTCTCTTCCCCCCTTTTGCCTCTTTCTCCCCCATGTACTTCTCTCTCTCTCTCCCCCTTTTGCCTCTTTCACCCCCATGTACTTCTCTCTCTCTCTCCCCCTTTTGCCTCTTTCACCCCCATGTACTTCTCTCTCCCCCTTTTGCCTCTTTCACCCCCATGTACTTCTCTCTCCCCCTTTTGCCTCTTTCACCCCCATGTACTTCACTCTCGCTCCCCCTTGTGCCTCTTTCATCCCCTTGTGCCTCTTTCATCCCCTTGTGCCTCTCTCCCCCGTGTACTTCTCTCTTTCTCTCCCCCTTGTGCCCCTCTCTCTCTCTCCCCCGTACCTCTTTTTCACTTTCCTGCACTGCCGACATCCGGAGCGCAACCACTCCAAACGCGGAGACGCTGCATGGAGTGTGCAGGGGTTTTCTTCCTCTGTCTGGGCGCCAGTTTTAAACTGGCCTCAGAACAGAGGAAGAAAATACCTGCACGCTCCACGCGGCGTCTCCGCATTTGGAGTGGTTGCGCTCCGGATGTCGGCAGTGCAGGAAGTAAGACAGCAGTATCCGGCGGCTGTGGGGCTGCACAACTAATCGGTGCTCAACGAATCGATTAGTTGTTGCAGCCCTAGTCGGCAACATCATTAAAGGCTGCCAAAGTGGTCTGGGAAGCGGGGCAAAGCAGTAATACCGGCTTTTCAATGGCCGGTATAGAGGTTATACCGGCACCGGCTCAGCAGTGCTAATTACCGGCTGTGCCGGTAAAATACCGGCCGGGTGGCAACCCTACCTTTACCTGCCAGATACGTACTTATTCTGGGTTTTATAGGGTGAATTAACCTGGAGGTATTATTACTGTTTTTTTATACTAGTCAGGATGTCTGATCCTAAGGGTCATGGGTGTAAATCCAAGACTATGGACTCAGGGGCCCCCTTGCTTACTGTTCTTCATGTCAAACGGATCTTTCTCGAGGGTATCCTTGATCTCTCTTACCTCCATATAATGTGGCTCTTACTACTGCACCGGAGCCCTACAGCGCTTAACAAGGGCCAGCACTTTACTGTCCTCAGTAGCCCAAATCCCTTTCTTCCTTCAGGGGGTTCTCCAATCTTGGAAGCCCCCCTACCTAAATATGTGTCCCCTATATCTGAGCGTTCCTCATTTGCTAGGGGCCTCCTCTGAGGAGGAATTATCTGAAGAGGAAGGTGAGCAAGGGGAATACTAGGATATGGACTCTTATTATTCTCATTGTACTCTTTTGAGAATGCCCCCTTCCCTCGGCTGAGGGTCTCATTAGAGGTGTTTTGAGACACTGATACCTTTGATTAGGGGTCTTCTACAGATGTATTCCAGATGTGTACAAAATCTTCCTCAGATCTGATGGCCATACGGGACAACGGGAAAGTTAAAATGTTTTGTTCCCTTTGGGGGGATCCTCTGGCATTTTCCACGGATGCCTTGTTGATTCCATGTCCCTTTCATCTGTCTAACATCTTACGTCCAATTCCTTTCATATCCAGGGTGCTTTGGAAGATTCTGATGGATGGTCCGGGGGTCATCATTATTAACCCCTACTGGACCAGGAGGGCACGGTTTCCCAAGTTGGTTTGCCTCTACATTTGGGATCCACTGCCACTCAGATCAGATTGCCTTCTTAAGGGGTACCTCTGGAAGGAGGACATGGATCAGTTTTCTTTTGAAGCCATGGCTGTTGAAGCTTCCATCCTGAGGAGAAAAGGTTTTGCCCCTGAGGTTCGCTCTACTATGATCCAGACTAGGAAGCCTGTTTCCTCTAAGGCCGATCACAGGGTTTGGTCCATTTTTCATTCTCGGTGTGTCAACAGGCATCTGTCTTTACAGGAGCTTGACCTTCTTGTAGTCCTGTCCTTTTTGCAGGACAGTGTGAACAAAGGGCTCAGTCTTAGTTCTTTGAAAGTTCAGACTTCAGCGCTCTGTATTTATCCAGGGAAACATTGCCATCTTGTCTGATGTCGAGGTATTCTTTCAGGGGGTTATTCATGCTTTCCCTGTCTACAAGGTGCCCACACCCCAGTGGGACCTTAAACTGGTTTTAGTTGTTTTGCAGTGGCCTCCCTTTGCTACCATTCCTCTACATCTTTTGACGTGAAATATGTTTTTTCTTCTGGCTGTAGTCTCTGTGCACAGAGTTGCTGAGTTGCGGGCTTTGTCTTGCAAGCCGCCTTTCCTGGTGTTAAACAAGTACACAATGCTGTTCTTCGTGCCTCCCAGGAATTCCTTCCTAAGGTGCTCTGAGTTCCATGTCAGTCAGGAGATTGTTGTGCCTTAATTTTGTCCTGACCTTTCATCTGACAAGTAGATGGATCTCCACTTGTTAAATGTGGTGCTCTGTCTTAAGTTTTACATGCACCGTAAGAATGATGCCATCCCTGAGGGTCCTAGGGGAGGAAAGGCTGCGTCCAAGGTCACTATTGCATCCTGAATTAAGTCTACCATTCACAAGGCTTATGTACTCAGGAAGAATCGTATTCCCTTTCATGTTACAGCACATTCCACCAGGTTTTTTGGGGGCTTCTGTGCCTACAAGAATCAGGCCTCTACAGCTGTGCAAGGCTGCATCTTGGTCCTCTGTTCACACCTTTGTCAAACACTATAGTTTTGACATTCTGGATATGGCTGAAGCCAGTTTTGGCAGAAAGGTCCTGCAGGCATTTCTGCCTTACTGTTTTTTATCTGTTTGAGCCCGGATGGCTCTTGTTGTTGTGTGCTGTGCTATTGTTGTTCAGTGTCCGTTGACACTTATGTTTGGGCTGTTTCTAGTTCTGGATAGTCCTAGGGAACTCCGGTATCATGGGGACCGGCACTAGGTCCTTTCTCTTACTAGCCACCCTTGGTGCTCAATGTTGGTATTTCCCATGGTACCTGTATGTCATTGTGGACGATGGAGAAAAGAGGATTTTAGTCTTACCTTTAAAATCCTTTTTCTCTTAATCCATATGACATACAAGTCTCCCACCCAGCGAAATGCGATCTCGCTTGGTTTCACTTGTCTTGATGTGGGAGTCCTTCATGGGTCTTATTGCTCACAGGAGCTTGCTTACCTTTTTCTTGCCTCTCTGTCCTATTTATGAGCTAGTCTCATGTAAACTGGATGGACGGGGCTCCACCTCCAAGAACTTGTCTTCTGAAATGTTCCAGCCTACCTGGAAGGATGTCTCCTCCCATGCTACCTGTATATCATATGGACGAAGAGAAAAGGATTTAACAGGTAAGACTAAAATACTCTTTTAGTATTCTCATCTGTTAAATCCTTTTCTCTATTGGTCACTTTCACTGGGTGTTCCATATGGACAATTTCTGTCTGGGATTCAGAGTCCGCTTAGGGTCTTTCTTGTGACAGGATATTTCCTTTTTTTCTTCCTCGCCTAGTTAGTGTGGCTTCAGTCACATTAATACTGGATAGTAGGTGGGGGTGAAGGGTTGAGCTGGAGGGGAGAGGCTGGGAATCTCCACCTACAATATTCTGTCTTTTGAGATGTGTCCTGCTCTCGAGTGGAGGGACTCAACTCCCAAAATACCTCTCTAAAATCATATTATCCTACTGCACAGACTCACAGAATGCAGACTCTGTATCATATATTATTTACATTATTTCAGTTTAAACATTTCTCATAGTAACCCTTGCATTCCACCATTCAAATACTGAGATTTATAA